>CM074725.1:208622798-209186610 GCA_037306005.1 Rhinophrynus dorsalis | reverse complement strand
TGTGTGTGAGAGTGTGTGAGAGTGTGTGAGAGTGTGTGAGAGTGTGTGAGAGTGTGTGAGAGTGTGTGAGAGTGTGAGAGAGTGTGAGAGAGTGTGTGAGAGTGTGTGAGAGTGTGAGAGAGTGTGAGAGAGTGTGAGAGAGTGTGAGAGACTGTGAGAGACTGTGTGAGAGTGTGAGACTGTGTGAGACTGAGAGAGACTGTGTGTGAGAGTGAGAGAGAGACTGTGAGAGAGTGTGAGACTGTGTGAGAGTGTGAGCCTGTGTGAGAGTGTGATACTGTGTGAGAGTGTGTCTGAGAGAGTGTGAGAGAGAGTGTGAGACTGTGAGACTGTGTGTGAGTGTGAGACTGAGAGAGTGTGAGAGAGAGTGAGAGAGAGTGTGAGAGTGTGAGACTGTGTGTAAGAGAGTGTGAGACTGTGTGTGAGAGTGTGAGACTGTGAGAGTGTGAGACTGTGAGAGTGTGAGACTGTGAGAGTGTGAGACTGTGAGAGTGTGAGACTGTGAGAGTGTGAGACTGTGAGACTGTGAGAGTGAGAGACTGTGAGAGTGAGAGACTGTGAGAGTGAGAGACTGTGAGAGTGAGAGACTGTGAGAGTGAGAGACTGTGAGAGTGAGAGACTGTGAGAGTGAGAGACAGTGAGAGACAGTGAGAGACAGTGAGAGACAGTGAGAGACAGTGAGAGACTGTGAGAGACTGTGTGAGAGTGTGAGAGAGACTGTGAGACTGTGTGAGAGTGTGAGAGAGACTGTGAGACTGTGTGTGAGAGTGAGAGAGATTGTGAGAGTGAGAGAGTGTGAGACTGTGTGAGAGTGTGAGACTGTGTGAGAGTGAGACTGTGTGAGACTGTGAGAGTGTGAGACTGTGTGTGCGAGACTGAGTGAGACAGCGTGAGAGTGTGAGACTGAGAGTGTGAGAGACTGAGAGTGTGTGAGAGACTGAGAGTGTGTGAGAGACTGAGAGTGTGAGAGACTGAGAGTGTGAGAGACTGAGAGTGTGTGAGACTGAGAGTGAGTGAGACTGAGAGTGAGTGAGACTGAGAGTGAGTGAGACTGAGAGTGAGTGAGACTGAGAGTGAGTGAGACTGAGAGTGAGTGAGACTGAGAGTATGTGAGTGTGTGAGACTGAGAGTGTGAGACTGAGAGTGTGAGACAGAGTGTGAGAGAGTGTGAGAGAGTGTGAGAGAGTGTGAGAGAGTGTGAGACAGAGTGTGAGACAGAGTGTGAGACAGAGTGTGAGACAGAGTGTGAGACAGAGTGTGAGACAGAGTGTGTGAAAGTGTGTGAGACTGTGTGTGTGTGTGTGTGTGTGTGTGTGTGTGTGTGAGACTGTGTGTGTGTGAGAGACTGTGTGTGTGAGAGACTGTGTGTGTGAGAGACTGTGTGTGTGAGAGACTGTGTGTGTGAGAGACTGTGTGTGTGTGAGAGACTGTGTGTGTGTGAGAGACTGTGTGTGTGTGAGAGACTGTGTGTGTGTGAGAGACTGTGTGTGTGTGAGAGACTGTGTGTGTGTGAGAGACTGTGAGAGAGTGTGAGACTGAGAGTGTGAGAGAGACTGTGTGTGAGAGTGAGAGAGAGAGACTGTGTGAGAGAGTGTGAGACTGTGAGAGAGTGTGAGACTGTGAGAGAGTGTGAGACTGTGTGTGAGTGTGAGACTGAGAGAGTGTGAGAGAGAGTGTGAGACTGTGTGTGAGAGTGTGAGACTGTGTGTGAGAGAGTGTGAGACTGTGAGACTGTGAGAGTGTGAGACTGTGAGAGTGTGAGACTGTGAGAGTGTGAGACTGTGAGAGTGTGAGAGTGTGAGACTGTGAGAGTGTGAGAGTGTGAGATTGAGAGACTGTGAGAGACTGTGTGAGACTGTGAGAGACTGTGAGAGACTGTGTGAGAGTGTGTGAGAGTGTGTGAGAGTGTGAGACTGTGTGAGACTGAGAGTGTGAGAGAGACTGTGTGTGAGAGTGAGAGAGAGACTGTGAGAGTAAGAGAGTGTGACACTGTGTGAGACTGTGAGACTGTGTGAGAGTGTGAGACTGTGTGTGTGAGAGTGTGAGACTGTGTGTGAGAGAGTGTGAGACTGTGTGAGAGAGAGTGTGAGAGAGTGTGAGAGAGTGTGAGAGACTGTGTGAGAGTGTGTGAGAGTGTGTGAGAGTGTGTGAGAGTGTGAGACAGAGTGTGAGAGAGACTGTGTGTGAGAGTGAGAGAGAGAGACTGTGAGAGTGAGAGAGTGTGACAGAGTGTGAGAGAGAGTATGAGACTGTGTGTGAGAGTGTGAGACTGTGTGTGAGTGTGAGACTGAGAGAGTGTGAGACTGTGTGAGACTGTGTGTGAGAGAGTGTGAGAGTGTGTGACTGTGAGAGTGTGTGACTGTGAGAGTGTGAGAGTGTGAGAGTGTGAGAGTGTGAGAGTGTGAGAGTGAGAGAGTGTGAGAGTGTGAGAGTGTGAGAGTGAGAGAGTGAGAGAGTGAGAGAGTGAGAGAGTGAGAGACAGTGAGAGACAGTGAGAGACAGTGAGAGACAGTGAGAGACTGTGTGAGAGTGTGTGAGAGTGTGTGAGACTGAGAGTGTGAGAGAGACTGTGTGAGAGTGAGAGAGAGAGACTGAGAGTGAGAGAGTGTGACACTGTGTGAGACTGTGAGACTGTGTGAGAGTGTGAGACTGTGAGAGTGTGACTGAGAGAGTGTGAGAGAGAGTGTGACTGAGAGAGTGTGAGAGAGAGTGTGAGAGAGAGTGTGAGTGTGAGACTGTGTGTGAGTGTGAGACTGTGAGTGTGAGACTGTGTGTGAGAGTGTGAGACTGTGTGTGAGACTGTGTGTGAGAGAGTGTGAGAGTGTGAGAGTGTGAGAGTGAGAGACTGTGAGAGACTGTGAGAGACTGTGAGAGACTGTGAGAGACTGTGAGAGACTGTGAGAGACTGTGTGAGAGACTGAGAGACTGTGTGTGAGACTGTGTGTGAGAGTGAGAGAGAGACTGAGAAAGTGAGAGAGTGTGAGACTGTGTGAGAGTGAGACTGTGTTAGACTGTGTGAGACTGTGAGAGCATGAGACGGTGAGAGCATGAGACTGAGTGTGCGAGACTGAGTGTGCGAGACTGAGTGTGCGAGACTGACTGTGCGAGACTGAGTGAGACAGTGTGAGAGTGAGACTGTGAGAGTGTGGGACTGAGAGTGTGTGAGAGACTGAGAGTGTGTGAGAGACTGAGAGAGTGTGAGACTGAGAGAGTGTGAGACTGAGAGAGTGTGAGACTGAGAGAGTGTGAGACTGAGAGAGTGTGAGACTGAGAGAGTGAGAGAGAGTCTGTGAGAGTGAGAGAGACTGTGAGACTGAGTGAGAGAGTGTGAGACTGAGACTGTGAGACTGCATGAGACTGTGAGACTGAGAGTGTGAGAGAGACTGAGAGTGTGAGAGAGACAGAGAGTGTGAGAGAGTGCGAGACTGTGAGAGTGAGAGAGAGACTGAGAGTGTGAGAGAGACTGTGAGAGATACTGTGAGATATACTGTGTGTGTGAGTGTGTGTGTGAAAGTGTGTGTGAGTGTGTGTGTGAGAGGGTGTGAGAATGTGTGAGTGTGTGTGAGAGTGTGTGAGACTGAGAGTTTTTGAGAGTGAGAGAGACTGTGTGAGACTGTGAGTGCAAGACTGTGTGTGAGAAACTGAGTGCGAGACTGTGAGAGTGCGAGACTGTGAGAGTGCGAGACTGTGAGAGTGCGAGACTGTGAGAGTGCGAGACTGTGAGAGTGCGAGACTGTGAGACTGCGAGACTGTGAGACTGCGAGACTGTGTGAGTGTGAGGGACTGTGTGAGACTGTGTGAGAGTGTGAGAGTGTGTGAGAGTGTGTGAGAGTGTGTGAGACTGTGTGAGACTGTGTGAGACTGTGTGAGACTGTGTGAGACTGTGTGAGAGTGTGTGAGAGTGTGTGAGACTGAGAGTGTGAGAGAGACTGTGCGTGAGAGTGAGAGAGAGAGACTGTGAGAGAGTGAGAGAGTGTGTGAGAGTGTGTGAGAGTGTGAGAGTGTGTGACTGAGAGAGAGTGTGAGACTGTGTGTGAGAGTGTGTGAGAGTGTGTGAGACTGAGAGTTTTTGAGAGTGAGAGAGACTGTGTGAGACTGTGAGTGCAAGACTGTGTGTGAGAGACTGAGTGCGAGACTGTGAGAGTGCGAGACTGTGAGAGTGCGAGACTGTGAGAGTGCGAGACTGTGAGAGTGCGAGACTGTGAGAGTGCGAGACTGTGAGAGTGCGAGACTGTGAGAGACTGTGTGAGTGTGAGGGACTGTGAGACTGTGTGAGACTGTGAGACTGTGAGACTGTGAGACTGTGAGACTGTGAGACTGTGTGAGAGTGTGTGAGAGAGTGTGTGAGAGTGTGTGAGAGTGTGTGAGAGTGTGTGAGAGTGTGTGAGACTGTGTGAGACTGTGTGAGACTGTGTGAGACTGTGTGAGACTGAGAGTGTGAGAGAGACTGTGTGTGAGAGTGAGAGAGAGAGACTGTGAGAGTGAGAGTGTGTGAGAGTGTGTGAGAGTGTGAGACTGTGTGAGAGTGTGACTGAGAGAGAGTGTGAGACTGTGTGTGAGACTGTGTGAGACTGTGTGAGACTGTGTGAGACTGTGTGAGAGTGTGTGAGACTGAGAGTGTGAGAGAGACTGTGTGTGAGAGTGAGAGAGAGAGACTGTGAGAGTGAGAGTGTGTGAGACTGTGTGAGAGTGTGAGACTGTGTGAGAGTGTGAGAGAGACTGTGTGTGAGAGTGAGAGAGAGACTGTGAGAGAGTGTGAGACTGTGTGAGAGTGTGAGCCTGTGTGAGAGTGTGAGACTGTGTGAGAGTGTGTCTGAGAGAGTGTGAGACTGTGTGTGAGTGTGAGACTGTGTGTGAGTGTGAGACTGAGAGAGTGTGAGAGAGAGTGAGAGAGAGTGTGAGAGTGTGAGACTGTGTGTAAGAGAGTGTGAGACTGTGTGTGAGAGTGAGAGAGATTGTGAGAGTGAGAGAGTGTGAGACTGTGTGAGAGTGTGAGACTGTGTGAGAGTGAGACTGTGTGAGACTGTGTGAGACTGTGAGAGTGTGAGACTGTGTGTGCGAGACTGAGTGAGACAGCGTGAGAGTGAGAGAGAGAGACTGTGAGAGTGTGAGACTGAGAGTGTGTGAGAGACTGAGAGTGTGTGAGAGACTGAGAGTGTGTGAGAGACTGAGAGTGTGTGAGAGACTGAGAGTGTGTGAGAGACTGAGAGTGTGTGAGAGACTGAGAGTGTGTGAGAGACTGAGAGTGTGTGAGAGACTGAGTGTGTGAGAGACTGAGAGTGTGTGAGACTGAGAGTGTGTGAGACTGAGAGTGAGTGAGACTGAGAGAGTGTGAGACTGAGAGTATGTGAGTGTGTGAGACTGAGAGTGTGAGACTGAGAGTATGTGAGTGTGTGAGACTGAGAGTGTGAGACAGAGTGTGAGAGAGTGTGTGAAAGTGTGTGAGACTGTGTGTGTGTGTATGTGTGAGACTGTGTGTGTGTGAGAGACTGTGTGTGTGTGAGAGACTGTGTGTGTGAGAGACTGTGTGTGTGTGTGAGAGACTGTGAGAGTGTGAGACTGAGAGTGTGAGAGAGACTGTGAGTGAGACTGTGTGTGAGAGTGAGAGAGAGAGACTGTGTGAGAGAGTGTGAGACTGTGAGAGAGTGTGAGACTGTGTGTGAGTGTGAGACTGAGAGAGTGTGAGAGAGAGTGTGAGACTGTGTGTGAGAGTGTGAGACTGTGTGTGAGAGAGTGTGAGACTGTGAGAGACTGTGAGAGACTGTGAGAGACTGTGAGAGACTGTGAGAGACTGTGAGAGACTGTGAGAGACTGTGTGAGACTGTGTGAGACTGTGAGAGACTGTGTGAGACTGTGAGAGACTGTGTGAGACTGTGAGAGACTGTGTGAGAGTGTGTGAGAGTGTGAGACTGTGTGAGACTGAGAGTGTGAGAGAGACTGTGTGTGAGAGTGAGAGAGAGACTGTGAGAGTAAGAGAGTGTGACACTGTGTGAGACTGTGTGAGAGTGTGAGACTGTGTGTGTGAGAGTGTGAGACTGTGTGTGAGAGAGTGTGAGACTGTGTGTGAGAGAGTGTGAGACTGTGTGTGAGAGAGTGTGAGACTGTGTGTGAGAGAGTGTGAGACTGTGTGAGAGAGAGTGTGAGACTGTGAGAGTGAGAGACTGTGAGAGACTGTGTGAGACTGTGAGTGCAAGACTGTGTGTGAGAGACTGAGTGCGAGACTGTGACAGTGCGAGACTGTGAGACTGTGAGAGACTGTGTGAGTGTGAGGGACTGTGTGAGGGACTGTGTGAGACTGTGTGAGAGTGTGAGACTGTGTGAGACTGTGTGAGACTGTGTGAGACTGTGTGAGACTGTGTGAGACTGTGTGAGACTGTGTGAGAGTGTGTGAGAGTGTGTGAGACTGTGTGAGAGTGTGTGAGACTGAGAGTGTGAGAGAGACTGTGTGTGAGAGTGAGAGAGAGAGACTGTGAGAGTGAGAGAGTGTGAGAGTGTGTGAGAGTGTGTGAGAGTGTGAGAGTGTGACTGAGAGAGAGTGTGAGACTGTGTGTGAGAGTGTGTGAGAGTGTGTGAGACTGAGAGTTTTTGAGAGTGAGAGAGACTGTGTGAGACTGTGAGTGCAAGACTGTGTGTGAGAGACTGAGTGCGAGACTGTGAGTGTGAGAGACTGTGTGAGTGTGAGGGACTGTGTGAGACTGTGTGAGACTGTGAGACTGTGAGACTGTGAGACTGTGTGAGACTGTGTGAGACTGTGTGAGAGTGTGTGAGACTGTGTGAGAGTGTGTGAGACTGAGAGTGTGAG
Organism: Rhinophrynus dorsalis; assembly: GCA_037306005.1. Taxonomy (NCBI): domain Eukaryota; kingdom Metazoa; phylum Chordata; class Amphibia; order Anura; family Rhinophrynidae; genus Rhinophrynus; species Rhinophrynus dorsalis. Next base: position 209,179,808 of record CM074725.1, on the reverse strand, counting down.
AGAGACTGTGTGTGAGAGTGAGAGAGAGAGACTGTGAGAGTGAGAGTGTGTGAGTGTGTGAGAGTGTGAGACTGTGTGAGAGTGTGACTGAGAGAGAGTGTGAGACTGTGTGTGAGAGTGTGAGACTGTGTGAGAGTGTGAGACTGTGTGAGAGTGTGAGACTGTGTGAGAGTGTGAGACTGTGTGAGAGTGTGTGAGAGTGTGTGAGAGTGTGTGAGAGTGTGTGAGAGTGTGTGAGAGTGTGTGAGAGTGTGTGAGAGTGTGTGAGAGTGTGTGAGAGAGTGTGAGAGAGTGTGAGAGACTGTGTGAGAGTGTGAGAGACTGTGTGAGAGTGTGAGAGACTGTGAGAGACTGTGAGACTGTGTGAGACTGAGAGTGTGAGAGAGACTGTGTGTGAGAGTGAGAGAGAGACTGTGAGAGAGTGTGAGACTGTGTGAGAGTGTGAGCCTGTGTGAGAGTGTGAGAGTGTGTCTGAGAGAGTGTGAGAGAGAGTGTGAGAGTGTGAGACTGTGTGTGAGTGTGAGACTGTGTGTGAGTGTGAGACTGTGTGTGAGTGTGAGACTGAGAGAGTGTGAGAGAGAGTGAGAGAGAGTGTGAGAGTGTGAGACTGTGTGTAAGAGAGTGTGAGACTGTGTGTGAGAGTGTGAGACTGTGAGAGTGTGACACTGTGAGAGACTGTGAGAGTGAGAGACTGTGAGAGTGAGAGACTGTGAGAGACTGTGAGAGACTGTGAGAGACTGTGAGAGACTGTGAGAGACTGTGAGAGACTGTGAGAGACTGTGAGACTGTGTGAGAGTGTGAGAGAGACTGTGAGACTGTGTGTGTGTGAGAGTGAGAGAGACTGTGAGAGTGAGAGAGTGTGAGACTGTGTGAGAGTGTGAGACTGTGTGAGAGTGAGACTGTGTGAGACTGTGTGAGACTGTGAGAGTGTGAGACTGTGTGTGCGAGACTGAGTGAGACAGCGTGAGAGTGAGAGAGAGAGACTGTGAGAGTGTGAGACTGAGAGTGGGAGAGACTGAGAGTGTGTGAGAGACTGAGAGTGTGTGTGAGAGTGTGTGAGACTGAGAGTGTGTGAGACTGAGAGTGTGTGAGACTGAGAGTGTGTGAGACTGAGAGTGTGTGAGACTGAGAGTGTGTGAGACTGAGAGTGTGTGAGACTGAGAGTGAGTGAGACTGAGAGTGAGTGAGACTGAGAGTGAGTGAGACTGAGAGTGAGTGAGACTGAGAGTGAGTGAGACTGAGAGTGAGTGAGACTGAGAGAGTGTGAGACTGAGAGTATGTGAGTGTGTGAGACTGAGAGTGTGAGACAGAGTGTGAGAGAGTGTGTGAAAGTGTGTGAGACTGTGTGTGTGTGTGTGTGTGAGACTGTGTGTGTGTGAGACTGTGTGTGTGTGAGAGACTGTGTGTGTGAGAGACTGTGTGTGTGAGAGACTGTGTGTGTGAGAGACTGTGTGTGTGAGAGACTGTGTGTGTGAGAGACTGTGTGTGTGTGAGAGACTGTGTGTGTGTGAGAGACTGTGTGTGTGAGAGAGACTGTGTGTGTGTGAGAGACTGTGTGTGTGTGAGAGACTGTGAGAGAGTGTGAGACTGAGAGTGTGAGAGAGACTGTGAGTGAGACTGTGTGTGAGAGTGAGAGAGAGAGACTGTGTGAGAGAGTGTGAGACTGTGAGAGAGTGTGAGACTGTGAGAGAGTGTGAGACTGTGTGTGAGTGTGAGACTGAGAGAGTGTGAGAGAGAGTGTGAGACTGTGTGTGAGAGTGTGAGACTGTGTGTGAGAGAGTGTGAGACTGGGAGAGTGTGAGACTGTGAGATTGAGAGACTGTGAGAGACTGTGTGAGACTGTGAGAGACTGTGTGAGAGTGTGAGACTGTGTGAGACTGAGAGTGTGAGAGAGACTGTGTGTGAGAGTGAGAGAGAGACTGTGAGAGTAAGAGAGTGTGACACTGTGTGAGACTGTGTGAGACTGTGTGAGAGTGTGAGACTGTGTGTGTGAGAGTGTGAGACTGTGTGTGAGAGAGTGTGAGACTGTGTGTGAGAGAGTGTGAGACTGTGTGAGAGAGAGTGTGAGACTGTGAGAGTGAGAGACTGTGAGAGAGTGTGTGAGAGTGTGTGAGAGTGTGTGAGAGTGTGTGAGAGTGTGTGAGAGTGTGTGAGAGTGTGTGAGAGTGTGTGAGAGTGTGAGACAGAGTGTGTGAGAGACTGTGTGTGAGAGTGAGAGAGAGAGAGACTGTGAGAGTGAGAGAGTGTGACAGAGAGTGTGAGAGAGAGTATGAGACTGTGTGTGAGAGTGTGAGACTGTGTGTGAGTGTGAGACTGTGTGTGAGAGTGTGAGACTGTGTGTGAGAGACTGAGTGAGACAGCGTGAGAGTGAGAGAGAGAGACTGTGAGAGTGTGAGACTGTGAGAGTGTGATACTGTGAGAGTGAGAGACAGTGAGAGACAGTGAGAGACAGTGAGAGACAGTGAGAGACAGTGAGAGACAGTGAGAGACAGTGAGAGAGTGTGTGAGACTGTGTGAGACTGAGAGTGTGAGAGAGACTGTGTGAGAGTGAGAGAGAGAGACTGAGAGTGAGAGAGTGTGAGACTGTGTGAGAGTGTGAGACTGTGTGAGAGTGTGAGACTGTGTGAGAGTGTGAGACTGTGTGAGAGTGTGACTGAGAGAGTGTGACTGAGAGTGAGAGAGAGTGTGAGAGAGAGTGTGAGAGAGAGTGTGAGAGAGAGTGTGAGAGAGAGTGTGAGAGAGAGTGTGAGAGAGAGTGTGAGTGTGAGACTGTGTGTGAGTGTGAGACTGTGTGTGAGTGTGAGACTGTGTGTGAGTGTGAGACTGTGAGTGTGAGAGAGAGTGTGAGAGTGTGAGACTGTGTGTGAGAGTGTGAGACTGTGTGTGAGAGTGTGAGACTGTGTGTGAGAGTGTGAGACTGTGTGTGAGAGTGTGAGACTGTGTGTGAGAGTGTGAGACTGTGTGTGAGAGAGTGTGAGAGTGTGAGAGTGAGAGAGTGTGAGAGTGAGAGAGTGTGAGAGTGAGAGACTGTGAGAGACTGTGAGAGACTGTGTGAGAGACTGAGAGACTGTGTGTGAGACTGTGTGTGAGAGTGAGAGAGAGAGAGACTGTGAAAGTGAGAGAGTGTGAGACTGTGTGAGAGTGAGACTGTGTTAGACTGTGTGAGACTGTGAGAGCATGAGACTGTGAGAGCATGAGACTGTGAGAGCATGAGACTGAGTGTGCGAGACTGAGTGTGCGAGACTGAGTGAGACAGTGTGAGAGTGAGACTGTGAGAGTGTGGGACTGAGAGTGTGTGAGAGACTGAGAGAGTGTGAGACTGAGAGAGTGTGAGACTGAGAGAGTGTGAGACTGAGATAGTGTGAGACTGAGATAGTGTGAGACTGAGAGAGTGTGAGACTGAGAGAGTGTGAGACTGAGAGAGTGTGAGACTGAGAGAGTGTGAGACTGAGAGAGTGAGAGAGAGTCTGTGAGACTGAGTGAGAGAGTGTGAGACTGAGACTGTGAGACTGCGTGAGACTGTGAGACTGAGAGTGTGAGAGAGACTGTGAGAGTGTGAGACAGAGAGTGTGAGAGAGTGTGAGACTGAGACTGTGAGAGTGAGAGAGAGACTGAGAGTGTGAGAGAGACTGTGAGAGATACTGTGAGATATACTGTGTGTGAGAGTGTGTGAGAGTGTGTGAGTGTGTGTGTGTGAAAGTGTGTGTGAGTGTGTATGTGAGAGTGTGTGAGAATGTGTGAGTGTGTGTGAGAGTGTGTGAGACTGAGAGTTTTTGAGAGTGAGAGAGACTGTGTGAGACTGTGAGTGCAAGACTGTGTGTGAGAAACTGAGTGCGAGACTGTGAGAGTGCGAGACTGTGAGAGTGCGAGACTGTGAGAGTGCGAGACTGTGAGAGTGCGAGACTGTGAGAGTGCGAGACTGTGAGAGTGCGAGACTGTGAGAGACTGTGAGAGACTGTGAGAGACTGTGTGAGACTGTGTGAGACTGTGAGACTGTGTGAGACTGTGTGAGACTGTGTGAGAGTGTGTGAGAGTGTGAGACTGTGAGAGTGTGAGACTGTGAGAGTGTGAGACTGTGTGAGACTGTGTGAGAGTGTGTGAGAGTGTGTGAGAGTGTGTGAGACTGTGTGAGACTGTGTGAGACTGTGTGAGAGTGTGTGAGACTGTGTGAGACTGTGTGAGACTGTGTGAGACTGTGTGAGAGTGTGTGAGACTGTGTGAGACTGTGTGAGACTGTGTGAGACTGTGTGAGAGTGTGTGAGAGTGTGTGAGACTGAGAGTGTGAGAGAGACTGTGTGTGAGAGTGAGAGAGAGAGACTGTGAGAGTGAGAGTGTGTGAGAGTGTGTGAGAGTGTGTGAGAGTGTGTGAGAGTGTGTGAGAGTGTGTGAGAGTGTGAGAGAGTGTGAGAGAGACTGTGAGAGACTGTGTGAGAGACTGTGAGAGACTGTGTGAGAGTGTGTGAGAGTGTGAGAGAGTGTGAGAGAGTGTGAGAGAGTGTGAGAGAGTGTGAGAGAGTGTGTGAGAGTGTGTGAGAGTGTGAGAGACTGTGTGAGAGACTGTGAGAGACTGTGTGAGAGACTGTGAGAGACTGTGTGAGAGTGTGAGAGAGTGTGAGAGAGTGTGAGAGAGTGTGTGAGAGTGTGTGAGAGTGTGTGAGAGTGTGAGAGTGTGAGAGACTGTGAGAGACTGTGTGAGAGTGTGAGACTGTGTGAGACTGAGAGTGTGAGAGAGACTGTGTGTGAGAGTGAGAGAGAGACTGTGATAGAGTGTGAGACTGTGATAGAGTGTGAGACTGTGATAGAGTGTGAGACTGTGATAGAGTGTGAGCCTGTGTGAGAGTGTGTCTGAGAGAGTGTGAGAGAGAGTGTGAGACTGTGTGTGAGTGTGAAACTGTGTGTGAGTGTGAGACTGAGAGAGTGTGAGAGAGAGTGAGAGAGAGAGTGTGAGAGTGTGAGACTGTGTGTAAGAGAGTGTGAGACTGTGTGTGAGAGTGTGAGACTGTGAGAGTGTGAGACTGTGAGAGTGTGAGACTGTGAGAGTGAGAGACTGTGAGAGTGAGAGACTGTGAGAGTGAGAGACTGTGAGAGTGAGAGACTGTGAGAGTGAGAGACTGTGAGAGTGAGAGACAGTGAGAGACTGTGAGAGACTGTGTGAGAGTGTGAGAGAGACTGTGAGACTGTGTGAGAGAGACTGTGAGACTGTGTGAGTGAGAGAGACTGTGTGAGTGAGAGAGACTGTGAGAGTGAGAGAGACTGTGAGAGTGAGAGAGTGTGAGACTGTGTGAGAGTGTGAGACTGTGTGAGAGTGTGAGACTGTGTGAGAGTGTGAGACTGTGTGAGAGTGTGAGACTGTGTGAGAGTGTGAGACTGTGTGAGAGTGAGACTGTGTGAGACTGTGTGAGACTGTGAGAGTGTGAGACTGTGTGTGCGAGACTGAGTGAGACAGCGTGAGAGTGAGAGAGAGAGACTGTGAGAGTGTGAGACTGAGAGTGTGAGAGACTGAGAGTGTGTGTGAGACTGAGAGTGTGTGAGACTGAGAGTGTGTGAGACTGAGAGTGTGTGAGACTGAGAGTGTGTGAGACTGAGAGTGTGTGAGACTGAGAGTGTGTGAGACTGAGAGTGTGTGAGACTGAGAGTGTGTGAGACTGAGAGTGTGTGAGACTGAGAGAGTGTGAGACTGAGAGAGTGTGAGACTGAGAGAGTGTGAGACTGAGAGTATGTGAGTGTGTGAGACTGAGAGTGTGAGACAGAGTGTGAGAGAGTGTGTGAAAGTGTGTGAGACTGTGTGTGTGTGTGTGTGTGTGTGTGTGTGTTTGTGTGAGACTGTGTGTGTGTGTGAGACTGTGTGTGTGTGAGAGACTGTGTGTGTGAGAGACTGTGTGTGTGTGAGAGACTGTGTGTGTGTGAGAGACTGTGTGTGTGAGAGACTGTGTGTGTGTGAGAGACTGTGAGAGAGTGTGAGACTGAGAGTGTGAGAGAGACTGTGAGTGAGACTGTGTGTGAGAGTGAGAGAGAGAGACTGTGTGAGAGAGTGTGAGACTGTGAGAGAGTGTGAGACTGTGTGTGAGTGTGAGACTGAGAGAGTGTGAGAGAGAGTGTGAGACTGTGTGTGAGAGTGTGAGACTGTGTGTGAGAGAGTGTGAGACTGTGAGAGTGTGAGAGTGTGAGAGACTGTGAGAGACTGTGAGAGACTGTGAGAGACTGTGTGAGACTGTGTGAGACTGTGTGAGACTGTGTGAGACTGTGTGAGACTGTGTGAGACTGTGTGAGAGTGTGTGAGAGTGTGAGACTGTGTGAGACTGAGAGTGTGAGAGAGACTGTGTGTGAGAGTGAGAGAGAGACTGTGAGAGTAAGAGAGTGTGACACTGTGTGAGACTGTGAGACTGTGTGAGACTGTGTGAGAGTGTGAGACTGTGTGTGTGAGAGTGTGAGACTGTGTGTGAGAGAGTGTGAGACTGTGTGTGAGAGAGTGTGAGACTGTGTGAGAGAGAGTGAGAGACTGTGAGAGACTGTGTGAGAGACTGTGAGAGACTGTGAGAGACTGTGTGAGAGACTGTGTGAGAGACTGTGTGAGAGTGTGTGAGAGTGTGTGAGAGTGTGAGACAGAGTGTGAGAGAGACTGTGTGTGAGAGTGAGAGAGAGAGACTGTGAGAGTGAGAGAGTGTGACAGAGAGTGTGAGAGAGAGTATGAGACTGTGTGTGAGAGTGTGAGACTGTGTGTGAGTGTGAGACTGAGAGAGTGTGAGACTGTGTGTGAGAGTGTGAGACTGTGTGTGAGAGAGTGTGAGAGTGTGTGACTGTGAGAGTGTGATACTGTGAGAGTGTGAGAGTGAGAGAGTGAGAGACAGTGAGAGACAGTGAGAGACAGTGAGAGACTGTGTGAGAGTGTGTGAGAGTGTGTGAGACTGTGTGAGACTGAGAGTGTGAGACAGACTGTGTGAGAGAGAGAGACTGAGAGTGAGAGAGTGTGACACTGTGTGAGACTGTGAGACTGTGTGAAAGTGTGAGACTGTGTGAGAGTGTGACTGAGAGAGTGTGAGAGAGAGTGTGAGAGAGAGTGTGAGAGTGTGAGACTGTGTGTGAGTGTGAGACTGTGTGTGAGTGTGAGAGAGAGTGAGAGTGTGAGACTGTGTGTGAGAGAGTGTGAGAGTGTGAGAGTGAGAGACTGTGAGAGTGTGAGAGTGAGAGACTGTGAGAGTGAGAGACAGTGAGAGACTGTGAGAGACTGTGTGAGAGACTGAGAGACTGTGTGTGAGACTGTGTGTGAGAGTGAGAGAGCGAGAGACTGTGAAAGTGAGAGAGTGTGAGACTGTGTGAGAGTGAGACTGTGTTAGACTGTGTGAGACTGTGAGAGCATGAGACTGTGAGAGCATGAGACTGAGTGTGCGAGACTGAGTGTGCGAGACTGAGTGAGACAGTGTGAGAGTGAGACTGTGATAGTGTGGGACTGAGAGTGTGTGAGAGACTGAGAGAGTGTGAGACTGAGAGAGTGTGAGACTGAGAGAGTGTGAGACTGAGAGAGTGTGAGACTGAGAGAGTGTGAGACTGAGAGAGTGTGAGACTGAGAGTATGTGAGTGTGTGAGACTGAGAGTATGTGAGTGTGTGAGACTGAGAGTGTGAGACTGAGCGTGTAGAGTGTGTGAGAGAGTGTGTGAGTGTGTGAGAGAGTGTGTGAGAGTGTGTGTGTGTGAGACTGTGTGTGTGTGAGACTGTGTGTGCGTGAGAGACTGTGAGAGAGTGTGAGACTGAGAGTGTGAGAGAGACTGTGAGTGAGACTGTGTGTGAGAGTGAGAGAGAGAGACTGTGTGAGAGAGTGTGAGACTGTGAGAGTGAGAGAGTGTGAGACTGTGAGTGTGAGACTGAGAGAGTGTGAGAGAGAGTGTGAGACTGTGTGTGAGAGTGTGAGACTGTGTGTGAGACTGTGTGTGAGAGAGTGTGAGAGTGTGAGACTGTGAGAGTGAGAGACTGTGAGAGACTGTGTGAGACTGTGTGAGACTGAGAGTGTGAGAGAGACTGTGAGACTGTGTGTGAGACTGTGTGTGAGAGTGAGAGAGTGTGAGACTGTGTGAGAGTGTGAGACTGAAAGAGTGTGAGACTGTGTGTGAGAGTGTGAGACTGTGTGTGAGACTGTGAGAGAGTGTGAGAGTGAGAGACTGTGAGAGACTGTGTGAGACTGTGTGAGACTGAGAGTGTGAGAGAGACTGTGAGACTGTGTGTGAGACTGTGTGAGAGAGTGTGAGACTGTGTGAGAGTGTGTGAGACTGTGAGACTGAAAGAGTGTGAGACTGTGTGTGAGAGTGTGAGACTGTGAGAGACTGTGAGAGTGAGAGACTGTGAGAGACCGTGAGAGTGAGAGACTGTGAGAGACTGTGAGAGTGAGAGAGTGTGAGACTGTGTGTGAGTGTGAGACTGTGTGTGAGTGTGAGACTGTGTGTGAGTGAGAGACTGTGAAAGACTGTGAGAGTGTGAGACTGAGAGTGTGAGACTGAGAGTGTGAGACTGAGAGTGTGAGACTGAGAGTGTGAGACTGATAGTGTGAGACTGATAGTGTGAGACTGATAGTGTGAGATTGTGACTGTGTGAGAGACTGTGTGAGAGACTGTGTGAGAGACTGTGTGAGAGACTGTGTGAGAGACTGTGTGTGAGAGAGTGTGAGAGACTGTGAGAGTGTGAGGGACTGTGAGACTGTGAGAGAGACTGTGTGAGACTGTGAGAGAGACTGTGTGAGACTGTGAGAGAGACTGTGAGAGAGACTGTGAAAGACTGTGAGAGTGTGAGACTGAGAGTGTGAGACTGTGTGAAAGTGTGAGAGTGTGAGAGACTGTGAGAGTGTGAGAGACTGTGAGACTGAGAGTGTAAGAGACTGTGAGAGTGTAAGAGACTGTGAGAGTGTAAGAGACTGTGAGAGTGTGATAGACTGTGTGAGACTGTGAGAGAGACTGTGTGAGACTGCGAGAGAGACTGTGAGAGTGTGAGACTGAGAGTGTGAGACTGTGTGAAAGTGTGAGACTGTGTGAGAGTGTGAGAGACTGTGAGAGTATGAGGGACTGTGAGAGTGTGAGGGACTGTGTGAGACTGCGAGAGAGACTGTGAGAGACTGTGAGAGTGTGAGACTGAGAGTGTGAGACTGTGTGAAAGTGTGAGAGTGTGAGAGACTGTGAGAGTGTGAGAGACTGTGAGACTGAGAGTGTGTGAGACTGTGAGAGTGTAAGAGACTGTGAGAGTGTGAGGGACTGTGTGAGACTGCGAGAGAGACTATGAGAGACTGTGAGAGTGTGAGACTGTGTGAAAGTGTGAGAGACTGTGAGAGTATGAGGGACTGTGAGAGTGTGAGGGACTGTGTGAGACTGCGAGAGAGACTGTGAGAGACTGCGAGAGAGACTGTGAGAGTGTGAGACTGAGAGTGTGAGACTGTGTGAAAGTGTGAGAGACTGTGAGAGTGTGAGAGACTGTGAGACTGAGAGTGTGTGAGACTGTGAGAGTGTAAGAGACTGTGAGAGTGTGAGGGACTGTGTGAGACTGCGAGAGAGACTGTGAGCGACAGTCATACACACATATATGCAGACACAGAGTGTGATACAGACATGCAACACACACAGTGAGAAACACACAGGCACACACAGAGACACACACACACACAGAAGTGAGTCATAAGGGGTTGACTTATGTGTCATTGTAATGAGTTTGTGTTTGTACTTATGCCTCCACTGTGGCATTCATTCATATAGTTGAAATGCATGTGGTAATTGCACATACTATGGTGGAAGGTGGATCGTGCTGGCTCCCGGGATGTGAGTGACTGGCATTCATTCATGTAATTGAAATGCGTGTGGTAATTGCACATACTATGGTGGAAGGTGGGTCATGCTGGCTCCCGGGGTGTGATTACGTGTGAGTGATTGCGTTTGAGTGTGAGATTGAGTGATTGCGTGTGTGTGATTGAGTGAGTGTGTTAGTGAGTGTGTGTGATTGAGTGAGTGTGTTAGTGAGTGTGTGTGATTGAGTAAGAATGTGTGAGTGATTGAGGGAGTGAGTGTGATTGAGGGTGAGAGTGTGATTGAGGGTGAGTGTGGTTGAGGGTGAGTGTGGTTGAGGGTGAGTGTGTGATTGTGATTGAGTGTGACTGCGAGACTGTAAGTGTGAGAGTGTGATTGAGTGTGAGACTGTGAGAGTGTGATTGAGTGTGAGACTGTGTGATAGTGTGAGTGTGATTGAGTGAGACTGTGAGAGTGTGATTGAGAGTGAGAGTGTGTGAGTGTGATTGAGTGAGACTGTGTGAGTGTGATTGAGTGTGTGAGTGATTGGGTGTGAGACAGACTGTGTGAGACAGACTGTGTGAGACAGACTGTGTGAGACTGAGAGTGTGAGACTGTGAGAGTGTGTGAGACTGTGAGAGTGTGTGAGACTGTGAGAGTGTGTGAGACTGTGAGAGTGTGTGAGACTGTGAGAGTGTGAGAGAGTGTGAGAGACTGAGAGTGTGAGAGAGAGTGTGAGAGACTGTGAGACTGTGACTGTGATACTGTGACTGTGAGACTGAGACTGAGACTGTGCGAGAGACTGTGACTGTGAGACTGTGACTGTGAGACTGAGACTGTGAGACTGAGACTGTGCGAGAGACTGTGCGAGAGACTGTGCGAGAGACTGTGCGAGAGACTGTGAGAGAGACTGTGAGAGACTGTGAGAGACTGTGAGAGTGTGAGAGACTGTGAGAGTGTGAGAGAGAGTGTGAGAGATTGTGAGACTGAGACTGTGAGACTGAGACTGTGAGACTGAGACTGTGAGACTGAGACTGTGAGACTGAGACTGTGAGAGACTGTGAGACTGAGACTGTGAGACTGAGACTGTGAGACTGAGACTGTGAGACTGAGACTGTGAGACTGAGACTGTGCGAGAGACTGTGCGAAAGACTGAGAGACTGTGCGAGTGAGAGAGTGAGAGAGACTGTGAGAGTGTGAGAGAGTGTGAGAGAGTGTGAGAGAGTGTGAGAGAGCGTGTGAGAGTGTGTGAGAGTGTGTGAGAGTGTGTGAGAGTGAGAGAGAGAGACTGTGAGAGAGAGAGACTGAGAGTAAGAGACTGTGAGACAGTGTGAGACTGTGAGACAGTGTGAGACTGTGTGAGAGTGAGACTGTGTGAGAGTGAGACTGTGTGAGAGTGAGACTGTGTGAGAGTGAGACTGAGAGAGTGTGAGACTGAGATTGTGAGACTGAGAGAGTGTGAGACTGAGAGAGTGTGAGACTGTGTGTGAGACTGTGAGAGAGTGTGAGAGAGTGTGAGAGTGAGAGACTGAGACTGTGTGTGAGTGCGAGACTGTGAGTGCGAGACTGTGAGTGCGAGACTGTGAGTGCGAGACTGTGAGTGCGAGACTGTGAGTGCAAGACTGAGTGAGACAGTGTGAGAGTGAGAGAGAGACTGTGAGACTGAGACTGTGAGAGACAGAGTGTGAGAGACAGAGTGTGAGAGAGTGTGAGAGTGCGTGAGAGTGCGTGAGAGAGTGTGTGAGTGTGAGAGAGTGTGTGAGTGTGTGAGTGTGAGAGAGTGTGAGAGTGCGTGAGAGAGTGCGTGAGAGAGTGCGTGAGAGAGTGCGTGAGAGCGCGAGAAAGACTGTGTTAGACTGCGAGAGAGACTGTGTTAGACTGCGAGAGAGAGTGTGTTAGACTGCGAGAGAGTGTGTTAGACTGCGAGAGAGACTGTGTTAGACTGCGAGAGAGACTGTGTTAGACTGCGAGAGAGACTGTGTGAGACTGTGAGAGAGACTGTGTGAGACTGCGAGAGTGTGAGACTGAGAGTGTGAGAGACTGAGAGTGTAAGAGACTGCGAGAGTGTGAGGGACTGCGAGAGTGTGAGGGACTGCGAGAGTGTGAGGGACTGCGAGAGTGTGAGAGACTGCGAGAGTGTGAGGGACTGCGAGAGTGTGAGAGACTGCGAGAGTGTGAGAGACTGCGAGAGTGTGAGAGACTGCGAGAGTGTGAGAGACTGTGTTAGACTGCGAGAGAGACTGTTAGACTGCGAGAGAGACTGTGTTAGACTGCGAGAGAGACTGTGTGAGACTGCGAGAGAGACTGTGTGAGACTCCGAGAGAGACTGTGTTAGACTGCGAGAGTATGAGACTGAGAGTGTGAGAGACTGAGAGACTGAGAGTGTGAGAGACTGAGAGACTGAGAGTGTGAGAGACTGTGAGAGTGTGAGAGACTGTGTTAGACTGCGAGAGAGACTGTGTGAGACCGCGAGAGTGTGAGACTGAGAATGCGTGAGACTGAGAGTGCGTGAGACTGAGAGTACGAGGGACTGAGAGTGCGAGGGACTGAGACTGCGAGAGAGACAGAGTGTGAGACTGCGAGAGAGACAGAGTGTGAGACTGCGAGTGTGAGGGACTGCGAGTGTGAGGGACTGCGAGTGTGAGGGACTGCGAGTGTGAGGGACTGCGAGTGTGAGGGACTGCGAGTGTGAGGGACTGCGAGTGTGAGGGACTGAGAGTGTGAGGGACTGAGAGTGTGAGGACTGTGTGAGACTGCGAGAGAGACTGTGTGAGACTGCGAGAGAGACTGTGTGAGACTGCGAGAGAGACTGTGTGAGACTGCGAGAGAGACTGTGTGAGACTGCGAGAGAGACTGTGTGAGACTGCGAGAGAGACTGTGTGAGACTGCGAGAGAGACTGTGTGAGACTGCGAGAGAGACTGTGAGAGACTGCGAGAGAGACTGTGAGAGTGTGAGACTGAGAGTGTGTGGGACTGTGAGAGTGTGTGGGACTGTGAGAGTGTGTGGGACTGTGAGAGTGTGAGACAGAGTGTGTGAGACAGAGTGTGTGAGACAGAGAGTGTGAGACAGAGAGTGTGAGACAGAGAGTGTGAGACAGAGAGTGTGAGACAGAGAGTGTGAGACAGAGAGTGTGAGACAGAGAGTGTGAGGGACTGAGAGTGTGAGACTGAGAGTGTGAGACTGAGAGTGTGAGACTGAGAGTGTGAGACTGAGAGTGTGAGACTGAGAGTGTGAGAGACTGTGAGAGACTGTGAGAGACTGTGAGAGACTGTGAGAGACTGTGAGAGTGTGAGAGACTGTGAGAGACTGTGAGAGACTGTGAGAGACTGTGAGAGACTGTGAGAGTGTGAGAGACTGTGAGAGTGTGAGAGACTGTGAGAGACTGTGAGAGTGTGAGAGACTGTGTGAGACTGCGAGAGAAACTGTGAGAGTGTGAGAGACTGTGTGAGACTGCGAGAGAAACTGTGAGAGTGTGAGACTGAGAGTGTGTGGGACTGTGAGAGTGTGTGGGACTGTGAGAGTGTGTGGGACTGTGAGAGTGTGTGGGACTGTGAGAGTGTGAGGGACTGTGAGAGTGTGAGGGACTGTGTGAGACTGCGAGAGAGACTGTGAGAGACTGAGAGTGTGAGACTGTGTGAGAGTGTGAGACTGTGTGAGACTATGTGAGAGTGTGAGACTGTGTGAGAGTGTGAGACTATGTGAGAGTGTGAGACTGAGACTGTGTGTGACTGTGAGACTGAGACTGTGTGCGACTGTGAGACTGAGACTGTGTGCGACTGTGAGACTGAGACTGTGTGCGACTGTGAGACTGAGACTGTGTGCGACTGTGAGACTGAGAGTGTGTGAGAGACTGTGTGAGAGTGTGAGACAGAATGTGTGCTTTGCAATGCGTTGCTTACCCCTCTGGCACTCAAAGGGTTAAGTTGAACTAACATAGCAATATAACACACGGTGGCTCTTCAGTTGAGGCAATGTAGCAATATGCTGAGGTATCAAATAGAAAGTGGTGTTTGAGGCTTGCCCTCTGTAACATACAGCAAAGCATCTCTCTCCCTTTAAGGAGAAAGGGTGGGAATCAGGAAGCAGGAAGTGGAGGAGTGACAGTTGAGACTGTGAGGTGACTGAAGAGATGATGAGTTAAATAAGAGTTGCTATTAAGTTTGTATTTTATGGGAACATTACACCCTCATACTGAAACAGAGTGTATGGAGGGTTACACTTGTCTGTGGGAGGTGAAACAGTGTGTTTGTGGGGTCATGATCCTGAGTGAGAGTGTGAGTGGACCGGGAGAAGTTGCTGATATCCCTACCTCAGGAGCGAGTGGCAGTTATATATTTTTTTTTTTGTCAGTTGGATACTGGTGGGAGGGCTGGAGGGGGTGGGCCAACTCCCTGTATGATAAACACGCCCCCACTGAAACACCCAATGAGAGCAGTAAAGTCCCCATTCAATAACCCAATAGGAGTTGTGTCTCCTAATGAGACATAAATTATGTAATTAGACATTCTGTTCAATGAGAGTTTCTTTTCTGAGGTGACATAAATTATGTTCTGTGTGTGGGGTACCATAAATTATGCAATGAGGCTTATTCTTTTATATATATAGATATATATATATAATATACAATGCGTTGCGTACCCCTCTGGCACTCAAAGGATTAAAAACTGCCTACGTGTCATGCAAGTTAAAGCCAAGCAGGAGATATTTCCATAAGATGAGCTCTCTGAGTGCTGTACCATATGCTGATTTATGTTAATGACACATTTAAGTTCAATTTCATATACTAATTAAGCTCTACTATGCACCGAGAAACTTTCATTTTTTTCATAAATAAAAGTATCAGTATCTCCTGATCTCTGCATCTGCTGGTCTTTTGGGCTACTATTACACACAGGCAGTGTTGAACGAGGTTTTCAAATATGCAAACCTAAATTCAGGGTGACAAGTCCACTTTAAGGCAAAATTATGAGGCTAAAGTTTCAAGTAACCATTATCTTCCACATGTCCACTTGTAGTCCCAGAACCACATGGTCAATGAGGCTTATGTACTAAGCAAATGGGTTCAGTTCTTCAACAATCCAACTGCACCATCTGGAACAAATAAACATTCCCAAATGATTAACCCTTTGAGTGCCAGAGTGCTACGGAATGCATTGCAAAGCAATTTAAAGGAGCAATCAACTTTTTTTATGAAAACATATTTTATAGAGCATTTCCTGTTGAATAAAACAATGTCACTCCCACTGCTGTCAGATGTTTTAAATTTATAGCAGTTCAAATAATCAGGAAGTGAATTTACTGTGTTTACTTCCTGATAGTTCTAACTGACAGGAAGTGACAGGCAGTTTCTATCACATTCTATGGAGAACTGTATGTCTCTGACTTTCCTCTCCATTAGAATCTAACAGAAAAACTAATTCGAATTAGACCACTAGAGAGCACTACTAATGAAAAAAACATGGGTTTAAACTGTAATAACTCTGGAAATATAAATCTCTCAGCAGTGGGAGTACCCTTATTTTACTCAATAGGAAAATCCCTACGATATATATTTTCTCATTATAAAAAAGTTTACTGCTCCTTTAAGTAAAGGGAGATTTCTGTATATTCCACTGTGGTCCAGAATTAATCCACTTTCTTAGCACATCAGGCTCATAGCTTTGTTCCCATACCTGGGATGATAAAGAGGCGATAAAGCAGAGATTACTTCTCTAGTGATATCACTTCTCCACATCCTATGTTATTCTATGGAGCCTATGCAATGAGATTTTTCAAGTGGGAGGGACCTTAGCGAAGTTGACGCCATAGAATAACATAAGAATTGGAGATGTGATATCACTGGAGAAGTCATCTCCACTTTATCACCTCTTTATAACTCCTTAGAAGCTGTCCCCAGTTTGACAAGTATGGGCGAAGGTGGGAGTCTACAGATGATGAGAATCTCATCACAATATGGGCGGAACTTCATAGTCGTGGGAGGGATTAAGATGAGAGAAGATTGTGATTTGTCTCAGCACTGGGTACAATGAGGCAGGCAGTTGGTGGAATAAGGCAGGAAGTAGGTGGAATTGATTAAAATAATGGGTGTAGTTAACACAGCTATCGCATACCCGGTGAATCTCCCTTGGTCCTTGGAGACCCAAAAGTTAAAGGGATAGTAATACTTCGTTTTAACTTTATTTTATTTTGTAGGCATTAAAAAACATGAAGAATGATATAAGTATTATCTCTCAAACCTTTATGGTTTAAGAGATATTCACAAACAAAGTATCCCCCCCCCCATTCAACCATATCAGAAGGGAGGTGCCCAGGTAGACTGCAGAGATGGACAATCTTCAATTAAGATAAGGGAAAAAGCTGAAAAACTTGTCAAGGGGGGAAGGGCTTTCATTGTTTTCATACAAAGAAAATTGTCCCCTTCTGTTATCTGTCTGGTCTTACAACCAGATTCACATCTGAGAAGAGAAGGCTTACACTAGGAAAAAGGGGCGGGGAGGGGAAACTTTGCTTGTGAATATCTCATAAACCATAAAGGTTTGAGAGATAAGACTTATATCATTCTTCATGTTTTTTTAATGCCTACAAAATAAAATAAAGTTAAAACGAAGTATTACTATCCCTTTAAGCATGAAAGCCAAAGTCTTCAAGGCATATCTAGCGCACTCCTGGGTATATTTCTTTGTCTGTCCACAACTACGAAAATGTCTTCATAATTGATAGAACACTTTAGGGGAGATTAACTAAGCAGTGATAAAGATATGATAAAGTGAACTTCTCCAGTTTATCACTTCTCCAGTTCCTATGTTATTCTATGGAGCCTATTCACTAAAACCTCCAAAGCTGAAGAAATCGTAGAACATAGGCTCCATAGAATAACATAGTAATTGGAGAAGTGATAAACTGGAGAAGTCATCTCCACTTTATCACCTCTGTATCACCTCTTTGTTTAGGTAATCTCTTTCCTCGTAGTCTCTCAGGAAACACAGCTTGAGAACCACTGTAATATCTTCATAAACTCTTATTTAGAAGTACACAGCCCTCAGTTAACAAATCCTTTTTAAGTCCGGCCCTTGAGAAAAAACTTAGACACCCCTGTACTATTATGAAATTAGTTGTAGAACTTAAAATTGACAACAGATAAAAAAAATTTAATAGGACCGATAAAAATACACTTAACGACAAATAAACCATTTTGGATAAAATAAATTAGATGGAAAAAACAGCACAATAAAACTTATCAAGATCCAGCATGGGTTGTTTTGAGTGACATAATCTAAATATTTTAGCATTTGTTAAAAAAAAATCTATTCTAATATCTTTGAAGTCAAATGATTGATGTGTTTTTGCAAGAAGAAGCGTTAACCTTTGCAAACTTTAAAGAAATAGACATTTAGAAATAATCGTTGGAGAACATTTTAGCTTGAAAGTGTTTAAAATATTCAAAATAAAATTATTGTTTTGCTAAGGAAGACCTGAAGGAGAAACTGCTGACTTTTTGCAAGGTCTGTCATATGTAAAGAGCAATTAACCCCTTGGATGCTACAGAGGTCTAAACGTATTGCTTCACAATATATTGAATACCTTTCAAGCTTCCAAGAGGTTAAACTGGTAAACTAAAAGGTATCACTGATGACAACAAACCTATGTGTGTGTTTTACTTTTCAGAATAACATGCTAGTCCAGTGATTCTTAACCAGGGTGCAATGCTATGGACATCATCTTAGGGTGCCCCACACCCTAAAATGGACTATTAAATAAAGATTAATAGAAATTGTTCTGTACAATATGTTTTGTTTTGTTACTATGATTGTAAATAATAACTCTATATTTATGTATTTTACCCTTCACTATGCCCTTGATAAAGAACATTAAATATGTTAGGTGTGCGCCGAATGTTCTAGATTATGTATTAGGGGTGCACTGAACAAAAAAATATTGAGAACTACTGTGCAAAAAATCTCAGGAATTAGGGGAATTACAAAATAGATTTACATTGCCTAAAAAAACATAATCTAGTGCAAGAGAAATATTGAAAACTAAAGACAAAAGAGCAGCACAATTAGCTACAAAGTGTAGATTTAGTATATATATATATATCAGGGCTTAAAATTTTAAGTCCTTTGCTACTAGCCAGACCTGAAAAGTTACTCGCCGCTGCAAGCCAAAACATACCCATCAGAGCTGAATTTCTACTCGCCAGGGTTAAATTTTCACTCGCCATTGGCTAGTGGAGAGTGGAAATTTTGAGCCCTGTATATATATATATATATATATATATATATATATATATATATATATAACTAGCAAATGCTGCGCAGTGTTGGGATTCTGAGATCCGTCATTGTTTTAGGGTGGCTGCTGCAACTCGATGGAAGTGAATTGGGCTGCAGTGATTTGCCCCTGTGAATCTCACTACAGTGATTTCCCCTGTGAACCTCACTACAATGATTTGCAGCTCCCATGAGAATCTTAGCAGACGCTACAACTGGATGGAGGAATCTCGCTGAAGTGATTTGGACAGGAGTGGCCCGGAGTGGGGGAGAGCCTATTCAAATCAATGTCGCTGTGAATTTTGCCGCAACAATTTTGACAGGACTGGCCTGGGGGTCTCCAGATCACTGCCCCGTGGTGATTTGCTGGTGCATGGGCAAACTGAGCCCCCCTGCCACCCCAGCTGGATTTTATATATAGAATATTTTAAACTAAACATAGAGAAAGTAAAATTAATCTCAAATAGGGTAATAAAATCATAATTAAAATAAACATAAGGCAACGGATAAAAAGAAAAATTAAATCAAAGGGCCATCACTAGAAATGGGTGTGTAATACTATCACACATATGGGGGGGGTGATATACCTGAGGAATTAGAAGACACAGGTGGTGATATTGATTTATGATACACTAAGGATAGGTGAGCTGGCTAATGGGGATAGGATGACCAATGTCACTTATAAATTAGTTTTCTATATACAAGAGTTTCCCTCCCCTAGCAATGCCCATATGCTTCAGGGCTGCCATCAGGAGATTACAGGCAGTACCCATGTATGGTGCCCAGCAAAGCAGATGTGTCATCCTCCCCAATCAGATGCAGAGCCCCCGCAGCCCCTGCAATGAAGGGGGGACCTGAGTCAAAAAGACTTTTTAGTGTGCATCAGACTGAAAACTTCTAAATATTGCTGATGTGAAAATGGCACATTGAAGATGTTACCTTTGAAGTGTGATAACATATCCTAACTTAACAATTAATCTAACAACTAACCTAAACTCCCTCAAACCTTAACAGACACTGGCCCTAACCTAACCAATAACAGACACTGTTCCTAATCTAACAAATGCTAACCTAACTGACCCTAACCTGACAAACAGTAACTTAACTGACCCTAACTTAACAGATACTAACCTAACTGACCCTATCCTAATACATACTAACCTAAGTGATACTAACCTAACTGATCCTAACCTAACCGATATTAACCTGACCTAACAGGTACTCAACTGGTGACATTCTGACTGACGACATGGCTGTGAGCATACCATAATGACATTCTTTATCTAGGTAGTGCCATTTGAATAGAATACCTGTCAAAAGCATCCCCCAGACAACCAGAAGGAGGATTCTGGAGGATCTCCTTGTAGGCCCCTTTTTTAATTACATTATGTAGGTAGTGTTGCGGAGAACTGGAACACACCTCTGCTGCTGTTTCCATCTTTTCATATCATACCATATAGTGGAGCAGTTCCACTTGCTCCATCTTTACATATATTTCTAGGTTGCAGTGCAGATGCATGGGGTTGGGAGGAGTGCGAACAGAATTTGTTAAGGCAGCCCTGATATGCTTACTAGAGGTAAATGGCACATACCCTCCTTATAATATCTGGTTGCAATTTGTACTTCATATCATTCTCTTACCCTCACACACAGCTCACGTGCATCTTGTTTTTCCTTCTCTCCCCAAGCAGACAGACCAAATAGCCTCATTCTCTTTTGCTTGAATAAATGTAAACCAGAAATATAAAAGAAAAAAAAAGAAATTGTATTAAAATTTGCCCAAAGCAAAAAGTTAAAATAAAAGCAAACTAAAACTGTTCAATGCATTTCGGGCTTAGTCAGGAACAAAAAAATATGTGAGTAAAAGAATGCCAGATTTGGCTGTGGATGGTACTTCTAGATGAGATAACCAATTAGAGGAGTATAAGAGGTAGAGCTGTGTGTTGAATGACAGGATGTGCCGAAAAATGTACAGGTGAGGGTGTAAATAATACCGTTTATTAATTCATCAATCACTTACATGATGGAGATGATTATACTTTGTTACAGTAATACATGTCAAGGCATTCAATAAAGTGATTTATAGCAGGGCATGACCCAGTTCAGTGTCATTTGTGTAAATTAATTGGTATATCCAAATGCAAATTTCCCCCTAAGACCGAACAGATTCATAAAGGGTATTAACAATAAAGCACAATGGTCGTTAACTCACTGAGGGCCGGAGGGGCACGCAATGTTCCTAGTGACTGCTAGCTGTGGGTTCCCTCCGGCGCCTATAATCTCAAAGAGAAAGAAATGTCCACCATCTTGATAGTGCATCCTTATTAACAAGGGAAATATGGGTCATGGAGTCACATTCAATAAGCTGAAGAGGAGCAGTTCTGGTGCAACATAACTGCACTACAGGCAGGGAATAAAAAAGTTAGCATTTGGGATTAAAAGCCTGATTTAACCCTTTGAGTGCCAGAGGGGTACGCAACGCATTGTGTCGCATATCCCTCTGGCACTCAAAGAGTTAAGTCAGTGGGAATTTTGGACTTTTTAATTTGCTCCCTATGGTGTAGCTGGGTTGCTCCAGGAGTCCAGCTCTCCTATTAAACCTTTGAGTGCCAGAAGGCTGTACATTGGGAAGCAATGAGTTGTACACTCACGCTTTCACTCAAAAGGTTACATACAGCCGTTAGGGCACAAAAGGAAAGCGCAAACCTATGGCCCCATAAGAAAGGAATACAAATTCTCATTGATTTAACCCTTTGAGTGCTAGAGGGGGTATGCAACGAATTGCTTCGCAACGTGTTGCATATTCCTCTGGCAGTCAAAGGAGTAAATGGGGCTTTTAACCCCCTGACTGCTAGAGAGATTTCCAACATATTGCATACTAATGTTTTGCAGACCTCTGGCATTCATGGGGTTAAAAGGTCCATTTAGATCAACAGGAATGTCTTTAGCACTGGTATGGGTCTTACATGGAGTCTTTAGTGAGATCTACTGAGACTAATGTACTTAGGCACTGGAGATCAATCCAGCATCCAAGGGGTTCAACATTTTTTTTACTGTCCTTACTTGGCCAAGGATATTTTCTGTGCCAGGATAGGACTGAGGGCTGGGTCATATCAAACCTCCCAACATTTCAAATGGCCAAAGAGGGACACTTGTGTTTTAGGTGGCGTTTGCTGGGGGGGTGTTTCTAGTGGGCAGGGCATTGCCAAGAATATTTAGGTTATTTCATGACTTTCATGACACCTCTTTTTTCACTGAATAAAGGACTTAGAACAAGACCAAAGTATTTTATTTATACAGACTAATTTACAAACACATACATTTATACAAACATTAATGTGAGTTTTATTGCTGTGGAGCAGTGTGATACACTTATATACACACACCACACAGTCTGATCTCCTAAACACAGGGACACCAGGGTGATACACTTATATACACACCACACAGTATGATCTCCTAAACACAGGGACACCAGGGTGATACACTTATATACACACCACACAGTCTGATTTCCTAAACACAGGGACACCAGGGTGATACATTTATATACACACCACACAGTCTGATCTCCTAAACACAGGGACACCAGGGTGATACATTTATATACACACCACACAGTCTGATCTCCTAAACACAGGGACACCAGGGTGATACACTTATATACACACCACACAGTCTGATCTCCTAAACACAGGGACACCAGGGTGATACGCTTCTATACACACCACACAGTCTGATCTCCTACACACAGGGACACCAGGGTGATACATTTATATACACACCACACAGTCTGATCTCCTACACACAGGGACACCAGGGTGATACATTTATATACACACCACACAGTCTGATCTCCTAAACACAGGGACACCAGGGTGATACATTTATATACACACCACACAGTCTGATCTCCTAAACACAGGGACACCAGGGTGATCCACTTCTATACACACCACACAGTCTGATATCCTAAACACAGGGGCACCAGGGTGATACACTTATATACACACCACACAGTCTGATCTCCTAAGCACAGGGACACCAGGGTGATACACTTATATACACACCACACCGTCTGATCTCCTAAACACAGGGACACCAGGGTGGGAAAGAGGGACAGAGGGATTTGGGTCTCAAATAGGGACTATCCCTTCTAAAGAGGGGCACTTGGGAGGTATGTCATGTGAGGAATGGGGGTGTGGCTTTGGTGGAGCTAAGGACACCCAGATTGCCTTGCCTTTTGGCATGGAATGTAAATCCAGCCCTAAGTATCAGCCTACTTAACCCTTCAACCATTTGTTCATGGAGGCAAACATGACAGTTGCTAGCATGTCTCCTGTACCTCAAATTCTGCTCAATGCACATGGAAATTTAATTTAACCCTTTAAAGAAAATTAACCTTTTATTTTCACTGTACATATTCAGAAAGTGCATAATACATGTTTTATGTTTGTGATAGTGAGTTCCCTGGATCTGTTTATAGAGAACGCACTGTTGGGAACTGTATAAGAGATAGTGATATAATCTAACAAAAGAACCCATATAAAAAGATGATGATACAATGTGTACAATCCTGTCTCCTGTCTATTAGATACATCATCCATAGCACTCGGTGCTAAGCAATAGTCTTATCACTATCACTCCTCTCACAGTGACTGGCCAGAAAGCTCACCGAAAACAAACATAAATCCAGGGAGGGCACTGTCACTGACTCACAATGTAAATATGAAAATAAATTCCATTTTAAAGTAAATAAATAAAAAGCATAAACAACTTCAAGCAGAATATGTAAAGTCAAAACAAAATGTTGAACACCTCTCTAGCACTCAGGGATTAACTCTTTGAGTGTCAGATGTGCATGCAACACTTTGCAAAACAAAGCATTGTGTACCCCTCGTAAACTCAAAGGGTTAAAGACCTGAGGGGTGCGAAGTTCCCTGCAAAGTAATGTGTGTACCTGGGAACTCTCTGGCTCTACCCAGAAGGCTCCGGTTTTTAGTAATAATTACCGGGTCTCTGGGGCAGAGGCTGATTCTCCTGCTGTGATGAGTTTCCTGAGAAACTCTGGCCCATCCTATTCTGCCCACTTCTCCACCATCCCATCCATTTCTGCCCTCTTCACAACCCAACCCGGGTTAAGCCATGTCCACCAATTTAAGCCATGCCCACTTTATGATGTGAATCACGTCAATCCTATTAGCCTGGTGCATCCTATAAGCCCTCTCTGAGGGCTCCACAGGTGGAAGTCCCCAGGTATAGAAACATAAAATTTGACAGCAGGTAAGAACCATTCGACCCATCTAGTCTGACCATTTGCCTGTTGTAAAAACCTCAAACCTTATTTGGTCCTTGGTCTTGTCTTATGTTCAAGACAGCCTCATACCTATCCCATGCATGCTTACATTCCGTCACTGTACTAACCTCTATCACTTCTGCTGGTAGTCTGTTCCACTTATCTACTACCCTCTCAGTGAAGTAAAACTTTCTTACATTACATCTAAACCTCTTTCCCTCTAAATTGTACTTCTCTCCTGCACTTTGTTGAATCTCTTCATGTATGGGAATGTTTCTATCATATCCCCTCTCTCTTCTCTCCTCCAAGCTATACATGTTCAGATCTTGATATTTATTTTACTGTAAACCATTCACCATTTTAGTAGCCCTTCTTTGAATTTTATCTAGACTAGAGTATCTATATCCTTCTGGAGATGGGGTCTCCAGTACTGTACACAATACTGTAGGTGAGGTAATTAGTGATGATCGAGCACCCCGATGCTCGTGTGTTCGGGTGCTCTGGCCGAGCGCCCCCGGAGGCTCGAGTGCTCGGCCGAGCACCCGAGCCCCATTGAAGTCAATGGGAGGACTCGAGCATTACACCAGGCACCCCCTGCTCTGATGAGGGGAGGGTGCCTGGTTCATAGGAAAAGGTCAGAAAATGATGGAAACACCACAGAAATGGTTCAGGGACAGCATAGGGAGGATGTCTGGATGCATCTTGGACTCCAACGTCGCTGCTGGGAACGATGTTTCACCCGTAGTACGCCATTTTTACAGACTGACCGTAAAACACACAAAAAGGAAGATAAAAACTAATCTGCGGCTAGGCACACTAAACAATATGTGACGTTAATCTGCGGCTAGGCACACTAAACAATATGTGACGCTAATCTGCGGCTAGGCACACTAAACAATATGTGACGTTAATCTGCGGCTAGGCACACTAAACAATATGTGACGCTAATCTGCGGCTAGGCACACGAAACAGAATGTGACGCTAATCTGCGGCTAGGCACAGTGAACGGAATATGTGACGTTAATTTGTGAATTTGCACACTAAACAGAATGTGACAATAATCTATGGCTAGGCACACGTTTAAAATGGCCCTTTTTGTCGCTGCGTTGTAAAATCATTGGCCCTGTGCACCTAACAGAATATGTCAGCTTGTCACTGCACTGTGAAATATTTGTCCCTGTGCACCTAGTACAATGTCACCTTAGAACATGTCCCCCCCCCACAAAAAAATGAAATTCTGCCACCCCCAAAAAAAATTAAATGCTGCCCCCACACACAACAGTCCTAAAAAGGACTTTTGGGTCTTGAAAGAGTTTCAACAATTTTATTCTCCCTACACTGACTTCCTGTGCATCTAGTATTATATGTCACCTTTCAAATATCCCCCCCACAAAAAAAAGGAAATTGTGCCCCCCCAAACAAAATATAAATGCTGCCCCCACACACAACAGTCCTAAAAAGGACTTTTGGGTCTTGAAAGAGTTTCAACAATTTTATTCTCCCTACACTGACTTCCTGTGCATCTAGTATTATATGTCACCTTTCAAATATCCCCCCCACAAAAAAAAGGAAATTGTGCCCCCCCAAACAAAATATAAATGCTGCCCCCACACACAACAGTCCTAAAAAGGACTTTTGGGTCTTGAAAGAGTTTCAACAATTTTATTCTCCCTACACTGACTTCCTGTGCATCTAGTATTATATGTCACCTTTCAAATATCCCCCCCACAAAAAAAAGGAAATTGTGCCCCCCCAAACAAAATATAAATGCTGCCCCCACACACAACAGTCCTAAAAAGGACTTTTGGGTCTTGAAAGAGTTTCAACAATTTTATTCTCCCTACACTGACTTTCCCTGCCTAAGCGCATCTCTCCCTGGCTAAGAATGAGCCGAACTCGCGCGTCGGGTGCTATACAGCACCCGATCACGGGTTCTGGCCAGCCAATCAGTGTAATGCCAGCAGCCAACATGGCTGCTGGCATTACACTGATGTCAGAGCCTCCCCGCACGTTTATTGGCTGCGCAGCAGCCGCGAAACGTGCAGGGAGGAGACCCGAACATGGCGGGCGAGCACATGCGGTACTCGTACGAGTACCGCCATGTGCCAAGCACAGCGATGCTCGAGCCGAACCGAGCTTCAGCCGAGCATGCTCGCTCATCACTAGAGGTAATGCATTGCACACCACTCTGTCACTCAAACAATTAGATTACCATGTACCATGAGCAGAGCTTAAGGTCCCTTGGTCCTACTAGTAACCGTCATGTCTGCTGCTATAGACATCAAGACAGACTGCAGGTGTTATTTCTTTCATTAAAAAATATTCACTGCCATTTTAAGTAGAAAATAACATGCTCAGAATATTGAAAGAACAGTTAAAACAATTTAGTGATCTATTTCTATTGTACATTAAATTAAAACTATGACATTTTCCCTTGTTCATTTGCTTTTTTCTTTGGTGGAGGACACGTTATAGGATTTTCCTGCTGAGTAATACAAAGGTACTTTCAGTAATGGGATATATTTAATTCAAAATGTATTATAGCTCAAACACGTCATTTTTACATTAAACTGCAATTTTGTACTCTTACCATCAGATGGTGCTGTCCCCATCAATAAGTATAGAGAACCATACTCTATGACAAGCTCTCCCATAGACTGTATTGTAGAAATAAAAACTATTTGAATTTTGGATACTATTTGCTAACAGTTTGATATAAAAAATAAATAAAGTCTGGATTACATTACAGTTCTCTGTAGGATTCAATGGAACTCTGTTATATAAAACCAATCATTACACCATACCTCCCAACATTTCAAAATGCCAAAAAGAGACACTTGTGTTTTAGGGGGTGTTTCTGGGGGTGTGGCTGGTGGGACGGGGCATTACCAGGAATTTTTAAGCTATTTCATGACCTATTGTCACCTCTTTATGTAACTTAATAAATGATTTAGAACAAGACCAAAGTATTTTATTTACACAGACTAATTTATAAACACATATACTGACATTTAAACAAACAATAATGAGAGTTTTATTGCTGTAGAGCAATATTAAACACTTATATACACACCACACAATCTGATCTCCTAAAAAGAGGGACATCAGGACGGGAAAGAGGGACAGAGGGATTTAGGTCTAAAAGAGGGACACTTGGGAAGTATGTTACACTTATCAAGTGATATTTAATCTATTATTAAGTTTGACATGTAATAACTTTGGAATGAAACAGTGAAATGACCCTTCTTTTACACAAAACAGGGGGTGTGATCAGCTCAAATGAGGGGCCCATCCCAATTCATCACCCAATGCAGCTGTCTACTCTGCGTCCACTCTAACATCCAAGAGGTTAATGATTCACTGAAGATATCAGCTGAAGAGTATTAACCCTTTGAGCGCCAGAAGGGTACGCAACACATTGCTCTGCAATGCGTTGCATACCCCTCTGGCACTCAAAGGGTTATATGACCAGAGTAAATTTGTTTCCACCAGAAATGTAAATTTAATTAATTAAAGTCAGGCCAAACTGCTCATATCACCATACAGCTTATCATAATTTCTTTGTGAATACTTCAGTGATTCCACATACAGTGTCAAGAACGATTTTCCTGTAGGTTTTCCTTCTTTAACACTCG
This sequence comes from Rhinophrynus dorsalis, assembly GCA_037306005.1. NCBI lineage: Eukaryota > Metazoa > Chordata > Amphibia > Anura > Rhinophrynidae > Rhinophrynus > Rhinophrynus dorsalis. The sequence goes on along the minus strand of CM074725.1, from coordinate 209,152,850 downwards.
ATGCTTTTCTTATTAGTTGTAATAAAAAAACACCTCTTGGAATGTTTGAGAAATTATTACCTATCAGCAAGACAGAAGACACACTTTCAAGATATTGGCAGCAAAAGAAAGAAAATCCCTGGTGGTGTGTATTGAGAAAGAAGACTTGCTTTTATTTTGTTCAATTTATCCTAAATTAAGTTCATTTTAAAGATTTGTGGTCTTATTGAGCCATTGTATTGCACTTCACCAGAGAAGGATTAAATCCCTATTAAACTGATTGCTTCAGAATGATTAATCACCTTTTTTATAGCATGTCTAGAATATATAATTCCGTACCCCAGCATTCCTGCAGCAGGCAGGCTGAATGTGCTTCATATTGCCAAACACAATCCACTTCTCCCGCTTGAAACTGTTTAAAGGGATAGTAATACTTAAAATGTAGAAAAAATTTGTTTTAGGTTTTATCCCCCTGTGCAAAACAAGGGTACTCACACTGCTGAAAGGTTGCAATTACTGTTTCACCTCTCTGGTACGCGAAAGGTTAAAGGTATAGTAAATATTAAAAGGTAAAAAAAAATAAACTGTTGCAGGGTTTATCCCTATGAGTAAAAAAAAGTACTCCCACTGCTGAAAGATATTTTGTTCAAATGTTATTACAGCTCAAAATTGAATTCTTATAAGTGCAGATTTTCAGCGGCCTGATATTGTACAGTGGCGCTATTGCAACACCATCCTATGGAGGTTACTTTTTGGCGGAGGTAATCCTTTGTTTGTAATGTTTGTATTGGGGCTTTGCAGCTTTGAGAAAGCGGTGGTAAACCGCGAAACTAGTTAGCAGACAAGCCGTTGTATTTTATATTTTTAATAAACGTATTTCAACGGATAAAGAATCCTCCACCTGAGTATTTTACTTGTTCCTCTGGATTGACTTCGGACATGTAAGATTAACCCAAATGGAGACGGGTTTTTGCTCTCCGGATGCATGTTTGTTAGACTGACTGATAACAGCAGCCTAACCATTCTACTTGTGAGTAATATTCTATTGGCTTCTATTTTATTTTTTGTTGTATAACTATAATACACTATTTGGCGCCCCTCCTGTTTTTTCTTTTTTTGGCTATTCATGTACATCTCATACCGGTGCTGGGGAGGCGTGTTTGCGGAAGAGAGCTGCGGATGTATCCATTTAGTATACCTGTTACTGGGGACATGAATTAAACCCAGACATATGAATGCTGATTTTGGCATATGCCAGTAATCAGCGACTTGAATTGTGAGTGTACATCTACTGGGTGCTCGGTGGTGGTTGAAGAATACACTATTGATGTGCACAGGGTGCACCTCTGTTTGTCCCTTTTCTTCTTTTTTTTGCTATGGACAATTCTGGTCAGTTGACTAGAAACCTCCATAGGGTGATGTAGCAACAGTGCCACAGTACAATTTCAGGCCACTGTGATATTGCATCCCTAAAAAAAAAATCAAGTTGAGCTGTAATAACTTTTGAATGAAATATCTTTCAGCAGTGGGAGTACCTTTTTTTACTCAGAGAGATAAACCCTACAACAGTTTTTGTATTTACATTTTAATTATTACTATCTACTTAACCTTTCACATGCCAGACAGGTGTGACAGTAATTGCAAGCAATGGGTCAAACTATATATTTTAAAAGCCTAAAGGGTATCTAACATGAAAAAAATACTACATAGGTATATTTGTTAAAGCTCGGTCTTTCACTATGAGGTCACTATTAACGCCTTCTCTGGAAGTATCAGACCTATAAACATGCAGCTCTTATTGTACAGGTCCTTCCTTCCAACCCCCTCCCCCAGGCTTCACCCACCAGAAATTAAGCTGTGAGCTCTATTGACCCGGAGAGTAACTACAGGAGGTGCAGTTTTCACAGGGTCAAGCATCCAAGGGCAGCATGGCTAATAGGTTCTATCTGTATCATGGGGTGAATATATTTGTGTAAGGGGCAAAAAATGTTTGCACCAGGGTCCTCAATAACTAGTTATGCTACCGCCAGTGAAGCAGTTGATATTCTATTGGCTGCTGCAATGTCACATCCACCTACATAGCTAATAGGAAGGACGTGATTAACTATGTAAAAGACTGAGCATCAACTTTCTTTGTTGTTAGTTACACTTTATCACAGGGAGGACCAGGGCTGTAGTGAACCTTAAGCAACATCAAATATTATATTTCTTGGTTTCACTCTTTTATTGAGTACCCATGCAAACTATATGCATGGAACAGAATAAGCTTTCTTTGGATACCATGGCAGACAGGGAATGTTGTCAATGATGGCAGAGTTCCTCATCCCATGTTGGAGATCTCTAGTATATAAGGGAAAAAAGACAATAAAATTTTAATTTTGGTGCTATAAAATATAGATGACAGAGAAAAATAACAGCAAAGATGCTGAGTAGCGCAAAACTAACACCACACCAGTTAGAAGGCTGAACATTAGTAAAGATACAGACCTAATATCTCTTTGAGGATAAACCTGACCATACCCTCCCAAGCTATTTGAATCCACGGCAGCAGCACCTCAAAGTGTATTCATAGTGTGGTTAGCCTCTGCCAGTAACTGTTGCAGTTGTCTGCCACTTGACTAAATATCAAGCTGCTCAAAGACTACCAGTCAGTCTGCTTCCTGATCAAATACCATTTTTCAGCTAGTCTTGCTCTAAGTTGACTGCTAATGTTGATGCCTGCTCAAAGACCTCATTCTTCAAGTTTAAAGTCAGTCTTCCCCTGCCTACCCTGCATCACAGTAGCAGGTTCTAATTGCCTGCTCCTGTTTCCACTCTCTAGGATCTTCCTCACTCCATCTAACTACTCTTGCAGTTACCCCTCCATTCTCAGACAACCTCTTTGGCTCTGTCTTCTTGTCCATTCTGTTTCACATCTGTAAAGATCTGATGAATTTGGTTGCTAGTGCCACTCTTTCAGTGGAGCATCGTGGTACTGCATACTAGATCAGTCTGGTTGGCATCACAACCTAGCTTCAGATATTCTCTCCTTGTATTAAACACAGTGTAGTCTATATATGTATTTGTATTAACTCTCTGCTTGCTTTCCCAGCTCTTATTGTGCCACATCTTCCAAGCTAGTAATAACCCAGCATCAACTCTGTAAATGCTATTAAACCATTCCTTCTCGGGTAGTATTCAGTCCAGTTCCCTACTGTTTTTTCACAGTAAACCAGCCTCATATTTCTGAACAGGATATGAACCCCAGGTCCACTGGTCAGTTTTATATCAATCCCTCCTCAGCCCAGCAGATCCATCATCCTAGTTCTGCCAGTCATCCCATGACAACATCATATGTTTTAAATCATAAATCATACTTGTTCCTCAGCATATGTACTCATGCTATCCTTCTGATGCTTAGGTAATATCACTCCAATCCAACCATTCAGTAAATCAGACTTCCAGGGAACAAGTCATCACTTAAAGGGTAAGCACATATAATGACTTCTGGTAGAGTCAAATTATTGCAACAAGCAGTATTATCAGCACCCAACATGAATAATCCACTGAAAAAACATGAGGCATTTGGACTCACAATAATAGGATCTTCCGTGTTTTATTCCTTCTGTAAGTCTATGAGGAGCATTAAACACATAAGACCTTATTTTTATGAGTCTTCCTGTCCCCTATAATATTAGTGGTTCATCCATATTGGCTGTTATTTATAAATACTAATAGCAGCTTATGTAGCTCTTTTCTTTAACAATGATGAGTTTCAATGTAAAACAAGATAGTCTATTAAAATAATAAGCGCTTGACATGATGTATGTGCTAGTCATATGCCTCTGTAAAGAGGAGAGTCTAGAGTCTCATTTTAAACATTTCCAGTGAGGAGGCTTTCCATACTGTAAGGTAAAGAGTGGCCCACAGAGACGGAGCATCATGACAAAAGGTTTTGGCAACAGATGATGTTAAGCAATTCCTGGGTGCACATAGCTGCAATCTGAGTGCATATCAAATTGATGGAATGTAAAGAACCAGAACTTCCTTCTGATAGGTTTCACCTTGAATTTGTGGAGCTTTGAGGTTCAGCATGCCAATTTGAATCCTATTCACAATTTTACTGATAACCAGTGCAAAGAACAGATGATAGGAGTTATGTGGCATGATCAGGTCTGATTAGTTACCAACCTGGCTGCCGCATTTTGCACCATTTGCAGGTTGTGAAGCTCTTTTTCTGGAAGTGTTAAATAAAGCGCATTTCAATAGTCCAGGAGTGAGAATACAAAGGCGTGTATTAGAGCTAGAAGATCCTCTGGTGGAATCAAGTACTTAATTCTATATTAAGGTGAAAGAAAGATGTTTTTATTGTAGCTAACACCTTATGTTTCAAACATATTGCATAATCAAGCACCACTCCAAGATTTTGTACATGGTCTGAATTTATTGAGCTGCTCATTTATAGACATAACTGGGAACTTCCAATTGAGGGCTACCCGGAGGGGAGTCCTCTGTTCAGCAGGGGCTGACAATAATGATGCTAATCGTGTCAAAAAGGGTCGGGGCTTGACACAAGTGGGGGGGCGGGGCTTAAAGGTGTCACACAGAAGGCTGGGGATGGAGGAACAGCGGGAGAAAAAGCAGATGTGGCAGAGTTTCCATAGAAACTCCCCACATCTGGAGGAATCAGCCTCTGTCCCAGAGACCCGGTAAAGCTCTGTCAGATCCGGAGTCTCTGGGGCAAATCCAGAGAGTTTCCAGGTATGTTTATAGATCAGTACTGCAGTTCTCATGAAATCTTGCTGTCAGATGATGTTCTCCCACTATAACTACCTCTGTTTTATCAGGGTTCAACTTCAGACAGCTGGCATCCATCACTTTAGGAGCTCTACAAGACAACCATTGAAACACTGGGCCTTCAGTTTCTTGTTTAAATGAGAGATACAGTTGTGTGTTGTGTGCTTAGCAATAATATGTTAGACTATTGTTTCTTACAATGTTACCCATTGGCAGCACATACAAAGAAACTAGCATGGGGATAAGATTGATATACTCCTGAGGAAGCTATGTGGGATTGGGATCTACCCGATAGTAAGGATTTGAAGCAACTAAGGACCACTACTTCCAATGCACAAAAGTTCTTCAGTTGATCAATTAAAATAACATGGTCCACCATGCTGAATGCTACTGAAAAGATCATGAAGAATTAATATTGAATAATCACCTCTGTTTTTTGCCATCAGAAGGTTATTCAGAACATGAACAAATGCTGCCTTTGTGCTATGCTGTCTCCTAAATCCTGACTGAAAAGTGTTTTTGATTGACAGCTAGGATTCCAGGTGGGCTGCTACAATCTATTCAGTTACATTACCAAGGAATATAGGGTTTGAGACAGGAAAACAATTAGCTATAGAGTTGAGGTCCAAGGATGGCTTTTTTAACAGGTGTCTAATGACTGCTTCCTTTAGCAGAGTTGGAAAGATATCTGATTTAGTGAGCACTGAGCAAGTGTGGTGAACACCGAACCAATTAGACCTATACAGCCTAATTGAAGATGTACAGGGTCAGGGTACAATTTGCAGGTAATGGAGTGCAATCCTTGAAATCAAGTTTCTAAATTCTTTATAGACCAGGCGGGTTTGCAATGCATTGTTTTGCAATGTGTTTGCCATCCACTAGTCCTTAGACAGTACATCTTCTTCCCTGTGATTACTTCAACCACCTACACCATTTCTCAGTGCCTAGGATTCTGTCATCATGAGCGTTGTGATTGAAATGCATTGCTCTAGAAAATCATTACAGTCTTGGTTGATGTTGGTAACCGTGACCTCCTCTATCCTTTCCTGTGTGCTTTCAACTGATAATTCATCTTCACAGAATTCTATACATAGTTAAAGGCGTTCAACATTTTGGAAAAGCTTCTGACAACATAGTAGCGTAGTTGATATGGTTGAAAAAAGACGTGTCCATCAATTTCAGCCCAAGCCATATCCCTCTTGATGATCCAGAGGACACTCTATTGAAGAAATTTCCAGTTATGCTCAAATTGAGTAAAATGGTTTTCCTGGATCAACATCCTATCTGCTTTGAAACCATATGTGATCATTCTCAATACAGTACTTTTTTTTAAAGCAACTGCAGTATATGCAAACACAGCCTCCCAAGGCAAAGAATTTCACAACTTTACTGCCCTTGGGAGTAAAAATCTTATTTTTTTTTTTGCTTTTCATATTCATTCCATTGGTCATATTATATCACTCTAATCAGTTTCTGGAATAGTACACCTTGGATGCAAGAGTAGTGGTTCCCAACCCTACCCCCAGAGTCCCTAACAGGATATGTTTTTAGGATTTCCCTGCTTGAGGACAGGTGATATAATCAGAGGCTCTGTCATTTAATTAACTCACCTGTGTATAACCAGGGAGATCCTAAAGCCTTTGCCTATTACAGGTCTCTGAGGAACAGTGTTCCCTCTAAGGTGTGCCCAGGTCAGCAACCAATTGCTGAAAGAATAAAAGAGGACTGAATCTGCAGGAATGACAGGTGCACCATGTAGCCCTGTACAGATTTAATTGTTCTTCCATGCTGGATCACTCACTCCACTTTAGAGTGAACCACTGAGCTATAGACATCTCCAAAACGTTACTGAACTTTGTTTTCACATTGAAATCACACAAAAATTCAGATTGATTTAAATTAACTTTAACCCCTATATATGCTAGAGAGGTCTCAAAGCATTGTTCACTAGCGTTCAAAGGGTTAAAAGTCCATTTAAATCAATCAAAATGGAACTTTGTATACCATCTTAAACCTTTGAGGTTTACAATGTATTTCACATCTCTCAAGGGGTAAAGAATCATTGCCCATCTGTAATTAGCCTTATTGTTAAAGGGATACTAATACTTCATTTTATCTTTATTTTATGTCGTAGGCATTAAAAAAACATGAAGAATTATATAAGTCTTATCTCTCAAACCTTTATGGTTTGAGAGATATTCACAAGCAAAGTTTCCCCTCCCGCCCCTATTACCTAGTGTAAGCCATCTCTTCTCAGATGTGGAATCCAGTCCATAGACCAGACAGATAACAGCAGGGGACAATCTTCTTCCTATGAGAACAATGAAAGCCCTGCCCCCCTTGACAGGTTTTTCAGGTTTTTCCCTTATCTTAATTGAAGATTGTCCCTCTCTGCAGTCTACCTGAGCACCTCCCTTATGATCTGGCTGAGCAGTGTTACATCAGTAAAAGGGGCAGGAGGGGGATACTTTGTGATTGAATTACTCTTGAACTACAACTCTGACAGAATTGAAATAACACTCTCCAAAGTCCAAATACTATGATGAGTAATTCGAGCTGCTTTTATTATGAAACATTACTATCCCTTTAACCCTTTGAGTGCCACTCAAAGGGTTAATGATACTGGCTGCCTAATCAGAAAACAAACTGTTTGTGAACCTTGCTTACATTTGTTTTTCAATTTACATTCGGTAAAATCAACCTGATTTTGCCAGCCCTTAATATCAAAATATTATATTGATTGTAGGTATTCTAGGAGGGAGCGGCACGGCATTGTCTATTCATTTATGCTCTGTTGAACTTATCATTTTTCCCAGCCATCTGGTTTGCTAATCATTAATGGGATGTTTTAGATGATCTGTTCCCTCAGCACAAGATTCAATTATGTTTTTTCAGTGGTCGGAAAGCACGCAGTTGCTAATGCATTTTGTAAATATATAGAAAAAAATTAGAAGATTGATACTAATTTGTCTTATTTAATCCACCAAATCTCATTTCAATGTGACACACAAATAGCTAATGAGTTACTAAGTAACGTGGGTGTGAAAGTCTACCTGGAAACTCTGGATACCTTTTAAGGAATTTTTTCTTCCTTGTAGGGTTGAGAGAAACAATTCTCTAAGTTCAGCATTCATAGGAAACTTACAGTTCCACAAGACACGAGACAGACTGCATAATATCCAGAAAAAAAAGGTTTACTTACCCTCAGACGTCAAACAGGTTTTTATCCAGGTCACTTGTCTGAATACGATAACAAATCTTCTTTGGGGGTGGTCAGAACTGCTGGATGGCCCCTCCCCTTTCTCCCTTGATCTCTTCCATGCTCCCATCTACTACCTCCTCTCTTCCTATACTCCCTGCTGGTACCACCTCCCTACCCATATTGTAAGCTACTACCTCCTATTTTCCCATGTTCCCTGCTGCTGCCTTCTCTATAATCATGTTCCTTGATACCAATTTCTTTCTCCTTGTGCTCCCCACAATGTCTGCACTCTCCTCATGGTCCAATTTCCTGTCTGCTCTCTCCCCACACTCCCTGCTACATCCTCTTCTCTCCTTATACTGCCCTCTTCCACCTCCTCTCCCAATTTCCCCACTATTCCACTCTGTCTCCTCATCTCTCCCTATGCTCCTCACTGTTGCCCTCTCTCTCCCCATGCTCCCTACAGTGTCTCCTATCTCCCAATCCTTCTCACAGTTTCTCCTCTTTCCCCATACTCCCCACTGCCATCTCTTCTCCATGCTCCCAACTGCTGCCTTCACTTTCCATTTTCTTCCTGCTGCCAACTCCTCTCTCATGCATGTAGCCCCTGCTCTCGCCCTTTTCTGGTGATCTCCAGGACCTTCCCTCTCTCTCCTCTACTCTTGTTCCACTTTTATCTTCCAACCTCTGAGCTATCCAACCATCCAAATCATTAATGACAGACCAGGAAGTTTATACAGGTCTGCCATATTGATACACAAAATGAAACTGTGATTTTGTCCATCTCTGCATCATTGTAAGGAACCAGAGAGGTCGATATGCTTGGATAATTGAAGTAATTATGTAACTAACCAACTGCAACATAGGGGATAATGAAAAATTCCCATTTATGTAATTTGGGCTATTTACCCCTTGCAGGCAAGATAGGTCTCCAATGCATTGCTTTGAAATGTATTGCAGTCCATTCTAGCATTCAATCGGTTAAACCTTTGAGTGACAGAGGGGTGTGCAACGCATTGCTTTGCAATGCATTGTGTACCACTCTTGCACTGAAAGGGTTAAAACCCGATTTACATCAATCTGAATTTTTATATGTCCCATATTGTGCAGCTGCTTTGCTCCAGAATGTCCATAGTTCTTCTTTTTACATCAGTTTCAGTAACTAATGCTGTGTTGGTGACAGGTATGCTCAGGGTTGGATTTACATTTTAGGTGTACCTAGGCCCACCCATGGGCCCATCCCACTCTTCACATGACCCTGTTTCATGTTTTACTACTTTGAATACACCTCACCAATATGCCTTGATGTGTTTTTTTTTGTCCTGCAGATTTCTCCCAATATTATTTTTATCTACTCTCCCTGGCATTTGGGAGGGTTTTTACATTTGATTCATACCCCTTTGGTGACAGCCTCAGAAAGAGGAATGAGGCAGTGAGAGGGGCAATTTCATGATAATTAATTATGTAGGCTGCATCACACAGGTCAGAGAGCTCAGCTCTGTTAAAGCTAAAAAAAATCCCTAACTACTAATTCAGAAATCTCTAAAACCATTTCACTGATTGAAAAACAAAGAACACTGCATAGACCATTTTAATAGGTAATGTGGCTAAAAGGTTTTGTAGGGACAGATACACTTTAAGAGGGATTTATTCTACAGGTAAACTTACTATTTACACTAAGTAGCACAGAATACGATGCCTTGTCTCTCTCCCCCTTTGATCTGATAAAATAATATAAAAATGATATTAACTATATTTAAACTATTATTTTATTAACCCTTTTTCTCTGTTGCTAACAGCCTGGACACAGCTTTGCTGGTGAAAGAAGAGGCAGGAGAAAGGGAAAGATATTCCTTTGTACACAAGTAGTCACAGAATCACACGCCACTGTCTTCCAGCCCAGTGTTACTCAGCTGGATGCCACAAAAACACACTACAAAGTCTGCCTGTCATTCTTCGTTCACTTGTAGCCACAGAAGCACAATTGAACTGTCTGACATCCCTGTCTTGTTCCACTGGTAGCCACAGACCCAAAATACACGGTCTGTGAGCCAAGCCAAGTTTTGCTGGTAGAGACAGACCCACACTACACTGTCTGCCAACCCAGCCCTCTCACACATACAAAGTCATTCTCACACACACCACTCACGCACTTTACTTATGCCAAGAATCGGGCAGGGTCCCTTCATGCTTCAGTTTGCAGTATTGTCACATTGTGGCCTTGGTGAGGTTGTCTTTACCCCGCTGAGGTCATGACAGGGAATGAGAGGCTTGAAGTTGGATCAGGGTGAAGGGGAATGAGGGAATGCTCAGCAAATCTCCAAAATTAAAAACACAAAGCTAAAGGCAAACCTGCACTGCTTCACATAGACTGCTCAAATGTGAAATTGTGTATAGCTTAAATTACTGCAAGTAACTTGCATAGTTTGGCAAAAATATGTTCAACCTTGCCTTTCATACCAAAGATCAATTTAGACTTTAAGCATTGGTTCACGTTTGTTGCAGGTTATAGTCAAATGGCAATGTTTGGTGCTTTTCAGTGAACATGACCAAAAATGTTACTTGGAATGCAAAATAAATGCATTTTTTATTGAAATTCCTATAAAGTAAAATACAACTGTCCAAAGGGTATTTTTTTCTAAGTTCCACTAGCAATTGGTTATGGTTGGAAATTTAGCATTAACTTGTCATTCTATAACACTGAAATTTGTGTTTTTATGCTTAGGTCTTAGTATAAAAAATATCAACTAAAAACATTTTTTAACATTTTATTCATTTTTATTTTTCATTTTATTCCATTTTGGATTTCAGGTACAAAATTATTTTCACTCTTTAAATATACTAAAATTGCTGAAAATCATGGAATACCATGTTAGATATCTAGAGGCCTCTTGAGTAAATTGGCACCTCACTAGTATCAGCTGACCTATCATAGGAGGTGAAGGACTACAAAACTGCACAGACCACAATCTGTCAGTGTTCTTGCTTTTACTACAGGCAAGGAGAAAATATACACAAAGAAAGGAATTTTTTTAAAAAGGCAATACCCAGCATCAGATGAAGGGTCACTTACATTTCTATCTCTTGTCCAGTGTAGACAGATATTCCCAGAAGGTGGCGCTAAAAAATAAAATTTTCTTTACATTTCCACCACTTCAAAAGGTACTGAAAACTATGAAATTCCCTACTATGTTCATTAACAGTTCCACACCCAATTGTTACAGATGACATAACATAGGGGTTCCAGAAGCACAAAACTACTCAAACCAAAATCTGTTGTTTTCCTTACCTTTTTCAAATGTGACCTGCCTGTAGTTAAATATCTGTTAACTACAGATACAAAAAAGGTAGACAATGCAATTTATTTTACATATAATGTATCACTTGCCTTTCTACTACTAGTCCAGAAGGTGGAGCTATAAGAAAGGAAAAAAAAAAATATATATATAGAGAGAGAGAGAGAGAGAAAACAAAGGAATAGCGCTCCTAGTCTCTAAACATTTAATTTACTAAAAATAAAACATCGCTATACAATACAAATAGTTTATATAAACCGTCTATAGCCAAAGAAAAGATAATGTAATTAAAACATATCTGATACCAAAAAATGACTGAGTGACGTCACTCAGTCTTTTTTTTGGTATCAGATATGTTTTAATTATTTTATCATTGCTTTGGCTATAGAGGGTTTATATAAAATATTTGTATTGTATACCTATATTTTATTTTTAGCATATTAAATGTTTATATAGAGACTCAGAGTGCTATTCCTTTGTTTTTTCTTTGTCCTTTTTTTCAGTTTGTCAGCTATCAAACTGGTAGGTTAGTAGCAAACTGTTGTCTCTAATATTATTTTGGTGGTGATACATAGTCCACACTCTAGTGCCAAACCCCAGTAATTCTTTGATTTTATATATATATATATATATATATATATATATATATATATATATATATATATATATATATATATTTAAATTTAATTAATTTATTATTTAATTCCACTACTTCAAAGGTACTGAGACATTTGAAAACATCAAATTTCCTAATGTATTCAGTACCTTTTGCCTATACATATCCCTTTTCCCTTCTGTGGTTGCCGACCTGCAATTAAAAAGTCATAACTATTTCAGACATAAAAGACATAAAGGTAGACAAAAAAATGGTAGACAATTCATACAGTTTTGGAATGTAGACAGTCAGCAGTGCATCAAATGTCTGGTCACTGGTCTTTCTATCCCTATGCTACTGTACAAAATATTCCCAAAATGTGGCAGTATGGGAAAAAATATATATTTTTGTCTGTTTTCATCAATACACAGATACTAACATTTTTCAAAACCATGAAATTTCCTACTGTAATCAGTACCTACTGCCAGCCTGAGAAAACTGGAACCCCACTGGTATAGGTTTACATACTGTAGGGGTGACAGGATCACAAAACTACATAGTGAATATAGATTTGTGCAGAATCATTTCTTATTTTTATTTTTTTACATTATATTGATTTTCAAATTGCCCTAGCATCCCTAATAAAATGAGATAGACATAAATGCCCTTCTTTAAAACAGGAGCATATTTTCTTTCAAATAAGAGTAATTGGGCACATAAAGAAGCAGAAGGGGCAGAAAATAGCTCTTTTGGGGCTTCCCACACTCCCTAAAATAATTTTAGACCATAAGAGATACCCTTGTTGGAAAGGGAAGACTTCCCCTTTCCAATGAGAGCACTGTGGTTAGGAGACATGGGTTAAGAGACCTGGGAGCTGAGATATATACCCGCCACCCCAGATTCTAAAATACATTAAACACATAAGACGTTTATACCAGGTGATAACTTGATTGCCTGTATTAACCACTTCATACCTACCCTTTTTGGAAAGCTAAGACTCTAACAAGAGTACTCCTATCATGATAGGAGTTTTTTTTGTTTTTATAAAGGGGGGTGAGCAGAGAAAGGAGCTCTAAAAGTGAGCTCCTGAGCTCTGAATATATATATACATTAACCCTTTCATGTCTGAACTTGTGGAAAGGGAAAGTATCCCTTTTTCACAAAGGATATTCCTGTCATAGCAGCACATTTGGACTGAGATAAGAGCTGTTATAGAGAGGTGCCCCCAGCTCCTAAATTAAATCAGTGTATAAAACAATTGCAAGTGATCACTTATTATTATCCCCTTCATGCTCACCCTTGTTAGAAAGAGGAGACTGATAGTAGTTTACCAAAGATTGCTTTAATAACAGCTTTATAACTTCCTGTAAGTTTACACTGTAAGGAAGCGATGAAGCTGTCACTCACTTCCTGTTAATTTGAAATATTATAACTTTAATAAAATAATTGCCAGCATTTTACTCATCAGCATATAACATACAAATTTTCATTAAAAAAGAAACTTGTACTTTCCCTTAAATGCACTCATACCTTAAACATCACACTGATAGCACAGGCAGGATAATTTACTGATTTTATGCCAGTATCTTCTGTGCCTTGTTAGTGCATTGTATTAACCCTTTAAAGATCAGAGAGTATGCAACATGCAATGTGTTGCATACCTATCTAGTCCTTAATAGGTTAAACAAGGTGCAAAAGCAGTAACAGTAACATTGTTGATGAGGTTGAAAAAATTACATGCATCTATAAAGTTCAGCCACAAGCCATTTCACCCCTGCCGATCCAGAGGAAAAAAAAACAAAAAAACATGGAAGCCATTTCTAATTAAGCCCCACAAAAAATGCCTTCCTGACTTTAAATGGCAGTCAGATACATAAGAGAATTTACTGCTTAGATGCAGTTGCAGCGTTAACAGATTACAATGTCTGTTTTAGCATTGAATACATCTCCCTTTATATAAACTCTAAAAGTGACAAATAAACATTGTAAAAATGGTATTGGAGTTTATGTATAGAGACAAATAGGCTGATGGACAAATAAGAACTGAAACATTTATAGGTAAAATCAATTCTTCATAGGGGACAAATTAAAATCCCCATTCACTTAAATGGGGCTCCCTGAATGTGGAAAGGCTTCCAACTCACTGTGAAGCAGACACCATCCATGTTAACCTTATATGCACATTTAGAAAATATATAGATAGTATGCAAAGAAAAGTGGATAAAATAGGTGTGTGTTGAAAGAAATGTTAGAAGCATATGGAACAGGTCAGTGAAGTCACATAAAGGACACATTTATATTGTAAAGGACATTTCTATTAGTGCCAGTTAAATGTTTTATTAAAGACATTTGGTCCGTTAAGAAATATCTGACTCATTATGAAATGTTGAAAAGGGCGCCATTTGATTCATTTATTTTTACTGAAATAAATCTGTTGTGAAAGAGGCCAATTTGTTGCACTATTAGCATAATACACATGTAATTACCGCATTGCATAAATTATTCCTTTCCTTTTGAAGAAAACAGAGCTGTGCGGTACAAGTAGGCTTGCGCTTTGTGCTGGTGGATAATAAAACACATAGTCACATGTGCATACTGTGCTTCCCTATAATACTTTGAGCCTTATTCATCAAGCCAAAACGGTGCAATTCTTCAGCAAGCTAAGTGGATTAAAGGGGCGGATTGAAATTTCTATATATTTAACAGAGACTTATAACCCCCTGAATGACAGAATAGACATTGTTTCTAAATACACTGGAGAGTTCACTATCATTCAAGGGGTTAAAAGCCAAAAATAAATCTGTGAGAATTTTGGGAATTTTTAATACACCCCCCATGACTGCATTTGGTTCAATCTTGATTTGCGCCTCTTTAGCTTGATGAATAAGGCCTATAAGACTTTGACCTGTATTTACCAAGCTAAAGACATGCAATTCTGGGGAAAACCAGCTTCATCATGGGAGGGGGAATTAACTGGGTCTTTTAACCCCTTTGTATTCTAGAGAGATCTATAATGCATTGCTTCACAATGCATTGGGGACCTCTTGATTGCATTCAAGGGGGTTAAAAGATTGATTTAAATCTGCTGGGATTTGGAGAATTGGTATTGCTCTCTTATTGAGCAGTTGGTTTGCCCCAGAATTATTCCACTATTCTTATGGCACATTATGTCTTCTATAAACTGCATGAAAATTCAACTCTGGATATAGATACTGAATCACAGACAGGTGAGACTTTTATGATGCAGGCCAAAGGGTGAGCTAAAGATCTTTGAATGCCAGGGGTCAGTAAAGGACAGATAACAGGAACTGCTAATGAATAATGTTCATTCATTGATTGGCAGTCACAGAGCCGTAACTAGAAGCCACCGGGCCCTGGTGCAGAAATTGCCATGGACCCCCAACCACATTGCCCCACCATTGCACCCACTGTCCACATTGCCCTCCCAATCTCCACATTTCCCCCCAATCTCCACATTGCCCCCCATCTCCACATTGCCACCACATTGCCCCCAATCTCCACATTGCCACCACACTGCCCCCCCAATCTCCACATTGCCCCCAATCTCCACCTTGCACTTATTGCCCCCCCCCTCCGTGTCCATTTCCTACCTCCTTGGTGGTCTAGCGGTGTGGCATGAGAGGTCTGTGCCTCCTTCGGCACAGACTTCTATAGAGCTGGAGCTCCCATGCGGTTCTCAGTAATGCAGTGCGCTGGGAGATGATGTCATCTCCCAGCGCTCTGCATTACTAGAACGCCGGAGAGGGAGATCAGCTGTTAGAGGTTTGTGCAGAAGAAGGCACAGACCTACTTGCTGCAGGCACCAGGTGAGGGGTCCCAGGGGGAGGCCGGGCCCCTGGAGTGACGGGTCTGGTCGCAGGTGAGACCCCTATTGTTACACCAGTGGGCAGACACTAAGGGATGTAACTGCAGGATGCAGCTGAGGCTGATCCCAGTAGCTCTGCATTAACCTGCTACCCCTTACCATCAAACCAGTTTCCTATCACGGCTGGTGGCAGCTGACATCATCAAACACAGACACTGCCACACAACATACCCCCTAACATTTCAAATGGCCCAAGAGGGACACTTTTGTTTTAGGTTGTGTTGCTGAGGGTGTGGCTGATGGATGGGGCATTACTGCGAATTTTTAGGTTAATTCATGAGTTATTGACAACTATTTGTGCATCTGAATAAATTATTAAGAGCAAAGTTTTTAATTTGCACATTTGTGCAGATAATAGAGAGAAGCCTATAAACCACATCATAATTAAATCTCAAATGGAACATGGCAGTGGCATTAATTGTTGCTTACAAATGCCAGAAGTTTAACTGTTAAAATAGTGGAATTGGAGCTGGTAGCTGAAATTGAAAACTATGACTTGATTGGCATAACAGAAACATGGTGGGATGACACACATGATTGGTCAATCAATTTGGAGGGCTATATGTTGTTTAGAAAAGAAAGGTCAAACAAAAGAGGTGGAGAGGTCTGTCTGTGTGTCAAACTGGCATTATTGCCTCATTTGTGGGAAGATATATGCGATGACAGATATATGCGATGAACATGTAGAATCCTTGTGGATTGAAATAGTCAATGGGGGTAAAACTGCCCAGAAAATAGTGGGTATTTGTTACAAACCACCAAACATTGGTGACCTTAAAGAATCACAGCTATTAGGGCAAAAAGAAAAGGCTTCTCAAACAGGAACAACTATAATTATGGGGGGTTTTAATTATCCAGAAATAGATTGAATTAATTGAACAACTAATTCTGCTAGAAGTAGTAAGTTTCTGAACTTGTTGAATGACATTTTTTTGTCTCAACTAATACAGCCCTCAACCAGAGGGGATGCGGGTCTGGATCGGGTAACAACTAGCAATGAAGAGCTTATCTCCAACATCCAAGTAAGGGAGCACTTGGGGAATAGTGATCATAACATGATATAATTTGAGATTAATTCAAAAAAGCTATTTGGTATGAGTTCTGCCAAAACACTAAATTTTAAAAAGGCCAATCTTAGCAGGTTTTATGCATCCCTTGGTCTCGTTGACTGGGATGAAATATTTTCTGGTAAAAAACACAGAAGGTAAGTGGAATACCTTTAAAATAACAATACAAAATTATACATACAAATGTATACCCTTTGGAAACAAATACAAAATAAGCAAATTAAAACCAATGTGGCTAACCAGTAAAGTAATTCATGAAATGAATAAGAAGAAAGTAGCATTCACACATTATAAAGCTGAGGGATCAGCAGAGGCATTGGCAAAATACAAAGATGCCAACAAAGCCTGTGAAAAGGCAATTAAATTAGCTACATTGGAGAATAAAAATTATTTAAATACATTAATGGCAAAAAATTAAAGTTTGATAATGTTGGGACTTTGTTATCTGGAATGGTTGAGATGGTCAGTGGGGACAAACAGAAAGCGGATATTTTAAATAATTTCTGTTTTTACCATGGAAGACCCGATGGACAAGAACCTGCAAACTACTTTTACATCACAGTCACATCAAGTATGGGATTGGCTGACACAAGAAAAAGTATTTAAACAATTAATGGTGTTAAGGCAGACAAAGCCCCGGGGCCAGATGGTATACACCCATGGGTACTTAAAGAGCTAAGCCGGGTCACAGTCCCAATAAAGGCAGGAATGGGGCACACAGCCCACTGCACATTCACCAGGTGATCGCTTGCATGTAGCTTCTTTGTACCTTGCAGTCTTGGCGGAAGGTTTGCAGAAGGTGTCCCAAGAGATTATCCACAGTATGCTTTTCTTGTTCTTGGGCTGGAAGAAAGACCTGGCCCCTTCAGTGCCCCCTCACCCTAACTCTTCTAGTGAGCGCACACACCAGTCCCAGCTTCTCCCATATTGCATTAGGAAGTACATGGGCCAGTCAAACTCTAGACTGGCCTCAGGCCTCCATCCATTCCAAATAGCCCTGGCTCCTACATTCCCATATCTCTCCTCACTGAGTTTCTCTCTTAGACCTTCTTTGGTACCCCAGCCCCTCCTGGATCTGATGTCACAGATACCATTTGCAATCTATATTTTGCATAGCCTGCTCTATGGGCGAAACGAGCACACATTCAACTCACACAGGTTTTATTTTACTCCCTATATCTGGCCATTTTTTTAAGATAATTTCTTTAAGTTGTGCTAGTGATCCACAGGGGGCTATTTCATAACAGCGAATCTCTTGTGTTAACTCCATGACACCATCATCTGTACTTCAAACATACATAATAACCCCTTTAATACTGGTAAAAGGCCAACACGCTCTAATGCATGCACACACAGAGGACATTAATTTTTGCAAGAGTGGTAACAGACATGGTTCATTCGCAGGGTTACAACCATTCCCTCACACTTGTTCTCCCTCTCTCCAACTCTACCACATATATGTGACATTTGTACGATGGACACCTACCTTAGTGTGTTCATCATTTAAACAAATAAAAATCAACATATAGACATAGTTCACCTTTAACCCGCTGAGCACCATAGGGATGCTTGAGGGATTGCTTCTCAGTGAGTTGGACACCCCTAAGTTGGACACCCCTATGGAATGTAAAGGATTAAGAGGCAATAGTGATTTTCATGTGGGTAAAGGTGTCAGAGTTTCAGTTCATAACAATATCCAGTTAGAGTTTAGATTCTATAACGATATCCAGAGTTTCGATTCATAACAATATCCAGTTAGAGTTTCGATTCTATAACGATACCCAGAGTTTCAATTCATAACGATATCCAGACAAAATCTTTTTACTGCAAGTGGAGTGAGCATGAGCTCAGTCCACTTATGCTTCAATGATTAATGATGAAAAAAAGCCCAGAAGGAATCAGCATTTCTGTTTTACTATATTAATAACATCACATGGTTTTCTTAGCTGGGACATATAAATCCATCTGAAAAGTATCACTGAGAAACCTTAGCTGCAAGTTACTCTCTTACAATATTTTACATTTTCAACCGCAATTTATATATTTTTTTTTTTTTTTTTTTAAACTCGGGATAAAAGTACGAGGGCCAAAGAGTAAAGCAATTCTGAGATAAACCACGTGCACAATAGGGATCAATCAATTCTTGGTTTCATTTCAGTGGATCGTTTTACCACTTGAGTGCTAGTTTCCAGTACATTGCTTTTGCATTCATTGGAGATATATTTAGCATCCATGGGGGCTAAAAGACATATTTAAGGATAAAACGCATAATCTATATCAACAGTGCAAATAGTTTCCCCCATAATTACTTGAATTTTGTATCTGTATATATGGCCTTGTGAATCTTATTGATTAAGACTTGTTCACAAGAGATACTTGTCTCTGTTTTAGCACATGCCAAGTCAACGTTGTTTATCTACCTTGAATCTCTCACATTCTATTGGCACTCCTTTCACATGGGGGAGTGGCTAAGGTATGTCTAAAGGCACATGTGGGTCAGCCAGTCCAAGTATCAGCATGTTGTGTTAGCATGCATTACACTAGGTGGGAATGGACTGTCTTACCAGTACCATAGGGACCCATTTGCTTTACCTAGGTGCTTTTTAGCTCAACATAGGATATTTTTACATGGGAGACTTTGTTGCATCAACACGTTAATTATCCTATATAATAATTTGCTAGAAAGTTTGCAATGACGCAGTCAAGTGCAGTAGAGACTGCGCGTGCTGCAGTCATGCACAGTAGAGACTGCCCATGATGAGGCTCCGAAGGAGAGTCCTGCTCTGTATCAGCCGCGGAGCGGGTAGTCTCTACTGAGCATGACTGCACCGCAACCGGCTGGCACTGTATCAGCCGCGGTGTGGGCAGTCTCTACTGTGCATGACTGCCCCACGACCGGCTGGCAGTGGCACTGTGGTCCATGTAACGGGCTCTTCAACTAGTCCCATATAAACCAATAATAGATATGTGTTGTTACAACAAAGTTTTCAGTATAAACTAGGCCTTATCGCTCTCTGAATGCCAAAGCGGTATCCGCACTTTGCAAACCAATGTGTTTCATACCCCTGTGGCACTCAAAGGGTTAATAAATTCACCCATTTGAATAGGGCCTTATGTATATTTTTATATTAGCTGCATCATGATGTCTACTGTTTCTGAGTTTTAAATGGATTGTGACCCTTTATTTTGTCTGTACATATTCTGCAAGCACATATGTAAAGTCAAATTACCTAAACTTTATATTATTATTATTATTTTTTTTAACTTCACCTGTTTCTTACACTTTTATGTCTCTGACAGTACACTCCCTATTTTGCAGTTTCCATTTTTTTCTGGTCAATAGACCATCACAGAAGGATGTAATACAATGTTAACTCTTTGAGTGCCAGAGGGGTATGGAACGCATTTCAAAGCAATGCGTTCTGTACCCCTCTGGCACTCAGTGGGTTAAACTCTCCCTGCAGCACTGAGTATTCTGTGTCTATTTTACATTGTATCTTTTTTACATTGTACTTTCATGTTCCCTGACAGAAAGCTCTCTGCAAACAGATCCAGGAAGCATGTTTGTCAAGGACATAAAAGAGTAAAAACATAGGTAAAAATAAAAAAACAAAATAACATAAGTTATTAGCAGTTTGACTGTACATATTATGTATTTGAAGAAAATGTAAACCCAAAAATAAAAGGTTACTATTCCTTTAATGCCGGCTTGAATAATTCATTGTTACTTTTTGTCAACTCTAAGAGAAAACAAAAGCCTCTGGGCATTTGTTAGCTATTCCCTTGGCATTTTATCCTGCCGATAGAAAGTTTTTCCATTAAAGGATGAGTAACACCAGCTAATAATAACATCCCACTTAACTTACTATGTCCAGAAATACCTAATAGTCACTATAAATGTCACCCTCGCACTTTTCTCCAAGAGACACCATCTTCAATTGGTCCTGGTGTCATGTCATAGTGGCAGACAGTTTTTGCAAACTGAAGCAGGCAGAGAGGATGAGCTTACTTACACCTTTAACCCTTTGAGTGCAAGAGGGGTGTGCAATGCATTATTTTGCGATGTGTTGCATACCTCTCTGGCACTGAAGGGGTTAGGGACTAGAGGTGTGCACAACTCATTGCAAAATGAATGTGTTGCACAACCCTCTAAATCTTAAAGTGTTATTAATGTCACAGAATAAATATTTTTCATCTTGTAGTCCTTAATAAGTTGAACTAAATGCAAAAAACCCTATCTCTCAAACCTTTATGGTTTGAGAGATATTCCTATTCAAAATTCCCCCTCCCTCCCCTTTCCTTGACGTCAGCGCTGTGCTAACTGCAGGGGAATCCTGTCCAGAGACCAACTGGTGGCACTGCAGCAGAGCCGCAATCGTATTATTTAAAAAGAATGACTTCATTGGAAAGGTCTACAAAGTGTGCCTGGTTTGCAAGCACACTTTGTAGACCATTCCAGTGAAGTAATTTGTTTTAAATAACGCGATTGCGGCTCTGCTGAAGAGCCTCTTCATGTTGGCTGACCCGGATCTCCTGCTGTCGGCTATAAAAAATGTCAAACGTTCACAGTTAATATCTCTCAAACCATAGCGGTTTAAGAGATAGGGTTTTTTGCATTTAGTTCAACTTATTAAGCACTACAAGATGCTCAATATTTATTCTGGGACATTACTAACACTTTAAAGGTTTAACATTTGCTTTGCAGTGCATTGTGCATGCTTCTGGCACTCAAAGGGTTAAGATTATCATGTGCAGTGAGTAGGGTTTAAGGTCCTGTGGTCCAGCTAGTGACTGTCTGCCTCCACAGACAACATCCAGGACTGACAGACAATGTTATTTCTTGAACCAAGCGGTAAGATACAGATTCACAGGGATCTTTAGGGCCATTGTAAGGTAGGTGGAGGTTTATTAATAGGATAGGGACTCTCCTGATAGGGAATCACCTGATTTTGGGGTACTGTGAAGTGGTGGCCGAGCTTAAGCATACTTTGGCCAAATAATGCAACAAAACCCTCAAATTTACTAACACAGTAATAGAATATATGTTCTATGAATGTTGTGCATTTGGATAATTTGTATGGAGGGGTGCAGGTTTGTTCTGTGTTTAAGATTCTTTCCAGCAGCTCCTGGAATTATAGTCACTTCACTGAAAACACATAGGAAGATTTTAATTTAAAAGGTGATTTTACCCTTTCAATCCTAGAGAATCAATGCACTGGAGACCTCTCTAGCATGTGCAATTGTGTTTCAGAGTGCAGACAAAATGTAGAGGGTTTTAGGATCATTGGAGGGAAATACGCCACAGATCTGATGGTTTTAAGTTGCGAGATTTTAAAATACATGTTAATAAAGTGAAGTGACAACTCTAAACATATAGCAGTTGGTAATAAAGTACTGAACTGGTCTCCAAGACACATAGGGATAAAAAAATTAACCCCTTGAGATGCAGACTCTTTCCCTTCCTTTTTCTATTTCCCTATTCTAATATATAAAAGACCTCTCTAGCATCCAAGAGGTTACCATTTGCAGGTCAAATGAATAGTAAATATGTCTGTGCCAGTTTGCAGTGGAACATGCCATCCCCAACACCCATACACATACCTGGGAACTTTTTCTTCTGGACTCCCCAGAGGGGGAGTCCTGTGGTGCCGTTGGGGCGAGATACAAGATGTGATTCCTGTCAAAAAGGTGGCAGGGCTTAATTGTGAGTGGGAATGTGGAAATAGGTTGAGGAAAAGGCTGTGGTAGGAAAATAAGTGGGAGAAACAGATTGGGAAAGAGCAGAAGTGGGCAGAGTTTCAGCAGCAACTTCCCACATCCGGGGAATCAGCCTCTGCCCCAGAGACCGGGTAATGCAGAGTCAAAACCAGAACCTCTGGGGCAAATCCGGCGAGTTCCTAGCTATACCCATATACACCAATGCTGTCCTCTACTTGGTGCAAGTGACATTTAGGAGAGGATTTTATGTCAGAATACCTGATTAGATAGGCCAGTGGTTCTTATACAGGGATCCATGGAATCTCAGGGTTCACTGAAGACATACAGAAGTTCCACAGAACATATTTATGTAACGGTGGACAGGAGAACAAGGCTGGAATGACAGACAATGAGGCTCATGTACTAAGATAGCAGAGAATCTCTGGAGCAAAGCAACTGCACCTTAGGAGACAAATAGAAATTTCCACAGATTTAAATAGTCTTTTTAGCTACTTGAATACTAGAAACGTCTTCAAGTCAGTGCAAAGTATGCAAGAGGTTAAAAGGGTTATGAGCCACATTTTATGTTTAGGAATATTTATTTGTGCCCTACGGTGCAACTGGTTTACGTGGTTCTGTGACTACCGGTGTTTTTTGGAAAATTACGATAATGGTACCTGAAATTTTAGCCTAATACTAATTTCTATACACTTTGCCATTCATATATATATAATATGATGGTAGAATGTTAGCCTCTTAGATGCTCGCAATGCACTGGAGATTTCATGAGCATCTACGGAATTAACCCTCTGAGTGCCAGAGGGCTACTCAATGTATTTCAAAGCGATGCTTTGAGTACCCCTCTGGCACTCAAAGGGTTAAACTATCTGGTTGTTAACTCTTTGAGCACCAGAGTGGAGTGCAAAGCAATGCGTTGCGTACCACTCTGGAACTCAAAGGGTTACAGAATCTACAGGGACTTCATGTGAAACCAGAGGGCTCTATAAATCACTGCACAAAATTTGGGAACCCCTGAATTAGGCAATTGGCACTGGCAGGCACCCCCCTTTAGTATTTTACAGGCTCCCCAAACCAAAAAAGAGAGGACCCCTACACCACCCCCATTCTTATCAGGGTGTACATCCAGAACTAGACAATATCTTGGCATGAGAGGCACTGTACTCAGCTAAATGTTTAGAAGGGGAAGCAGAGAACTACCTCTGAGATTATGGTTAAAAAGCCCATGCTCTGTCTAGACAGCACCAGCCCGTCTGTCAGTCATCCGTATACCTGGGAACTTTCACGTTTTGACTCAGGGTTTTTACTTAAAGGGATAATAATGTTTCAAAATAAATGCAGCTCTGATTATTCTTTACAGTTTTGGGGCAATGTAAAGCATTATTATCATTCTCTAGGATGTGTAGTTCCAGAGTCATTGAATCATAAAGCGTCCCCCTCTCACTCCTTTTACCTATGTAAAGCTGCACAGCAAAACCATCTGGCTGGATCGCAGCAAAGGACAATCTTCTGTTACCATAAGGAAAAACCTATCCTCCTCCTTCAATGTGGGGCAGGGTTTTCCTTATGCTCACAGCCAGAAGATTGTCCCTTGCTGCAAGCTGTCTGGTCAAGTGACCAGATTCCACATCTGAGGGGAGGTTGCTTAAACTAGGAAAAAGGAGTGTGTGTGTGGGGGGTACTTTGTCATTCAATTACTCTGGAACTACACATCATACAGAATGATAATAACGCTCTACATGCCTCAAAAACTATAAAGAATAATCGAAGCTGCATTTATTTTGAAACATTTCTATCCTGTTAAATCTCAGGGTCTCTGGGTGAAGGGCCAAATTCTCAGGGTGAGAGAGTCCAGTGTTTTCTACTATTTAAACTGGACCAATGAAATGCATCTTTGGCCTTTAACTTAAAGGGATAGTAATACTTCGTTTTAACTTTATTTTATTTTGTAGGCATTAAAAAAACATGAAGAATGATATAAGTCTTATCTCTCAAACCTTTATGGTTTATGAGATATTCACAAGCAAAGTTCCCCTCCCCGCCCCTTTTACCTAGTGTAAGCCATCTCTTCTCAGATGTGAATCTGGTTGTATGACAGGACAGATAACAGAAGGGGACAATTTTCTTTGTATGAAAACAATGAAAGCCCTTCCCCCCTTGACAAGTTTTTCAGCTTTTTCCCTTATCTTAATTGAAGATTGTCCCTCTCTGCAGTCTACCTGGGCACCTCCCTTCTGCTCTGGTTGAACAGGGGGGGGATACTTTGTTTGTGAATATCTCTTAAACCATAAAGGTTTCAGAGATAAGACTTATATCATTCTTCATGTTTTTTTAATGCCTACAAAATAAAATAAAGTTAAAATGAAGTGTTACTATCCCTTTAATGCAGTTTCCACCAGAAAAGAAGAGAGAGGGGTTCTTGTGTGTGTCTAAGCAGTGAGGTCTCTAAGTTGATGTTGAAGGGTTTTATGTGGATTGATTGGAGAAACTCCAGCTTACAGCACTCAGGGGCATATCACACAGACACTACATTATGTGAACATTTAAAGGGATAGTAATGTTTCATAATGAAAGCAGCTCTAATTAATCATCATGGTATTTGGACTTTGGAGAGTGTTATTTCAATTCTGTCAGAGTTGTAGTTCAATAGTAATTCAATGACAAAGTACCCCCCTCCCGTCCCTTTTACTGATGTAACACTGCTCAACTCAGAGCAGCAGGGAGTGTCCAGGTAGATTGCAGAGAGGGACAATCTTCAATTAACATAAGGGAAAAACCTGAAAAACCTGCCAAGGGGGCAGGGTTTTCATTGTTCTCACAGTAGAATACTGACCCTTGATGTGAGCTGTCTGGTCTATGGACTGGATTCCACATCTGAGGTGATCAGTGTTACACTAGGTAAAAGGGGCGGGAGGGGGGAACTTTATCATTCAATTACTCTTGAACTACAACTCTGTCAGTATTGAAATAACTCTCCATTGCTCAACTGCTATGAAGATTAATTGGAGCTGCTATTTTTGTAAAACATTACTATCACTTTAAGGGAAGCATGTCAAAGATCTCAGGGTCAGCATATCTTGAAAGTTCCCAGGTATGGGCATCCATAGATGGTTTAGAGATGTATTCAAGGAGCTAAAGACGTACAGCTCTGTAGCAAACCAGCTGCACCTTAGGGGACAAATAAAAATTCCCAAAATCCCCATTGATTTAAATGCTAGCAATACATTGTAGCCATCTAACATTTAAGGGGTTAATAGCCCCACCTAACCCTTTGAGTGCCAGAGTAGTACGGAATGAATTGCTTTGCAATGCATTCCGTACCACTCTGGCACTCAAAGGGTTAAATCACTGGGAATTTGAACATTTTTATTTGTGCCCTATGGTGCAGTTGGTTTGCTCCAGACTTACTGCTTCTTAGTACATCAGCCTCTTTAAGATTAAAACTCTAAGGAATGTAATCACAAGAAAATGGCCACATTTTATTAACCCCATTCATTGCTGTGGATGTTTGCAATGCATTGCCTCACTCAAGGGATTAAAAAAACAAACCCACTCTTATTGTATGATCAGTGAAGAACATGTGCACACAGCTAGACACTGGTGTTTCAGATATTTATATGGCACTGCAGTGACATCCAGTGGTGACAGGGACCTGAACAATAGCTACTTGCCAGGAATAGCTCCTGAACAGATGAAGGCTTAATTTAACCATTTGAGTGTCAGAGGGGTGGCCAATACATCGCAAAGCAATGCTATGGCCACCTTCCTGGCACTGAAAGGGTTAAAGGGAAGTTTACAATGCATCTTTTTTTTGAAGCACAACAATCGTGTGAAAAAAACAGTGTAATGTATTTGCAATATGTTTGTGCTGTGTTTTGGGGGGCTTTTACAAATGCATTGGGGGGGGTTTTCTTGGACTCGCATTTATGTGTATGTTGCTGAGGTAGGAAGGTGACGTGACAACGCAATACAGCTTCATCTTGGTGCATAAAATAGGTAAATACGTGGTGTTAATGCATGTCCGTTGAAATCCATTGTACACCTCCAACAGTGTGTTAACGCATCAACACATGAAATCTTCATCAAGCTGCACTGGCCTGCGTAAGGAGTTCCGATTAATGTCCAGCTCAACAGCCTCATACAATCCAATGCATTCTATTTCACACATTTTTTGATGTGTTGCAGTCATCTGTCTATGTATGTTCAGGATAGGTGAAATCACATACTTCCCAATTATCCCTCTTTTAGACCCAAATCCCTTTGTCCCTCTTTCCCACCCTGATGTCACTTTTTTTAGGAGCTCAGACTGTATGGTGTGTATATAAGTGTATCACCCTGGTGTCCCTGTGTTTAGGAAATCAGATTGTGTGGTGTGTATATGTGTATCACATTGCTCCACAGAAATAAAACTCACATTATTGTTTGTATAAACATCAGTATATATGTTTAAAAATTAGTCTGTATAAATGAAAAACTTTGTTCTTTTTATGTCATTTATTAGGTTACACAAGGCGGTATCAACAGGTCATGAAATAGCCTAAAAATTATCAGTAATGCCCCGCCCACCAGCCCCGCCCATAACAACACTCCCTAAAACACAAGTGCCCCTCTCTGGCAATTTGAAATGTTGTGATGTATGAAATGTGCAAGTTAGTGTTTGAGCAGTACCATCACATGTTTTTGCTGGAAAAGCTGAATGGATGAGAGCAAATGTAATAAAAAATGTTTTTGCTGAATACATTCTGAGTTTTTAATTTGTTGTTGGCAACAAGTTTACAGTACCTAGTTTCCCAAATTAGTTTGCATTGCCCCTTGTGGGGCTATTCACAAGGTCTAGTGTCTTAGAGATAATCATTGAAGGATGCAGCATAGTCCAACTTTGCTGTGACAGGCATGTTATCCTGTAGTTGCAGCATGAACATCCTGCAAGATAGTCTCTGTGACATCTGTGACACGTGACTGGATTGTTGACCAGCACAATGAACATCTAGTCTTTGTGAGTCACAAGTGTGTGTCAACAAAATCTAATCAATCACAGTAAAAAAACAAAACCAGGGGAGGGCAGGTGTACATATAACATGCAATAATGGAGTTGTATAGATATTCACATCCACAGAACTGACCGACTAATACAAAGTCAAAGCCAGTCACAGAGCTCATGGGGAAATACAACGCTGGTCCTCCCCACAACAGGATATACATGTAACAAAAAGACGGCACCGACAATCTTCTGAGGTAACAATAGTATCACTCACCAGGCTGTGCTTTGATTTCCCTGGTGCCGTCCAAAGAGATGGTCACTCTTCAACATAGAACAGACAAAAGGACGCACTTTAGGTGGAAACTAGCTTCAATAAAAATCATTCTTTATTTGGATACAAGCATAGACAGCAGACTATAGAGAACAAAAACTCAATGTCTCACGCGTTTCATACTAAACGTACTTAATCATAGACACAACAGGGCCACCTCTGTCTTGTGGTAATGGTCAGTATCCCAATATACTCTGAGTAAAACAAATATATAGAAAATATATAAAAATATATCAAATGAAAAAATAAAATATATTACAATAAAAAACTGAAATGGCTCGACCAGAACTAAAGTTGAAAAAATTGTAATAGATAAAAAATATATTAAAATACATATTCTACCCCTCTGAGTATATTGGGTCACTGACCGTTACCACCACCAACAGCTTCAACTACAAACTTTTGAATAAAATACCTCTCTGCAATAGGAGTATCCTTGTTTTACTCAGAAGCATAAAGTCTACAGTATATATTTTTTAAGTATGAAATGTTACTATCGCTTTAAGTAATAGGAATGCATGTGAAAAAAGTTTGAATTAGAATTTCCTTAGATAGAAACGAATGTATGAACGTGGCTTTACTTCTTTATAAATAAGGGATATGTTTGACAGAAGGATTTACCCAACATTCATACAGAGGGCACATATAACTATTTATATTTTTTATCATAATAACTGAATTTTCCTGTATTTGCTCTTCAGTTTTTAAATCTGTAAACAATACCTTATCAGACTAGATGAAATTAGCCAGAGAGAGAGACCCACCCTTTAGAATCATGGGCGGGGCTGGCAAAAGCCATAGAGTATAAGCCACTTCATTGATTCTAGTGGGACAGGAAAAATATTTTCCAGGTAGTAAAATGTCCCTGTTTGGTTATAGACTAAAGCAGTATCATGCCTCCCAACATTTCAGATGGCTAAATAGGGACACTGTTGTTTTAGGTGGTGTTGGCAGGGGCCTGGGCATTACTAATATTTTTTAGGGGATTTCATGACCTATTGTTTCTTCTTTTGTATAAATGAATAAATGAGACCAAATTATTTTATTTACACAGACTAATTTATAAACTCATATATTGAAGTATAAATAAACATGAATGTGAGTTTTGCATACCTGGGAACTTTTTATCTTGTTCTCCCCAGAGGGGGAATCCTTTGGTGCTGCTGTGGGAGATAGGGCTGGAGCTTAATAGGGAGTGGGGGCGGGGCATCACCGACCTGCAAAATTGGATAATGTGGAGAAACAGATGGGGAGGGAGAAGATGTGGGCAAAGTTTCAGAAGAAACTCCCTACATCCGCAGAATCAGAGACCGGAGACCTGGTAATGCAGTGTGAAAACTAGAGTCTCTGGGGCAAAACTGGAGAGTTCCCAGCTATGGAGTTTTGTTGCTGTGGAGCAATGTGATATACACACACCACACAGTCTGACCAGGGTGGGAAAGAGGGACAGAGGGACCTGGGTCTCAAAGAGGGACTGTCCCTCCTAAAGATCATCTCATGGGAGGTATGGACGGCTAATATCTCCTAAAGAGGTAAACTTGGGAGGTATTCAGTATTCAAATGAACCCTTTGAGTGCCAGAGGGCTATGCAATGCATTGCAAAGCAATGCATTGCGTACCCCTCTGGCAATCAAAGGGTTAAAAAACAGTAAACAGACAAGGCTGAGTAAAGGTTAAATCCCTAAGTGCGTCCTTAAACAATTTAAGAGCCACTTATTTCTAGGGTGCAATTCGCCTTTACATTAAGTGGGGTTTAGTTTTAGGAGTGGAAACCTTTAACAAACGCCTCAGTTTCCTGCTTTTCACCTTAAAATAATATCCATTTATTAGCGGAAATAAATAAAACACCCTCTGCAAGGTTTACGACTCACAGATCTGCTGCCATTGCGTTACAGAACAATGTTTTCACACTTCTCTGATTCCTCAAGGTGTTAAAGGGATAGTATTGTTTCATTATTAAAGTAAAATCAAGTCTTCTTCATACTTTTTTCTAATGATGTGTATCAGTAAAACGTTATAAAACTTTGCCATTTTGCATTTATACTCTAATAAAGTTCTCCCTTTTGCCCCTCTTACTTACCTCAGCAACCTCAGCAAGCTGGTCTGGACAAAACGCGATGAGGGACAGTCTTCTTCAGCATAAGAAAAAACCTGCCCTCCTTCATCAAGGGGACAAGCTTTTCCTTATACTGAAAGAGGGAAGATTGTCCCTCGCTGCAATCCGTCCAGTTTCCGGACCGGATTCCAGATCTGAAAAGGAGGAATTTTATTAGAGTATAAATGCATAATGATAAAGCTTAAAGCTGAACTATCACCCCTATACAAGTTTTCCTCATTGTCATCCTAGTATATCAATAAGCTTTAATCATTGGGTTTTTTTGTTATAAAATGTATGCTGTTGAGAAATTTGCATTAATAGCCCTGGTTCATCCCATGCACAGAAAATTAAAGGGATAGTAATGTTTCCTAATAAAAGCAGCTCTAATTAACCATCATAGTATTTGGACTTTGGAGAGTGTTATTTCAATTCTGTCAGGGTTGTAGTTCAAGAGTAATTCAATGACAAAGTGTCCCCCTCCCACCCCTTTTACTGATGTAACACTGTTCAGCCAGATCAGAAGGGAGGTGCCCAGGTAGATTGCACAGAGGGACAATCTTCAATTAAGATAAGGGAAAAACCTGAAAAACTTGTCAAGGGGGCAGGGCTTTCATTGTTCTCATAGGAAGAAGATTGTCCCCCATCTGTTATCTGTCCAGTCTATGGACTGGATTCCACATCTGAGAAGAGATGGCTTACACTAGGTAAAAGAGGCGGGGAGAGGAAACTTTGCTTGTGAATATCTCTCAAACCATAAAGGTTTGAGAGATAAGACTTATATCTTTCTTCATGTTTTTGTAATACCTACAAAATAAAATAAAGTTAAAACAAAGTATTACTATCCTTTTAAAAAACAATGATTAATGCTTATCACTATATGAGGATGACAATGAGGTAAACTTGCATAGGGGTGATAGTTCTGATTTAATAATGTTTTACTGATACACATCATTATAAAAAAAGTATGAAGAAGACTTGATTTTACCTTAATAATGATACAATAAGCAGCTGCAAAACTTAATTTGCTTCCCAGATTCACATATCATATCCATCATCCCTATAGTGCATGATCCTCCATGGCAGAATGAAACATATGACTCTCCAGCTGCAGTGAGATTGTAATTCACATTATCAACAAAGGGAAAACATGGGCCAAGGGTTGACAGACAATATGTGCCGACCTGGGAACTCTCTGCGTTTGCCACAGAGACTCCGGTGTTTACAGTGCATTACCAGGTCTCCAGGGACAGACACCGATTCTCCAGTTGTGGGGTGTTTCTCATGAAACTCTGCCCTCATCTGCTCCTTCCAAGCATGTTCCTCTCATTTCCCTCCCACTTCTCCTTTCTTATCCAGTTCCTCCTACTTCCTGACCACTTTTGTGACATATCCATTAAGCCCCGTCCCCACTCACAAGATAACCCTGCCCCTTTCAATGCAAATAGCGTAATTTCTATTCCCCCGGTGACACCACACAGAAGACAAAGTTCCCGTGTATGAATATGTGTCTCTCCAGCTGCTGTGGTAATATGACTCTTATTATCCATACCTGGACAACAAAAAGGTGGGGTGAGCATGCAATGGCTTTCCATCTGTTGTACAACAACTTTAATCTTCCTCAGCCACACAATATTAGGTGAGGATGGGCAACTTCTGATTGTTGAGATACCACAAAACCCATTATCGTCAGCCAAGCAACACTGGGAAGGGATGGGCAGCCTATGGCTCTCCAGCTGTATTGACACTACAGTTTTTATCTTCAGCTGGTCATTGGCCAGCTAAGTATACTGTGAGTTGTAGTTCTAATGTAGCTGGGGAGCAACATGTTGCAAACACATAGCTTAAGTTCTTTATAAAAATTACAGTGCTCTTAGTGTCATTTTTTAAGTTACTGTAGGATTTTATTCATGTTCACTCAACAGACAAACCGAGAGTATGAAGAGCCGGACTAGCTGAATTGGCTACACTGTAGGGTCATTACAGAGAATGAAAAATTCAGCTGACAAAAGAACTGCAGATCTGTACAGAAATTCCATTGATAATAGATAATATGGACATTTGGTACAATTCATGTATAGATGTGTCTGGCTGCAAGGAAAAGTCACACCAGGGGAGGACTGGCAACATTTGGCCTGGGGGGCAAATTTAATCAAGTGGCCCATTTCCACTATTTGTGCCAGTTTCACCCCTTTGTGCCTCTTTCACCCCTTGCACCTCTCTTTCTCGCCCCATGTACTTCTTTCACCCCCTTGTGCCTTCTCCCCCTTGCAATTCTTTCTCCCCTCTGTACCTCTCCCCCTTGCACCTCTTTCTCCCTTATGTACGTCTTTCACCCCATGTACTTATTTCACCCCCTTGTGCCTTCTCCCCCTTGCACCTCTTTCTCCCCTTGTACCTCTTTCTCCACTCTGTACCTCTCCCCCTTGTACCTCTTTCCCCTCCTTGTACCTCTTTCTTCCCCCATGTACTTTTCTCCCCCATCTTGTGCCTCTTTCCCCCCTCTGTACCTCTTCCCCCTCCTTGTACCTCTTTCTTCTTCCCCCATGTACTTCTTTCTCCCCCCCGTTCCCCATTGTGCCTCTTTCTCACCTCTGTACCTCTCCCCCCCGCACCTCTCTTTCTCCCCCATGTACGTCTTTCACCCCATGTACTTATTTCACCCCCTTGTGCCTTCTCCCCCTTGCACCTCTCTTTCTCCCTCATGTACGTCTTTCACCCCATGTACTTATTTCACCCCCTTGCACCTCTCTTTCTCCCCTCTGTACCTCTCCTCTCCTTGTACCTCTTCCTCCCCCTTGCACCTTCCCCCTGTACCTCTTTCCCCCTTGTACCTCTTTCCCCTCCTTGTACCTCTCTTTCTTCCCCCATGTACTTCTTTCTCCCCCATCTTGTGCCTCTTTACCCCCTCTGTACCTCTTCCCCCTCCTTGTACCTCTTTCTTCCCCCATGTACTTCTTTCTTCCCCCCCTTCCCCATTGTGCCTCTTTCTCCCCTCTGTACCTCTTCCCCCTCCTTGTACCTCTTTCTTCCCCCATGTACTTCTTTCTCCCCCATCTTGTGCCTCTTTACCCCCTCTGTACCTCTTCCCCCTCCTTGTACCTCTTTCTTCCCCCATGTACTTCTTTCTTCCCCCCTTCCCCATTGTGCCTCTTTACCCCCTCTGTACCTCTTCCCCCTCCTTGTACCTCTCTTTCTTCCCCCATGTACTTTTCTCCCCCATCTTGTGCCTCTTTACCCCCTCTGTACCTCTTCCCCCTCCTTGTACCTCTTTCTTCCCCCATGTACTTCTTTCTTCCCCCCTTCCCCATTGTGCCTCTTTCTCCCCTCTGTACCTCTTCCCCCTCCTTGTACCTCTCTTTCTTCCCCCATGTACTTTTCTCCCCCATCTTGTGCCTCTTTACCCCCTCTGTACCTCTTCCCCCTCCTTGTACCTCTTTCTTCCCCCATGTACTTCTTTCTTCCCCCCTTCCCCATTGTGCCTCTTTACCCCCTCTGTACCTCTTCCCCCTCCTTGTACCTCTTTCTTCCCCCATGTACTTCTTTCTTCCCCATTGTGCCTCTTTACCCCCTCTGTACCTCTTCCCCCTCCTTGTACCTCTTTCTTCCCCCATGTACTTCTTTCTTCCCCATTGTGCCTCTTTACCCCCTCTGTACCTCTTCCCCCTTCTTGTACCTCTCTTTCTTCCCCCATGTACTTCTTTCTTCCCCCCTTCCCCATTGTGCCTCTTTACCCCCTCTGTACCTCTTCCCCCTCCTTGTACCTCTCTTTCTTCCCCCATGTACTTCTTTCTTCCCCCCTTCCCCATTGTGCCTCTTTCTCTCCTCTGTACCTCTCTTTCTTCCCCTTGTATACTTCTTTCTCTCCCACCCCCAGTACCTCCTTATGCCTCGTTGTCTTCTTCTCCACACTGCCCGCACTGATGACAGTCAGGACCGAGCCACGCTTAGACGCTGCGTGGTGCATGCTGGGGTTTTCTTCCTCAGTCTGGGCGCCAGTTTTAAACTTGCTCTGGCCTCAGAACAGAGAAAAGAAAACACCAGCTTGCACCAAGCGGCGTCTCCGCTTATGACACTGTCCCGGCTGTCATCATTGCGGAGTGGGGAGAAGAGAACATAAAAAAGTAACAATTCCCCCTCCGCTGCGGCCCTGCATGTCTACTGATTTTTTTTTTTTTTTCTTTTAACATGGCGGCCCGCTACACGCGCTGGCCCTGCGGCCCGGGGGGCAATTGCCCCCCTGCCCCCCGGGCCAGCCCGCCCCTGAGTCACACAGACAGAGGCACATCTATAGAGGAGTGGTTCCCAGCCCTATATTCAGGGACCTCTAACAGGCCTTGTCTTTAGGATTTCCCAGCTAGTGCAGAGGTGGCTTAATTAAATGACTAAGATTCTGATTAAGATAAATCTTTGGAATAGTACACTTTAGATACCAGAGCAGTTGATCCAACCCTGCTAAAAAACCTAAAGACATGGCCATTTAGGGGTCCTTGAAGATTAAACAGGAACTTCTATCTACAGGTGTTTCAACCCCCATTGATTTGTTCCATAGCACAGCAAAAAGTACATTATTAGTGTTAAGAATAACTTTTAATGCCCAACAATACCTTGGTTGTTGTCCATTTGCATACAGGGAAAGTGCTGCCATGTTGGTGATGTCTCAGTTGATTGGCATCGCTCTCCCATTATGTCTTCATTAATGGGCTTTGAAAATACTGCCCCCTTTTTGTTTCTAGCTGTCCATTGGCTGGATATAGATGGGGAGGGACTGATAAGCCATGTGGTACAGCTTGTGCCACACGGAGCTACTACCTGACCTTTTTACAGTCCTATATTATAATTTGCTAAGTATGTTTGTCAGCAGTCATGCATAGTAGAGACGGCGGTGCGCGCTGCAGTCATGCACAGTACAGACTGCCTGCACTGCAGCTGATACAGTGCGGGGTGCTCCTTTTCACCCGCGGTGCGGGCAGTCAGTAATGCGCATGACTGCAGTGCCGCTAGGGTTGCCACCTTTTCCTAACAAAAATACCGGCCATGGCATTCTCTCCATAGACTTAACATTGGACAGAAGCCAATTTTTTACCGGCCTGCCGGTAAAATACCTGCTGGGTGGTAACTCTAATGCCGCCAGTGTTGGCCCGTGTACACAGGCTTTAAAACTAGTCACTAATAAATAAATTTTGATTGTGTGTAAAAAGCATTGTGATTTTCATACGCACAGTATATAAGGAATCTATTTGCCTTACATTTAAGTTGGGAATCAATATGACAGAGCATTGATGAGCAACCTGAGGCCCTCCAATGGCTGGATGGGGATGATGGGAATTGTAGTTTTGAACAGCTGGGGAGCCTCAGGTTGCCCCATCTTGCTATAGCGCTCTGGTTTTCCATGGAAGTTCAGGGTTCCCTGTAGACCTTCAAATGGTTGGCGGAAGTACTATCTAGCAGCTGAACAAGGCTGGAGTGCCATACAAAGACCTCTCTAGCATCCAAGGAGTTAAAAGTTTTGATTTTTATGGTTTGACGGATATTCCATTTGAAATAAAAGGGTTCCTCGGCTTTATCTGCTGGGCAGCCCACGTAGTTTTCAGCATTATCTGATTGAATGGTGTTCTCATTAGCCAGCCTATGACTGGATCAGTGAAAAGAGAGAAGGCAATATCCAATCACCCATATGAATGGCCTGAACAGTGGCCACATCGATAGAAAAGCATACCTCTACGGACTCCTTTCCCCATACAATGGCCCCATAGATAGGAAAGCATACCTCTCCTGACTCCTTTCCCCACACAGTGGCCCCATAGACAGGAAAGCACACCTCTACTGACGCCTTTCCCCACACAGCGGCCCCATAGACAGGAAAGCATACCTCTACTGACGCCTTTCCCCACACAGCGGCCCCATAGATAGGAAAGCACACCTCTACTGACGCCTTTCCCCACACAGCAGCCCCATAGATTTGAAAGCACACCTCTACTGACGCCTTTCCCCGCACAGCGGCCGCATAGATAGGAAAGCATACCTCTACTGACGCCTTTCCCCACACAGTGGCCCCATAGATAGGAAAGCATACCTCTACTGACGCCTTTCCCCACACAGTGGCATACCTCCCAAGTGTCCTTCTTTAGGAGGGACAGTCCCTCTTTTAGACCCAAATCCCTCTGCCCCTCTTTCCCACCCTGATGTCCCTCTTTTTAGGAAATCAGGCTTTGTGGTGTGTATATAAGTGTATCACATTGCTCTACAGCAATAAAATTCAGGTTATTGTTTGTTTAAACGTCAGTATATGCATTTATAAATTAGTCTATGTAAATACAATATATTGGTCTTATTATAAGTCAATTATTAGGTTACACAAGGAGGTGCCAATAGGTCGTGAAATAGCCTAAAAATTCTCTGTAATGCCCTGCCCCCCCAGTCACGCCCCCATTAACACCACCTAAATCACAATTGTCCCTCTCTGGCAATTTGAAATGTTGGGAGGTATGCAGTGTCCCCATAGATAGGAAAGCATACCTCTACTGATGCCTTTCCCCACACAGCGGCCCCATAGATAGAAAAGCATACCTCTACTGACGCCTTTCCCCACACAGCGGCCCCAGTAGATAGGAAAGCACACCTCTACTGACGCCTTTCCCCACACAGTGGCCCCATAGATATGAAAGCATACCTCTACTGATGCCTTTCCCCACACAGTGGCCCCATAGATAGGAAAGCATACCTCTACTGACGCCTTTCCCCACACAGTGGCCCCATAGATAGGAAAGCATACCACTACTGACGCCTTTCCCCACACAGCGGCCCCATAGATAGGAAAGCACACCTCTACTGACGCCTTTCCCCACACAGTGGCCCCATAGATAGGAAAGCATACCTCTACTGACGCCTTTCCCCACACAGTGGCCCCATAGATAGGAAAGCATACCTCTACTGATGCCTTTCCCCACACAGCGGCCCCATAGATAGGAAAGCATACCTCTAGTGCCTTTCCCCACACAGTGGCCCCATAGAGAGGAAAGCATACCTCTACTGACTCCTTTCCCCACACAGTGGCCCCATAGATAGGAAAGCATACCTCTACTGACACCTTTCCCCACACAGCGGCACCAATAGATAGCAAAGCACACCTCTACTGACGCCTTTCCCCACACAGTGGCCCCATAGATAGGAAAGCATACCTCTACTGACTCCTTTCCCCACACAGTGGCCCCATAGAGAGGAAAGCATACCTCTACTGACTCCTTTCCCCACACAGTGGCCCCATAGATAGGAAAGCATACCTCTACTGACACCTTTCCCCACACAGCGGCCCCAATAGATAGGAAAGCACACCTCTACTGACGCCTTTCCCCACACAGTGGCCCCATAGATAGGAAAGCACACCTCTACTGATGCCTTTCCCCACACAGTGGCCCCATAGATATGAAAGCACACCTCTACTGATGCCTTTCCCCACACAGTGGCCCCATAGATAGGAAAGCGTACCTCTACTGACGCCTTTCCCCACACAGTGGCCCCATAGATAGGAAAGCATACCTCTACTGACGCCTTTCCCCACACAGTGGCCCCATAGATAGGAAAGCATACCTCTAGTGCCTTTCCCCCACACAGTGGCCCCATAGAGAGGAAAGCATACCTCTACTGACTCCTTTCCCCACACAGTGGCCCCATAGATAGGAAAGCATACCTCTACTGATGCCTTTCCCCACACAGTGGCCCCATAGATAGGAAAGCATACCTCTACTGACGCCTTTCCCCACACAGCAGCCCCATAGATAGGAAAGCGTACCTCTACTGACTCCTTTCCCCACACAGTGGCCCCATAGAAAGGAAAGCATACCTCTACTGACGCCTTTCCCCACACAGCGGCCCCATAGATAGGAAAGCATACCTCTATTGACGCCTTTCCCCACACAGCGGCCCCATAGATAGGAAAGCATACCTCTACTGCCTTTCCCCACACAGCGGCCCCATAGATAGGAAAGCATACCTCTACTGACGCCTTTCCCCACACAGCGGCCCCATAGATAGGAAAGCGTACCTCTATTGATGCCTTTCCCCACACAGTGGCCCCATAGATAGGAAAGCATACCTCTACTGACGCCTTTACCCACACAGTGGCCCCATAGATAGGAAAGCATCCCTCTACT
Organism: Rhinophrynus dorsalis; assembly: GCA_037306005.1. Taxonomy (NCBI): domain Eukaryota; kingdom Metazoa; phylum Chordata; class Amphibia; order Anura; family Rhinophrynidae; genus Rhinophrynus; species Rhinophrynus dorsalis. The sequence goes on along the minus strand of CM074725.1, from coordinate 209,114,774 downwards.
GACGCCTTTCCCCACACAGTGGCCCCATAGATAGGAAAGCATCCCTCTACTGACTCTTTTTCCCACACAGCGGCCCCATAGATAGGAAAGCATACCTCTATTGACGCCTTTCCCCACACAGCGGCCCCATAGATAGGAAAGCATACCTCTACTGCCTTTCCCCACACAGCGGCCCCATAGATAGGAAACCATACCTCTACTGACGCCTTTCCCCACACAGTGGCCCCATAGATAGGAAAGCATACCTCTATTGACGCCTTTCCCCACACAGCGGCCCCATAGATAGGAAAGCATACCTCTACTGCCTTTCCCCACACAGCGGCCCCATAGATAGGAAACCATACCTCTATTGACGCCTTTCCCCACACAGTGGCCCCATAGATAGGAAAGCATACCTCTTCTGCCTTTCCCCACACAGTGGCCCCATAGATAGGAAAGCGTACCTCTACTGCCTTTCCCCACACAGTGGGCCCACAGATAGGAAAGCGTTCCTCTACTGACGCCTTTACCCACACAGTGGCCCCATAGATAGGAAAGCATCCCTCTACTGACTCTTTTTCCCACGCAGTGGCCCCATAGATAGGAATGCACACCTCTACTGACGCCTTTCCCCACACAGCGGCCCCATAGATAGGAAAGCATACCTCTAATGATGCCTTTCCCCACACAGTGGCCCCATAGATAGGAAAGCACACCTCTACTGACGCCTTTCCCCACACAGTGGCCCCATAGATAGGAAAGCATACCTCTACTGACGCCTTTCCCCACACAGCCGCCCCATAGATAGGAAAGCACACCTCTACTGACGCCTTTCCCTACACAGCGGCCCCATAGATAGGAAAGCATACCTCTACTGACGCCTTTCCCCACACAGCGGCCCCATAGATAGGAAAGCATACCTCTACTGACGCCTTTCCCCACACAGTGGCCCCATAGATAGGAAAGCATACCTCTACTGACGCCTTTCCCCACACAGCCGCCCCATAGATAGGAAAGCACACCTCTACTGACGCCTTTCCCTACACAGCGGCCCCATAGATAGCAAAGCATACCTCTACTGACGCCTTTCCCCACACAGCGGCCCCATAGATAGGAAAGCATACCTCTACTGATGCCTTTCCCCACACAGTGGCCCCATAGATAGGAAAGCACACCTCTACTGACGCCTTTCCCCAGCTCATAGCAGAGAAGCATAACTGGAAACTCTCTGAATCTGCCTCAGAGACTCTGGTTTTTAGAATTAATTACCAGGTCTGAATTTAATTACCAGAGGCTGAGTTTCTAACAAGGTGAGTTTCCTGGGGTACTCCAACCACTTCACCTCACATTCTGCCCACTCCCCACTGTTCCTCCCACTTGCTTCCACCCACTTTAGGACAAAACTGCCTTTCTTGCTCCTAATCCCTCACTCCCTGATTAAACCATGCCCACATGATTCCACTATTCACATCATTTGGACACTCTCCTCCCCAGCCCATCATCTTACTCAGTGGGCTGAGAATATGGAGGTATAATGGGATTTGAAGAAAGCCATATATGGGTCTCCTATGGGAGGAGTCATATTTAGGAAACTCAGTGATTAGTTCTAGAGCAAACCAACTGAACCATATGGGACAAATAAACATTCTCATTGATTTACATTGGTTGTTTAACCCATTGCAAGCAATGCTTTGCGTAGACCTCTGGCACTCAACGGGTTAAGTCCTTGAATACCACAGTGGTCATCAATGCAATGATCCAGAATTATTTATTTCATCCCCATTTGGTTAAATTTAACCACCTGAATGCTCGAGAGGCCTCCAAAGCTTTACTCTGCAATACTTTGGAGACCTCTCTAGTATTTAAGGGGTTAAGGGGGATCTATCACCCCTATACATGTTGGTCTAAATAGTTTATGTAGCAACTAGCTAGTATAATGTTTTAATTTTTTTAATAAAATCGCTATTTTGCTGAATTTAATGTAGTAAATATTGCCCTGCTCCCTACTTCCGGACAAACTGCGGTTACCAGCTCTGTACCAGTCCATCACTCTGCCTCTGCTCCCCTCAATCTATCCAGCCTCCTCTGATGACAGAGGATTTCTGCCTGTAAGCTGGAGCGGTCTTATTGACCAGAAAGCCTCCGTCATCAGTTGGATGGAAGAAGGGGAGGAGAGGCAGAGTGACAGACTAGTACAGAGCTGGTAACCGCAGTCTGTCCGGAAGTAGGGCGCAGGGCAATATTTACTTGATTAAATTCAGCAAAGTAGCGATTTTATTTAAAAAATTAAAACGTTATACTAGCTAGTCGCGACATAAACTAACTATTTAGACCAACATGTATAGGGGTGATAGATCCCCTTTAAAGCCCTATTTAAATCAATAGGAATATTGGTAACATGTATTTGTCCCATATGTGTTGTTGCTTTGCTCCATAATTGCTCATCTTTCTCTTTTTGCATGAAGCCCTTAGTAACTAGCCAGTGACTTGCTGTGTGGCCGCAAAGACATAGGCAGACATGAGTGAAAAGTCTGCAATTTAGTTTGCTGTTAGATTTGGGCAGATATTGAACAAAAATGTCAGTTCCAGAAAGACAAAGACCTCCAGCATTGTTGGCTTCAGGACCAGAATTCCATCTCAAGAGCTCCTAGGCCACACCTCCAGCCCCACCTACCTTTACCTGACAGAAAAAAGCCCTTAGCATTTAAGATACAAACACAACAATCACTTTCAACTCCTTGGCTACTGGAGCACTGGAGACCTCTGAAGCAGGCAAGAGGTTTAAACAATGTCCAGTAAATTAATATGCGAACTGGTAAATAAGTCATAAGCAAGTGTCTGCTTCAAGGCCAATGACAACTCAGAATGTGGGTGTGGCCAGCACAGCTAAGGCTCCTCCCATAAAAACTTGGATGCTTCAGACAGTTGCCTTCTCTGCCTAATGTGATAACCATCCCTGTAGTGGTTCTCTTGCATTGCTCATACAGATAGTGACTAGGACAGGAACCTATTTGGAATGTGCTTGAGGATAAGTAAACCTGTTCTATGGGGGGAGGGGTGTTTGGACATAGTATGTTTACTTTTCCTACAAACTGGTTAAGAAGGCAAATGCAATGACACATAAGCACGGTTTTGAGTACATTTGAATAAAGTGAGTCTACACAGGCCGTATTTAAAGTCTTAGGAGAAGTTTGAATCACATAACAATACATCATGATTTATGACCACATGCTGACAGTTAACACTTTTAGTACCAGAAAAGTATCCAGAGCCCTACTTTACAATGTGTTGGACACCTCTCTAGTGCTCAAAGGGTTAATGAAGAAAAGGGAAGGGGCTCACCAACTCCATTCTTATCTTACTGGCTGGCAGCAGCCATGTGTTCATAATGACAGCAGCAAAGACAGGAAACTGGTCTGATTTTTACAAGTCACAGGATAATACAGAGCAGACAGGCCCCTTTGGATACAGGATCCTGCCACAATTGCTCCACCTGAAGCAGCTTCTAGTTATGCCCCCTGCACAAAGTCAAAGAAGAGTCCTGTTCATAACACTGTTTTTTTTACACTTTTTGCTTAAAGGGATAGTAATACCTGAAAAAAATTCTATAAAGAGGATCATGTAACACTATATTTCAATTTTTTCTGTGTTGAAGTTCTAAAGTAATTCAAAGCTAAAGTATCTCCCTCCCCTTTTACTCACGTCACTGTGCCTCTTTCAGCCGGTCAGGATGGAGAGCAGCGAGGGACGATCTCATACCTTCCAAGTGTCCTTCTTTAGGAGGGACAGTCCCTCTTTTAGACCCAAATCCCTCTGTCCCTCTTTTGTACCCTGATGTCCCTCTTTTTAGGAGATCAGAAAGTATGTTGTGTATATAAGTGTATCATATTACTATACAGCAATAAAACTCACATTATTGTTTGTTTAAACGTCAGTATATGTGTTTATAAACTAGTATGTGTAAATAAAGTACTTTGGTCTTGTTATAAGTCATTTATTAGGTTACACAAGGAGGTGTCAATAGGTTATGAAATAGCCTGAAAATTATCTGTAATGCCCCGCCCACCAACCACGCCCCCAGCAACACCCCCTAAAACACAAGTGTCCGTCTTTGGCAATTTGAAATGTTGGGAGGTATGCGATCTTCACTGAGCATAAGGAAAATCCTGCCCTCCTTCGTCAAGCGAGGCAGGGTTTTCCTTATACTCAGTGTATGAAGACTGTCCCTTTCTGCACTCTGTATGGTCCCACGACCAGATTCCACATCTAAGGGGAGGCGGCTTGCAGGATGTAAAAGGGGAGGGAGGAGAAATACTTTAGTACTGAATTAATTTTGAACTACAACACGAAAAATATTGAAATAAAGCATTACATGACCCTCTTTAAAGGAGGATCAATAAGAGCTACATTTTTTCCAAGTAATACTATCCTTTTAAAGTATAATTCTACAAGTAATTCAAATGTCTGTGTAATAGTCATTGTTATTTAAAGAAGCAGTAATATTTTTTTTAATGAAGAATATATATTTATATATTTTCCTGCTGGGTAAAACTAGGGTGCTCCCATTGACAGGAGATTTTTTTCTTTGATTCAAAAGGGATTACAGCTCAAACATTTATTTTCTTGTATTCTTACTAAAATGTAATATTTTTTGTTGTGGCCAATAGGTGGTGCTGTTCTTAGCTACCAGGGAAAGTTCTAACAACCCATGAATCAGGCTCTCCCCATAGAGTGCATTATAACAAAAGGTGTGAGATGCACTAAGGAGTGATAAAGAGGAGATAAAGTGGAGATCACATCTCCAATTCCTATGTTATTCTATGGAGCCAATGCACTAACATTTCAACACCTTTACAGGTCTTAGTGCATAGGCTCCATAGAATAATATAGGAACTGGAGAAGCGATCTCACTGGAGGAGTCATCTCCAATTTATCATCTCTTTATCACACCTTAGTGCATCTCACCCAAGATTTTCTTTGGGCACCAGGGAGATACAATAAGGGGTGATGCTATGGAGATGTGTCTGTGGATGTGTGGGGAGCACATCGCCCTGGCGATGAAGACACACATTGCTATATGCACTATGAATTAGGGATGCATGGGGAGGGGTGGAGAATTAGCATGGAGGACTGTGAAACCGCTGACGATGTGGAAATGATGCCTTCCCTTACACATCACCAGCAATTCTACAACCCTGAATGCGCATGTTCTCAGACTTCATCACCACAAACCCATTCAGTGTCTTTGGGATGAGCATTGCATACCCCCATGGTACTGAAAGGTGTAAAAACTTACAGTAAAAGATACGTACAATATGTTGCACATCCCTCTGGTCCTCAAGTGGTTTAGCATAACTATTTTACTACAACTTTTTACCCCTTTCAGTACCACAGGGGTATGCAATGCACATCCCTATGGAACTGAAAGGGTTAAGGGAGGGCAGCTGCTGTCTCTGTTCTCCAGTCTAGAGACAGCAAACTGTCCGCTGGCTCCATAGAGAGGTATAGGGAGATGCCGAAATCATTAACCTCAGGTAGGTGATGTTGTCACTGTGAACTCTGACAGCAGAGGCAGCAGTTGGAGCTTAGTGCATGGGGTGAACAGCCTTATTAACATATAAACACACCCACGTGAATATGACAATGGCTCAATAACCCGCATTTCCATATGCAAAATCATAAAGGCATGGCAAGTTCGCGGTGATGTCAGCGGATTGTGTCAGATTGGTGGCATATACACAGGCAGGGCCGGATTTAAATCCCAGGTGTCCCTACGGAAGAATGAAAAAAAAAACCTTCAACACCTTGGTTGCTAGAGAGATCTCTAGCATCCAGGGGGTTAAATAATAGCCTATAAAGGAGTATACAACTGGCTCACTGATCCTTGAGATTCCTCTGGACAAACCCACAATTCAGAATATGGGTGTGGCCAGCACAGCTGAGGCGCCTCTCAAAATTTGGAGCTATAAGCAGCTGCCTACTGTGCCTATTGGGACATCTGGCCCTGAACACAGTGATATGATGGCGGAGACACCTTAGCGCATGCTGTTGATATGCCATTGACACCATTTCACCACCATATCACCACCCTGGCCCCTTATCATTTCTTAGTGCCTCTCCCCTATGTTGACTCTGCTGCTAACAGCTCAGTTAACCCTTTGAGTGCAGGAAGTCTTCCAATGTCTTGCTTTCTTGCTTTGCAAAGTGTTGGATACCTCTTGGGCACTCAAAAAGTAACCAAATAACTAAGTAAATACATAAGCTGTAATAACTTTTGAATGAAAAATCTCCCTGCAGTGGGAGTACACTAGTTCTACAGGATATGCACTGAAACATATAGTTTTCTTAAAAAATATTTCCTTTAAATATTACCATGTTTCTTAGCTAACTTCAGCAGTAGGCAATCTTTGACACTCAAGGGAGGATACACATTACGGATTGATATAATGGCAGATTTTATTTTTTATGATGTCATGAGAATATTTACCAACAAGACACACTTTGCCATATGCATTAATAATTAGATATGCCAGGGGAGGGAGAGAGACATTTATCATCAGCATTTGATGTTGGAGTAAAGTTTGCCGATGTGTAATAATTCTTTATAATCTATAGTCAGGATAATAACTGGGCTAATGTCAACAGATTCAATAGCAGTGTATTTCTAAAATCTCCATTGAAGTGCACTGTTATCTTTCACCCTTTTAGTCTTATGTGAGGTTTGACATTAGACAGCTATGGCAGTCTGACATATACTTCTATGGAGAACTTTGAAATATGGTGAGCAGTGAAGTATGGCAAACTTTACTCCAATATGCTAAAGTATAATCTGAGGATTGCCTAGAAAGCTATGGCAAAATCTACAAATCTCCAGTCTCAGATAGGCAGATTTGTTCTTCTATTATGTTTCATAATAAAAGCAGTTCTAATTAATCATCATAGTATTTGAACTTTGGAGAGTGTTATTTCAATTCTGTCAGAGTTGTAGTTCAAGAGTAATTCTATGACAAAGTATCCCCCTCCCGCCCCTTTTACTGATGTCACACTGTTCAACCAGATCAGAAGGGAGGTGCCCAGGTAGACTGCAGAGAGGGACAATCTTCAATTAAGATAAGGGAAAAACCTGAAAAGCTTGTCAAGGGGGGCAGGGCTTTCATTGTTCTCATAGGAAGAAGATTGTCCCCTTCTGTTATCTGTCTGGTCTTACAACCAGATTCCACATCTGAGAAGAGATGGCTTACACTAGGTAAAGGCACGAGGGGAAAGTTTGCTTGTGAATATCTCTCAAACCATAAAGGTTTGAGAGATAAGACTTATATCGTTCTTCAGGTTTTTTTAACGCCTACAAAATAAAATAAAGATAAAACAAAGTATTACTATCCCTTTAAGTCAAATTTCGATATGCATATACACCACTGGCGAAGGAAACACTAAAAAAGCACATTCTTGGTGATGTAGGTACAGATAACTAAAAGTTGCCTTGTCATCACCAAACAGGACCCCTATCAGACCTCCAGCTGCCAACGACTGGTAGTTAGTCCACTACACAACAGCTGTGTGGTTATGCATTAAGGCATGATAAAGAGGTGATAGTGTAGAGGAGGTTACATTTCCAGTGATAATCGCTTCCCTGTACACTAAGACCACCAAAGATGGATAAATCTTAGTGCATAGGCTCCACAGAATAACATAGGACTTGGAGAAGCGATATCACTGGAGAAGTCATCTCCGCTTTATCACCTCTTTATCACACCTTAGTGCATCTCCTCCCTGAAGTGTTGAAGATTTTCTGGGCTTACATTCACATCTGTCCAATTTTCAGACTTCTTCCCTAAAATGTAATCAATGAGTGAGTAATTAATGAAACTGTTAACAAACATTATATGTTGCAATAAATTATGAAGCAAAATGTTATGCAACAAATTATAGTTAACAATTATAGAAAATGACCTGCTTACCCAAATATTACATAGGGCTAACTAGAATTTTTTTACTCTTCTTTGATAATTAATTCACTAATTAATTTAATGATCACTTTATGCATAATTTGAAATTTAAAAATGCCACTGTGTCAGATTTTACCATTCTCTTTAACATGCTGTCTGCTGCTACAAGATACATATTAGCAAAACATGACCTCTATGCAAATGATAAAGACCTGCTGCTTTTTGTTAATTCAGAATGCTGATGAACATGTTCTAAAGAGCTGATTATATGATTATTCATAAAGAGTCATTCAAATTTCTTACTGAAGAAAAAAGCCAATTGTTTAAGTTGTAAGTGCAGACAATGAGTGAGATCTAGACTGTACTGAATAGAAAAGCTTAGTATTAAGAGTCATGTGTACAAAATGATTTGCGATAAAGTAACCCCTTGGATGCTAGTGATGTTTCCAATTACCTAACAGGTTAACTCTTCGACTGCGAAAGGGGAGTGTAACACATTGCAGAGAAATGCACTGCCTTCCCCTTTGGCACTCAAAGGGTTAATTAAGTAATCTGACTGGTATATAAGTCAGATATACAAGAAATACATCAGATGTTAAAGGGGAGCATTCACTTAAGAAAAAAAATTGTGTAGTGGTTTCAACCACTACAACAAGATTAACGGTGGGTTTTTTTTAAAAAATTTTAATGAGCTACTTTGGAAGATTTTAAGGGTTACAATGTGGCATTTCCAGGTTCTGCAGCACGCTGCTCCCACCTCTCTCCCAGCTGCCCCAGGGAGCGCGTTCACGCTTCTCTTCGTGGGCGCATTTATGTGGGCTATCGTTTCAACAAGCTCCATTTACTATGCTACTGAAGTTGCAACCTAGCATGGTAAACGGAGCTTGTTGTAACGATAGCCCACAGAAATGCCCCCAAGAAGGGAAGCGTGAACACGCTCCCTGGGGCAGCTGGGAGAGAGGTAGGGTGACCACGGGTCCCGGAACGTCCGGGACTGTCCCTTATTTCAGGGCTATGTCCCGCGTCCCGGGTCATCTTCAACCGGGACAATGAAGTGTCCCGGAATGAAGCCAAGCTGCCCTGGATGTCAGCCTGCAAGCAGTGTGTCACATCATGGACGCCGCGAGGCAGCGCTTAGTAGCTCTCCCTCGCGGCGTCCATGATATGACACACCGCTTGAAGGCTGACATCCAGGGCGGCAATGCAGCTTACCTGATCTCCTGGACGCAAGCGCTCTAGTAATACAGAGCGCTGGGAGATGACATCATCTCCCAGCGCTCTGCATTACTGAGCACAGCGCGCGGGAGCTTCAGCTCTGTGCCGGAAGAGGCACAGAGCACATTCCACGCCGCTAGACCACCAGGGACTCAAGGTATGAAGGGGCAACTAGGGTGACCACGTCCCGGAATGGCAGAAGGGAAATGTGGTCACCCTAGAGAGAGGTGGGAGCAGCGTGCTGCGGAAACCGGAAATGCCACATTGTAACCCTTAACATCTTCCAAAGTAGCTCATTAGAATAAAAAAAAAAAACACAGCTAATCTTGTTGTAGTGGTTGAAACCACTACACAATTTTTTTTTCTTAAGTGAAGGCTCCCCTTTAACATCTGATGTATTTCTTGTATATCTGATTTATATACCGGCCAGATTACTTAGTTAACCCTTTGAGTGCCAAAGGGGAAGGCAGTGCATTTCTCTGCAATGTGTTACACTCCCCTTTGGCAGTCGAAGAGTTAACCTGTTAGGTTATTGGAAACATCACTAGCATCCAAGGGGTTACTTTATCGCAAATCATTTTGTACACATGACTCTTAATATTAAGCTTTTCTCTTCAGTACAGTCAGTTTTTCTTAAGTGAATGTTCCCCTTTAAATAAAGGACCACCATAAACCTGGGGGAGGTACATTAACCCTTTGAGTGACAGAGGGGTACGCAACGCATTGCTCTGCAATGCGTTGCGTTCCCCTCTGGCACTCAAGGGGTTAACCCTTGAGTGCTAGAGAGGTATCCTAAGCATTGCAACACAATGCGTTGGATACCTCTGTGGCGCTCAAAGAGGAGTGCCCAGTAGGTAGATGGTGGACTACAAGTAGATGACTAGTTGATTACTGGTAGACTGCAAGAAGATGCATGCTTATTAGTATTTGCCAAATCCTTCTAACTCTGAAGGAGTTAATATTGTCGCAGTCATGTCATTTAAAAGTTGTGCTATAGGGGTCATCTAAAAACTTCCCCTGATTTAAATTGGAAGTTTAACCTCTTGAATGCTATAGAGGTCACCAGTGCATTGCTTCTCCATTCATTGGATACCTCTAGCATTCAAGGGGTTAAAAGCCACATTTAAATCAATTTGTTGTTTGGAAACTTTTATTTGTGCCGTTTTTTTGCCCCAGAATTATTTGTTTTTTAACAAGTTTTTTTTTTCAATATTGCCCATGTGGCTTGTGTCCAATATCTTTCTATCTCAGGGGCGTCCAGGTTTTTTCAGTCCTGTTCCTCGTGATCAGAAAGACATAAGTGTGATGGACGTATTATTTTTTCTTATTGATAGCGATAGTGAGTTATAGCCTGTCAGTTATTCAAAAATATCAATACTGATACTTAAAGGAGCAGTAAACTTTTTTTATGAAAAAAATATATATTGTAGGGATTTTCCTATTGAGTAAAATAAGGGTACTCCCACTGCCGAGAGATTTATATTTCCAGAGTTATTACAGTTTAAACTCATGTTTTTTTACATTAGCAGTGCCCTCTAGTGGTCAAATTCTAATTAGATTTCCTGTTAGATTCTAATGGAGAGGAAAGTCAGAAAAGTCAGAGACATACAGTTCTCCATAGAATGTGATAGAAACTGCCTGTCACTTCCTGTCAGTTAGAACTATCAGGAAGTAAACACAGTAAATTCACTTCCTGATTATTTACACTGCTATAAATTTGGAATAAAACAACTGACAGCGATCAGAGTACCCTTGTTTTATTCAGCAGGAAATGCTCTATAAAATATGTGGTTTCATAAAAAAAAGTTTACTGCTCCTTTAAAGTGTTAGTTATGTCCTCTTAGAAGTTGGTGCTATATTGTAGATTAAAAAAAAAAAAAAAAAGTATCTTGAGCAAGTCCCATCTCTCAAACTTTTATGGTTTGAGAGATATTCACAGCTGAAGTTCCCCCCTCCCCTTTCCCTGATGTCAGCACTGTACTGACAGCAGGAGATTCCCGTCCTGGGACCAGCTGGTGGCTCTTCAGCAGAGCCGAAATGGCGATATTTAAAAAGAAATACTTAATTGTAACGGTCTACAAAGTGTGCCTGGTTTGCAAGCACACTTTGTACACCATTCCAATTAAGTATTTATTTTTAGATTACGGTATTTCGGCTCTGCTGAAGAGCCTCCTCGAGTCGGCCAACTCGAATCTCCTTCTGTCAGCTTTACAGCTGACATCAGGGAAAGGAGAGTGACCAGGGAACTTTAGCTGCGAATATCTCTCAAACCATAAAGGTTTGAGAGATTGGACTTGATCAAGATACTTTATTTTTTTAAATCTACAATATAGCAGCAACTTATAAGGGGACATTACTCTCCCTTTAACCACTTAGTGACTGTCCGTGCGCGCACTCGGACGGCACTTAACACCCACCAAACTTTTTTCCCCCATTACCTTCAATGACTTCCTGGACGTACATGTACGTCCTCTGTCACTAAGTGACAGATTCTGTGGGACGTACATGTATGTCCATTGTCGGGATCTGGTTAATAGACATATATTCTTCAACTGCATGATACTGGCAATCAGAGGATTAGGTTTTATTTGCGTATTAGTTCATGCATGCTAGTTAAAGTGGAAATTTCACTCCAAAACAACTTTAGCTCAATCAGTAGTAAACTGAAAACTGCCTGTATGTTATTTTATGGGGGGGGGGGTTCCCAGAGCATTAACTTTACACAAATCCTTTGCGGTCATGCGTGATGTTACATTTGGTACAGTACATGCTAATGTGCTTTATTGCAGGTTAATGACCACAGGCTGCCCCGTTGTGTGAAATCACCACCCCTTGCCTGCTTTCTCCCTCCTATTCCTCCTGTGGCCCATCTTTGGGCTTCTTCTCCATGATCAGCTGATGTCAGTAAACAAACCAGCTTCCATCCCTGCAAAACCTCACTAAGAATAAGTAAAACATTTATGGGGTAAATAGGGAGTGACAGTTCCACTATAATTATGTATAAAAAAAAAGTTAATTAAAAATCTCACGCCATTCCCTGCTTTGTAAGAGTCCATTACCTTTGTTTTTCTGATCCTCAATCAGCTGCTTTGAGAAGCCCATGGTTGCTGAGTGTAAGCACAACAACCAACCCGGAGAGATCTGAAGACTTAAAGGGATAGTAATGTTTCATAATAAAAGTAGCTCTAATTAATCTTCATAGTATTTGGACTTTGGAGAGTGTTATTTCAATTCTGTCAGAGTTGTAGTTCAAGAGTAATTCAATGACAAAGTGTCCCCCTCCTACCCCTTTTACTGATGTAACACTGCTCAGCCAGAGCAGAAGGGAGGTGCCCAGGTAGATTGCAGAGAGGGACAATCTTCAATTAAGATAAGAGAAAAACCTGAAAAACTTGACAAGGGGGGCAGGGCTTTCATTGTTCTCATAGGAAGAAGATTGTCCCCTGCTGTTATCTGTCTGGTCTATGGACTGGATTCCACATCTGAGAAGAGATGGCTTACACTAGGTAAAAGGGGCGGGAGGGGGAAACTTTGCTTGTGAATATCTCTCAAACCATAAAGGTTTGAGAGATAAGACTTATATCGTTCTTCATGTTTTTTTAACGCCTACAAAATAAAATAAAGATAAAACGAAGTATTACTATCCCTTTAAGGAATTTTTTTAAACCCTGTAATTGTCATTACCTTAGATTAAGGCCTAACAAATCAATTAATTCTGAGGCCTTACAAAAAATAACAGTATTGGATTAAGTGGAAGGGTGCCCAGACTTTTGTACACGTTACATTTTCTGTTTACAGCTTTTTTCAATCTGTTAAATTCAGCAAATACATAGTAACTGTGAACTAAAATTTGCAGGAATATGTCAAGTTTGTGTCTGTTCACTGCAGAGGTTGTGTTATCTTTTTTTCACTTAGAAAAACAATAAAACATGTAATTTGGCCAATTATAGTTTCCCTTTAATTCCTTAGCGCCAGGGGATGTGCCAGGACCATCACACCAGTCCGGATGTTAAGGACCCATGACAATTCTGGGATGGCAATGCGGCTGCAAACTGCACTGCCATCCCCATAATTTGTGACATAAAAAAATAGGCCACCCCTTGCCGAATTGGGAGGTCATTAAGGAGTTAAGAATTAAGATGTCAGAATAAGCAATGATTCATTATGAAAAAACTGCCAGCAGCTGTCACGTCTGTCCCCATGGACATGACATCTGAGACTGATTGATGATGTTATCTCTTCAAGAGCAAAATATATAGGGCCATTAGGATTTTCATCAATAGTAAGGTAAATTGGGTGTTATTAATAGGAGGTGTTTGTTCTCTTTAAAGGGATAGTAATGTTTCACAAAAACAGCAGCTTCAATTAATCTTCATAGTAGTTGGGCCATGGAGGGTGTTATTTCAATACTGTCAGAACTGTAGTTCAAGAGTAATTGAATGATAAAGTATCCTCCTCCTGCCCCTTTTACCTAGTGTAACACTGCTCACCTCAGATGTGGAATCTGGTCTTGAGACCAGACAGGTCACAGCAAGGGACAATTTTCTTACTGTGAGCATAAGGAAAACCCTGCCCCCCTTGACAGGTTTTTCCTTATACTCTCTGAAGATTGTCCCTCTCTGCTGTCCATCCGGACAGTCTTGCTGCTCTGAGGTGAGTAGTGTTACATCCATAAAAGGGGTGGGAGGGGGATACTTTATAATTCACTTACTCTTGAACTAGAACTCTGACAGTATTGAAATAACATTCTCCATGACCCAAATACTATGAAGATTAATTGATGTTGCTCTTTTTGTGAAACATTACTATCACTTTAAGATGACTCCCACTTCACAGCAACAAATATACAATCAGTCCTCTGTGTGTAAATACAGAGTCAGTTACATAGCAGGGTGCAGGTTAAACAAGCATGGAGCCTCATGGGAAATGTCCACATAGATACAGGACTTCTGATAAACAACTGTTCTTGTGAAAGAAAAAAGTAAGAAAGAAAGAAAGAAAGATAGATCATATTTTTGCATAATAAAGGACTAGAGGAGGATTATTTTAATGTCATTCTGAGATAAATCAGAGAATCAATTTTCTAATCCTATACCCATCTAAGGCTAATTTATTAACCCTCTGAGTGCCAGAGAGGTATCCAGAACATTGTAATGCAATGCATTGAACACCTCTCTGGCACTCAAATGATTAAGCTCTGATGTAGAGTATTCTCTCCTTAAAAGGACAGGAAAGTCATGTAGAAAGCAATAGCTATATTGTAGATATAATAAAAAGAGATTACTTGATGTTATTCCTATCTTTCACACCTTTATGGTTTGAGAAATATACACAGATAAAGTTATCCCCTCCCGCCCCTTTCTCATACATAAGCTGTATAGCTGACAGCATGAGATCCTGGTCCCGGGCCTGGCCAGTGGCTCTTCAGCAGAGCCGATATAGCTATATCTAAAAATAAATACTTGATTGGAACAGTCTACAAAGTGTGCCTGGTTTGCAAGCACACTTTGTAGACCATTCCAATGAAGTATTTATTTTTAGATATCGCTACGTAGGCTCTACTGAAGTACTGCCGTCTGGTCGCACAATCAGAATCTGCTTCTGACAGCTTTATAGCTCATGTCAAGGAAAGGGGAGGGGAGAACTTTATCTTCATATATCTCTCAAACCATAAAGGTTTGAGAGATAGGAATAACCTCAAGTAATCTCTTTTTATTATATCTACAATACAGGTATTACTTTCTGCATGCCTTTACTATCCCTTTAATACTTCTTGCACAAAGGAAAAGGTAGTGGGGCTTTGCATGGGCCTTTCAGGAGTTCCTTTCATCTATACCAGACATGTATATACAAATTGAATTCCACCTCTGTAGGCATGAGCAGTAGAGTACAGACGCCCAATGCTGCGGCTGATATGGAGCGAAGCGCTCTGAATTCAGACCGGAGTCCTCTCTGCGCGACTCCGGTCTGAATTCGAACAGCCCCGCTCCGTAACAGCCACTGCGTGGGCAGTCTGTACTGCGCATGACTAAAGCGCATGCAGCCGTCTCTACTGCGCATGATGGCTTCTGACAAACCTTAGCAAATTATTATATAGGATATGGTCTTGTAGTCTGACTTTGGTCTTGTATATGGGCACTTAGTTTGCCCTTTACGATATTCACAAAGACAATATTTTGCCTTTAAGAATAAGAGTAATGGGTTAAATACCCAAAAGTAAATGCAACACAGAAACAACTTTCCAATTGGCTTGACAATTAACCGCGGCGAATTCAGAAACTGAAGCATATACAAAAAGGGCTCCAGAATTGAGAACAACTATAAAATATTTTTCCCTGATGAAGCACTGATAAACAACACAAACGCGTTGGAAACTAGCAGAGCAAAGAAAGAGCATCTAACTGAAATACCGGTATTTCATATAACTTATTGTTCCAACAATATATGTAGAGGTGATCTATACAGCAACGACCGAGAAACATTTGAAGGAATCTGCCTGCCTGCTGCAGACGGGAGGAAGACAGAAGGATTTCTCAGCAAAACAACAGGGCAAAGACCCTCACCTCTGCCTGCTGGAGAAAAAGGCGATAAGGACGTGGTGAAATAGCAGAGAAACAGGAGACAACTGGCCCGCCATACGTCCGGAAAGGTGGGAGAGATACAATAAAACAAGATCTAAGCATTTGTATTATCCTGGGAGGGTCAACTGTTATAATCACCATACTAGAGATGTTTGTAGTGGAACAAGGACAATATATATAAGGTAAAAGATTTTATCTCAATTGGAATCCTTAAAAGTTTATCTCGGTGAGAGTGGACTAATTTTATAACCACGATTTCAGTTATTTATCATCTATCATTAAATCAATATTCAGCTCTACAAGCCAGTGGAACAATTAACATTCATTGAATATTCACATATGTTTGGTACTAATATGAGTTTAGATACATGTACCTACTAAAGGAAAGTGTGTTTTTATGAAATAAAATTGTATTGTCCCGTTTATTTTAATAAAGTATAATTGCATTTCTAACATCCACCCACAATCTTTTCATTACTAACTCTCTTAACCTCTTGGCAATCACTGAGACATGGACATCCTGCTGCACTCTCATATGGCCACGCAACTAGATAGACACAGAGGAGGGGTTGGTCTACTCTGATTCTCAAAGTGCACCCTCAAGTATATCTGTCCTGCTCCCCACTCACATTTTCCTCCTTTGAAGTCCATGCAATCTGCTTCTTCTCTCCATTCTCAATGCGGTTTGTTCTCCAATTTCTTGATTGCTTTTCTGCATTGCTCCCCTACTTTCTCTCATCTGACATTCCCACCCCCATCCTTGGTGAATTCAGTACTCCTATTGATGTACCTGAAACTCACACTGCTTCTAAGCACCTCATTTTAGCTTTCATGTTGTGTATCTGTCGCTTTCTCATACAAGATACAACCAAAATCCTAATTTGTGTCCTCATTATCTCCCATCATGATTAATGTAACCCTCCATAACCGTCCTTCCCTTTTCCCAGCTATCCTATATACAATGTGTCTTGAAAGCAACTAATGCACCTAACACAACTACTCTCTGTTAATCCCTGCATTGGCTGCAAATCCCATTTAGAATCAAATTCAAGATCCTGGTTCAAATTAACAAAGCACTAAATACTAGTACCCATCTCTATATTTCTATACTTTTCTCAACCTACATCCCCAACTCTTCCCTCTGCTCTGACCGTGACCTACTCATCTGATCCTTTCAAATGACCACATTTTTTCTCCCATCTACAAGACTTTTTTATTGTTGCTGCCACCCAGCTGAGCTATCTGCATCACTATGCCAGACTCGCCCTTCACCTCCAGACTTTTTAAAGGTCCCTCAAAACATCTTCAGGAAAGCCTATCAGATAACATAACATTGTCCTCATAACCTCTTCCATAGTTAAAGCAAACACAGTTATTCCCCCCTTTTTTGTAACATTATCCTCCTCACAAATGATAAAGATTTGTGACTGAATCTTATTGCTCCCGTACTTACTTCTACACTGCAAAAACCCATTTTACCGGCCCCCTACTCCAAACCAAACATACTCTTCCACTCCTATTACTCAGATTTCCTCCATGATATAGCTGAATATTCCAACCTACAGGTCCTTTTAGAACATGTCATTTTCCTCTTATTGTCACAATCTGTAGCTGTACTACAAGGCAACACCAAACATTAGACCTTTTATATCACTTCCTATAAATGCATTTTAACCCATTGTACACCTCTCTCTATCGATAGATAGATAGATAGATAGATAGATAGATAGATAGATAGATAGATATGAAAATCTAAGGGAATCTGGTTCACTGCCAGGTGGTGTGGCTGAAAAATGCTGATTGGTTACTTGGCTTCCTCAACCAAAAGGTAACAAAACAAAAAGTCAGACCTCTTGATGCCCCCACATAGTCTGACTTTTAATACAATTAAAGGGAAAAAAAACACAAAAAAAGGTTCTCCGCATGGATAAAGCCATGTCACACACCTGCTAGTAAATATTAATAATAATTCTCCTCTCTATGCTGCAACGCACAAACACCTCTTACCAGGTCCACTGCCCAAGGTCTAGCCACATGTACCAAGAATAAAAATAGACACCATCCCACTTCATACACTCACCAAATCTTACAACCCTACACTTTTACAACTGGAGGCTGGGACGGAGGATAAGTTCTCCGCTCTTCCCTCATTGTTTTACCCCACTACATTCCCCCTAACACTGTTCTCTTCATCTATTATTTTATCTATTGTCATTACAACCATAATTAGTCTAGTCAACCAGTTTCTCAGTTTCCACCATGGGTTCTTATGAAAATAAAGGAAATGAGGTTAAGAATCTGATTTGATTCAGCCAATCAGGAAATCGCTTATGTTTCCTATCAGCAATAACAGCAAATAGGATTAGTGCTGAGAGTCCCCAGATTAAGTAACGACTGGGCCATACCTCCTCTAGGATCCTACCACACCTGGCAGACAATCCGTGGGCCCCTGGTGATGTTTTTTTTTCCATGGGATCTTTTTCATTATCCAAAACCTTATCTTGGTGAATGTGTAGACATGCTGGTGCCTGCATCCAAATTTCTCTGGCCACCTGCTGCCATGTTCTCTGCACCCGCAGGACAGCACATATGCCATATGGTGCTGAAACACATCCTTAGCTGGTATATCAAGACAGAAGGTATACCTTAAATTGTATGCACATAGTGAGTTGAAAAGGGAAACTGAGATTCTAACGATATAACATGCACGCAATGGAACATGGAATGAATGATATCCCAATAATGGGGAATGCATGCTGCTGTTCTATGTCTATGGGCATTCTGAACAACTTTAAGCCTTCCTTCAGGTGTTGGTGGCCATTGGATAGCTAAGGATGATGGGAACTGTAGTCTAACAACAAATGGAGGACAAATGCTGGTTACCCAACCCTGGTGTGTACTTTGAAATAAGAAATGGTTTGGATGCTGACTTAAACATTATCCAAGGTCTAGTGGTATTATATACTGATTTTTTTGGAGACCCCTCTCTGGAAATCATTAGTTTGCTCCAGACTACACCCTCTTCAAACTGATTCCTTATCTCAACATTCAGCCAGGACCCCGCAAGCTAGTGGATAGTGACTTGTAGACAGCTATCATCAGTCATTGCTTTTCCATGCAGTATACTGCTCCTTTAAGCTACTTTAGTACATTTGACCACTCTTTTAGTGACACTGAAGTGTGCAATGCATTGCTTTGTAATGCACTGCATAAACCTCTGACACTCAAGGAGTTAAACTCTGCCCAAAAAAATAAATTCCAAACACCTCTATCTTGATATAAAATTCTGCCTTGTGCATTATTCTCTTTTACTCATCTCTATTCTCTTCCAAGTTAGCTCACTCCAACTCCTTCTTGTTCATTCCTACCCTTCGGTATGTCTGGGTACTTGTTATCAGTTTGAGAAAAAAAAAGGTTTGAGCTTTAATAACTACTGAATGAAGCATCTCATAGCAGAGGGATTACTCGTGTGGTCAGTCAGAAGAATTGTGTAACCTCTTATCCTTCTTTGGGATTCCTTGGTTGGGACTACCAATAAACCCTGTTTGAGAACAGCACAGATAAAGAACAAAGATGATTTTCAGCCAGGTCATGCATAGTCAGCTGGTATCTTTTCTGGCACTTTGTCCACTAAAAATAAGGTTTTTGTTTTTATAAAATCACCCCTGCTAAACAGTAAATGATTGAAGGATAACACAAGGTATGCCGTTTATGAATGGCTTTATGCTCATGTGTTGAAGACATCTCTAGAACTGCATCAGAAATGACTAAATTGTTTCTGTAGCATTTTATAATTGGAAAGATTTGCAGTTTGTGTGTTTAAAAGTATACATCCTTTAAAAACACTGCATAGATTTCTTAGTGTTTCTTTAGTTAATGATGCTGGAGAAAAAAATGCTCAGCAATGTAATATCAAGCTGTGAATAAATTGTTGCACATATGGCAGCTTAGATGGACACCTGCCTGGAATCAGAAGACATTAGATGGCTCAGAGACTTACATCACTGATGGACAACATGAGGTCCTCCACTCGCTGCAAGACTACAACTCCCATCATCCCCTTGCCAGCCATTTGAAACATCATTGAAAAGCTTAAAGCGGAACTACCACCCCTGTTAAACTTTGGCACAAATAATTACCCATCTGACGACTAGCTGCTCAATATCGCTAGTCGACAGAATTATTACCAGGTTATTGAGAATTCTATACTGCTCCCAGACTGACTGCCAGGAAACAGCACAGACATCTTTCCATAGTGACGTCTGCGTACCTGCGCGATCAGTCCCTGCCTTTTCTAGGAGGAGTTCCTAGGAGCTGTTCTTCACCAAAAGGGACTGACAGCGCAGGCGCGCAGATGTCACTATGGAAAGATGTCTGCGCTGTTTCCTGGCTGTCAGTCTGGGAACAGTATAGAATTCTCAATAACTAGGTAATAATTATGGTGACTAGAACTATTGAGCAGCTAGTCGCCAGATGGGTAATTATTTTTAGCCAAAGTTTAACAGGGGTGGTAGTTCCGCTGTAATTAGCATATGAAATGTCACTGGTACTGCACCGCAATTAGCATACATTAGCATACGTCACCAAGTATGAACATATGGTGACCACATTTCATTTCAACATTTGTTGTTCCTGATGAAAGTCCCACAAGGGACTGAAATGTCGGACTCCAACCGGCATTACATATATTTTTAATGTTCTAAAATAAAGTATTAATTTTAACCAAGGAGTGCTTGGCTTACATCCAATGAATATCAGTATACAACTCTTTGAGCTTGGAGCACCCCATAATTGAAGGTATGTGTGTGCAGCGGTTCCTACAAACAAATCTTCACATTTCAGTTCTGCCATTCAGGGACACTGCAGAGAGAAGAACACACCACAGAGTTCTAAACACTAGAGGGAGAACTTCCCATTAATTGCTGTGTCAGAAAGTAATGCCTGTTGTAGGCTACAAGAAAATATACATCATGCCCAAAGCCTTAAACTAACAACACACTACAACAACATTACACTGCAACTCCTGACTGATGCCCAGATCAAGACTTAGTTATCTCTCTAGTGTTTAGAGCTCTGTCTGGAGGCCATTTTGTTGTAGCCCAGCAGAGGCATCACTTGCTGTCACAGTAGGCAAAGGGCAGTTCTCCTACAAAATAAAACAAATAAAAACAGCGCAAAAGGACTCCTCTAAGTGTAGTATTTCCAAATTCTTTTACCTTCACCACGTGCTCCAAATTGGGTACTCACTTGGACTGAGGTTATAACTGCCTCTCAGTATAAATCAGCATTCCTGGTTTAAACCCCAGGTAGGTTTCCAACTCTCCGCTTCCTTCCAAATACTCTTCACGTCTCAGCTTCCACAACCACTATTTTCAATTTCACTATTACTCCCTTACAGGGATCTAATAGTATATAAGACACTAAGGGGTAGATTTAAAGGCAGCCGTTAGCAAAAAAAATCACTAACGGGTGCGTTAAGTGACATGTTGCAATTCAAAGATCCGTCTAAAGACCAGCTAACGGCAGTTGTAGAATCCTTACGGCTGATACACTTACGTGCATTCAGACGCATGGAAAAACATACCCCAGAGCTATTCAAAGGCTTGCGGTACTGATAACGGCTGAAAAAAAGACACACCTAACGGCTAAAAGTTAAGACCCACTTTTCTTAGCCGTTAGACACTTAACGGCCAAAACAAAACACCCGTTACATAGGAAAAGACACAAAAGGCTTACCGCACAACCATGTAAATGGGAAAATTAACCCGTGCAATGCCAAAACAACACAAAAACATGTACACACAACACAAATCACTACACACACAACAACAACCAACATCACAGGGACAACGACACACAAAAAAACAACAACACAACATGGCATGGAACAATGGGGGTCATCACACAAAGCGGACACCTGCAAATACAAGCTCACCTGGGCAACATCAACACGCCACCTGCACCCCACAACTGCACGTCCGCAAATGGCACACACAGAACAAGCACAACACACCACATCTTATAACACACACACACCTGCTAACACTTACCTGGACAAAAACAACTCACCATTGGTCAGCACTCACCTCATCACCACACCTACACAACGCCCTAGCAAGTACTTAAAGGGACAACTCAACACACTCACTTGTGGCTTGTTTTCCACTCAGGGAGGGAGAGAGAGAGATAGAGAGAGATAGAGAGAGAGAGAGAGAGAGAGACAGATAGAGACAGATAGAGAGAGCAAACAGTATGTTGGGTTACATATTGTTGTGAAGGCTGCGGAGAAGGCGTGCAAGGGAGAGAGCTGGGGAACATCAGCAACCTCCAAGCATGCCTGATCAACAGCCACCACCTGTTGCAAGTGAGGAGGCTCTGGCTCAGCAGCCACACAGGAGCCCATCCCCACCTGGAGGGCACAGGATGTATAGACGACCACCAAGACCCAGGGAATACCGCCCAAGGGTCACCCTCTTTGGAATGACCGATGATGAGGTAATTGATCGCTACAGGTTGAGGCCTGACAGCATCATTGCCTTGTATGAGGTCATCAAGGAGCAGGTGGATCCCATCTACATCCACAACCATGCCCTAACTGGCCTGCAGAAACTACTCTGTGCCATGCACTTCATGGCAAGCGGGGCCTTCCAGTCCACAGAGGGTTACGCATCTGGCATGTCACAGGCCACATTCTCCAGGGTGCTGGCCCAGGTCCTGCCAGCCCTCAAAAGCAAGGCCAGTACCTATATACATTTCCCCACCACCGACATGGACTGGATACAAGTCAAGCAGGCCTTTTACGCCAGGGGAGGCATGCCCAGGGTCATGGGTGCTATAGATTGCACCCATGTCCGAATTAAGGCCCCAGCACGTGACGCACAGATATTCATCAACAGGAAGAACTTTCACTCCATCAACGTGCAGATGGTGTGTGACAGCCATATGAGGATAATGAATGTCTGTGCAAAGTATCCTGGCAGCTCACATGATTCATACATTCTCCAAAACTCCTCAGTCCACAGAGATTTCGAGAATGGAACTTTTACAGGGGGATGGCTTTTGGGTGAGTTCACAATACAAAATCACATCACATACACAGGCGTACACACAACGCTGCTTAGCATGCTCCTGACCCACAGCTACTACGTCTACCACACAAAACATCATTCACACAACATGTGCTCCCTGTCTCACCATGTCACTCACATTACACAGGTGATGCTGGCTATGGATGCAAGTCCTGGCTACTGACCCCTCTGGCCAATCCTCGAACACATGCCCAGGAAAGCTACAACCAGGCTCATGGCAGAACGAGGAATGCCATTGAGCGGACCTTTGGCCTCCTCAAGTCAAGATTCCGATGTCTGGACCACTCGGGGGGAGCACTGCAGTATGCACCTGGAAAGGTGTGCGACATCATTGTGGCGTGCGCAATACTGCACAACATCGCAGTGGACACCAGGCTGCTGGAGCACATCCAGGCCCCCCCCATACAGGAAGTGCCCATGGACATCGGACACGTTGAGGAGACCCTGAGAGGGACACAGATCAGAGACAGGCTCATCACGGAACACTTTACATGTGAATATAACACAGGCATGCAAACAATCCATGCAAGTCCCCCATCAGTCCTGTGACACTAACCACACTGCACATTTTGTTCTGTCTCACCCCACAGGAACAGTGACACAGCACTGCACTGGCAGCGGACGTGGCAAATTGTGTGTGTGGACTCAAAAACCATCCTCCATTCCACTCTCCACGTTGACATACAGACCCCAAGGATATCACGCACACCCTCAGGAGAAACAAGGTACAACACATAACCCATGTTCATCGCCTTACAGGGCTTGATTGACAGCAGCTAACTTGATTTGCCATGAGCATAGCCAGAGCAACCATGCTAGCCTTGTAGCGAAAGAGTGTTATCCAATGCTATGCATTGGATAATACTCCGTCACATCAGGGGTTAAAGGGCCATTGGACTCAATATGGGACCTGTACTGTGCTACAGCTGAGAAGAGCAGCACAGGGGTGGATGTACAGTGGTATGGGCACACAATGTAGAGGTCATGAGACGTAGATCAGATTACCAGGGACACCATGCTGACCTGTGAGTGTGCAGACATGTGTGCCCCCGACATGAATACACACATCAACAAATGTGTCCTAACAGTTCCATGGAACAAATGACATTGGGCTGCCACTGTCACATTAACAGTGGCACCCCAAATTCATTACTTCCATGGAGCTCTCAGAACACTTGTTGATGTGTGTATCCATGTCAGGGGCACATACCCATAGGGCTGGGGCACATGTCCTTAGTTCTCCACATAATTGGTTACAGATGAGTACACAACACATTGTCAAGCAATGGTTTGTGTACTCACCTGTAACTGTGAAAATTGAGGGGATCAAAAAGACTAAATTGTTGTTGCTTGATGATCAGTTCAGGTCAACTGCTCCAAATCCTGTCCTCTTCTTCCACAGGCGTCCGTAACATGATCCATCCTTGAACTGAAGTTCTTCTATGTGACTGGATTGATGTCTTGACATCACCTTCATGGAGATCACCCCTTGCTGTTTATGTTGATGTTGTTGGTGATGCAAAGTTTGACCTGAGGTTCACACAAACCTCTACTGGATCATTTTCATATAGACACAGAAAACACTAATTCCTGAGTTTTATAACCTGTACAGTTAGGATGCTCAGCTACAGAGTTGTCAAACCTTGTGGACAACACATGAGCTGGGCAGCAGTGTTACAAAAGTACTATTTTTTTGTTTCAAAGTACATTTAGTGTTCTCATACAGGTGTTCAATGCATATAGGCAATACACAGAAAACACATGTACATCCTAATGTACTTTGAGACACAATAAAGATGAACCATCACCATTCTATCTGTGTCTGTAGGAGGATATATTTGAGAACACAGTTGCCAATGCGTTACCACACCCAGGGTAGAGTATCCCCATACATGGAAAGGCATCACCCATATCACAGGACTCCACCACTTGTTTGCAAGTGAGTGGACTCAGTGATGTATTCACGCTAACAGATGGTGGCAGTGATACACTAATGTGTTGTGGGAGTGATAAAGAGGTGATAAAGGGGACATACTTCCACAGTGAATTCCTGTCCACAGTTAATGTGTTGCTCAGTATAATCAATGTTCAGTGATATTGCTCCACTGGGACATATCACAGTACATGACCAAGTGGACAAGTGCTTTCACTGGGGAAGTCTGTTACACCCTTAGAAAAAACAACAAGTCAACTTACTGGAGGCCCCAATGCTCACCCCAGGATATCAATGTGTGTGCTACACATTGAAATCCTAGGTTGAAAACATTGGCTTCCCCAGTCAGTCTATTGCACAATGAGTGTGTGAATCCAAGACAATATGGATACATGTCCCATTTATCTGTCCTGCTTGTTATCTCACCGCTAAGCCGTTTGTTTGGTTATCCCCTTAACCCTCTGAGTGCCAGAGTGGTACCCAACGCATTTCTTTGCAATGCGTTGCCTACCACTCTGGCTATCAAAGGGTTAAACACAACATATGATGTAGATGAATGTTCAATGTTGTACCAAATGTTGGGCTAAGGGGAATGTTTTGTTATGCAAAATCAACACACAACATTGCCATATAACACAGTTGTGTAATATGGCAACAGGGATGTTTTTACAGTTGATTTTCTACAACGATGTGTGTGTGAACCCATGTTGTAACATCCCACAAACATCTTACCTAGGCAGGAGTTGTATTCACTGAATTGTTTGGCAATGCATTGGAGACAACTCTGCCACCCAAATCTATGACCAAATTCAAAGCAGATCAGACAGGATTCAAAAGCACAATGTTCCTTTATTCAGGGGAAATTTAACATGTTGGGCATTTTATTTTTTTTTCTTAGGGGGGGGGCTTAGACTGTGTGGCAGAAGTGGATAACCTGGATGATCTCCTGGTCACCCTTTGCCCCCTAGGTGTGGCTTCGGGGGTCACATTAGAGGGGGTGGTGGGGGCAGTGGACCCCTCTGTGGAGCGCAGGTTTTCCCTCTCCAAACGTAAGTCCTCCCTGCGGTTCAGCTCTCTCAACTCCACCAGTAGCTGTGCAAGCAGGTCCATCACCCCCGTGTGTAGCTGATGGAGTTGAGTGTTGATCCTCATGACCTCCGACTCCAGGGCATGGATCCTTGCCTCTATCCTGTTAGTGTTTCTACGGGATTCCCTACGGCTCCTGGTGATGTTGTCATTGGTGCGGAGGCTTGACCTGAGTAGTCTCCTTTGCAGAGCCATACACTCAGCTTCCATCCCCGTGGGCCGTTCACTGCTGGTGATACTTGTGCCTGGTGAATCAGCTGCTGCTGTGTCCTCCTCTGCTGGTGCTGTGTCCTCCTCTGCTGGTGCTGTGTCCTCCTCTGCTGGTGCTGTGTCCTCCTCTGCTGCTGGTGTGTCCTCCTCTGCTGGTGCTGTGTCCTCCTCTGCTGCTGCTGTGTCCTCCTCTGCTGGTGCTGGTTGTGCTGCAGATGGGTATGTGCCCACCACATCAATTGACCCACTGCTGCCCACCGATGTCTGTGCTGGTGGAGGTGGTGGGGCAAACACGTCCCTTCGCATAGGCTGTTGGGGCTCCCCAAGCAGGCCCAGGTGTTGGTAGTCGAGTGGCCAAGGGTCAAACCTTGGCCACTGGTATGTGCTTGGCCCCCACCTAGGATCATACCTGGGGCCATGCTGGGGAGCCATCCAGGAGGGTAGGTCAATCTGTGGGTATGGCCCGTATTGGGGGGTGGCCACATCACCGGGCAGCCATTGCCTCCCTGGTGGTGGTGGTGGTGCTGCTGCTGCTGCTGGGGGATAATAGCTCCTGGAGGTGGTGGGGGGCATCCAGTCACTGTAATAAGTCGGTGCAGGCAGAGTTGGTGCAGGCAGAGTTGATGCAGGCAGAGTTGGTGCAGGCAGAGTTGATGCAGGCAGGGTTGGTGCAGGCAGAGTTGATGCAGGCAGAGTTGGTGCAGGCAGGGTTGGTGCAGGCAGAGTCGGTGCAGGCAGGGTTGGTGCATCCAGCTGGCCAACAGGTGTGGATGTCGTTGGGTACGGTGCCCACTGGCTGGTCCCCTCCTCCAAATACTCCTCACTGGGTGGTGAGGTGGCCTCCTCCATGGGCTCCTGATGTGCTGGAGACACATAACCTGTGTGGAGGATTGAGATTGTGTGATCAGTAAACTTAGCCATGATGGTGTCAAATTGATATTAATACTTGAAATGTGTAAAGGAACATATATGTTGTATGGTGTATCCCCCTGTGTGAAACAACGGTACTCCTACTGGTGATGGGTGTTGTATTCTACATGTATTGCAGCTCAGAGTTGAATTCCTTTGGTGCCACATCCCAGTGGCCTGAAATTGTACATTTGCGCTGTTGCCACATTATCCTTTGTGGATATCTGCTCCCTGGACCAAAGCTAGCCAGAGGATGGTCTGGCAACATTGGCATAGTACATTTTCAGGCCACACTGATATTGTCCATGGAATATTCAACTTTGAGCTGTTATACTCTTGTGATGAAACACCTTTCAGTAGTGGGAATACCCTTGCATTACCCGGTGGATCAATCCTATGACATGTATTTTTCCTTTCACATTTTAGGTATTACTATCTCTTTAACGGGATAGCAATGGTTAATTTCACCTTGATGTAACATTGCAGGCATCATAGAGAGATGTTTAGAAAGATGTTGCTATATGTGACAGCTGGAGATGTCAGTCATTTGACCACACGGAGGCTCTTCAGCAGACTCCACATTGACCCATTTGGAGATAACTACATCTTTGCCATTGTCTACTAAGTGTTCCTGGTTTGTAAGCACGCTCTGTGGACCATGTCAATGATGGATCCATCTCCAATTGGTTCAATTTTGGGTCTGCTGAAGAGCCTCCATGTGGTCATATGACTGACATCTCCAGCTGTCACATACAGTAACATCTTTCTAAACATCTCTTTATGATGCCTGCAAGGTTACATCAAGTGAAATTAACCATTGCCATGCCAAGGTACACAGTGAGGAATATGGTCTGATATGTGTGTATATGTACCTTTCATACGGGTACAAACATATCCTTGATAGATATGAACCCAGAGATCTGTTCAGAACATGTGATTGTCTAACTGCCTATATATGTACAGCCATCACAAATGAACTTTCATAGATACAAGTGATACCCATCCAAGTAGGTGTAATATACTGGGTATATGTACTCTGATGATTATATCAATATGAGTTATTTTGTTGAGGGTGCACATATATGGGCAGTTGGACAATCACACGTACTGAACCGAACTCTGGGTTTACATCTTGTTGGGACCTATTTGTACCCATTTGAAAGGGACATATCCACATACAAATCTGGTTGTTTTTCTTTCTGTACATATCTTTTTTGACTAGATCTGCAGTGTGATTCAAGTAGTATTCATCCCTATGTTATCAGTTCATCCCGTACAGTGCTGCATTTTGTCAGATTAGACATGTCCCTCTCTGGTTGTCATGATGGTATCCTATGCATTGCATTGTGATGCATGGGATACCACCGTGGCAATCAGGGATTGATGTACATTACAGGATTCTGTCCATGAGGTCTGTTCAAGTTGAATCCTGAGGGGCAACAATCAAGCCAGTATTGAAGGATATCATTGATTGAGGCCTTTTTTTCCTGGATCAGCCCATCCATCCTTCTGTGTGAGGCAGCCAGACCCGATCATAGATATCCATAATCCCTGGCCTGTTATTGACCAAACCTCAATGGTTCATATTTGGTTCCCATATGTATCCTGCAAATAGTGTCTGGTGTACCATTCATCCATGGCATCAGCACTCCTGACGATCTATATGTGAATCAAATGTGAGCTATGTAAATTGAAGTTAGCGTAAATGATTGCATACACAACACCAAGGCCAACTTTTTCACCTTTAGTTATGTGTGATTGTTTTTGGCCTGTGTGTTGCACATACAAGCATTTATTCTCAGTGGCACTGTGATTTGTGACCTAATCCATCCTGTTGGTGATTCAGTAAGCGGTTAAGTGGACCTGATGAACTGATTATGATGCTGACTTCTCCGCTGACCTCATTTCCCCATCTGCAATGTTTTCTATGGAGTCCACACAATGGGGCCTGTGCAGCTTGAATCCTGTTATTGGATGTTCTCCATAGACTAACATTGTAATTGGTAAAGTGAGGGTATGTAAGTGTTAAATTCTCTACATCAGCTCTTTTTCACCGCTTAGTGAATGTCCCCTATGTGTCATGTAATTGTTAACCTATCGACATGTGTTTGTTATCTGGTTAACCCTTTGAGTACCAGAGGGGTTGCCAAAGCATTGTTGATCGATGCATTGATGATCCCTCTGGCACTAATGGGGTTATGTGCTGGATTCCCTGTGTGAACATGGGTAACACTGTGTGACAACAATTGTGATGTTTGACATACAACACTTTACTGAGCATGGTTTGTGTGTATTGTGTGTGATCAGCACAGCAACATGAGGGTTAACCAGGGAGTTGGACAGGTTTTGGCCTTGTTGAACATTGACATTTGTCCTTGTCTTGATTCCTGTTTAAACCCTCAGGGTGCTGTGTTGGTGCAATTGTGTGGTTGAATGAAGGGCAGATGTTGGGATGTGAGTGCTTCTTTGTGATGGGTGTGTGGTTTGGGGTGGTGTGTGGTTTTGGGGTGATGCACTTACCGGTGGTGTGGAGGCTCCTCTCCTCCCCAGTGTCTGATCCTCCAGGGACCCCCTCAATGAGGGTAGACGACAGTGTCTGCCGCAGCCTCTCCTCCCATGCGCTGAAGGTGATGGGGACAGGTGGCCCACCTCCGGTGGCTCGGGCGTGCAGGGCGGCATCCCCCATCTTCCTCTTCACCTGCCTTTTGCAGTCGCCCCATCTCTTCTTGATTGAGTCCACATCCCGTCTGCAGGTGGCCACCGCATTAACTCTGCTGCAGATTTGACTCCAGGCAGCTCTCCTCCTCGCAGACAGGCCAGGGAGTCTGTCCCCCGGGAAGAGGACACTCTCCCTCTCCAGCACAGCCTCCACGAGGGCCGTGTTTTCTTCCTCGGTATATCGGGGATCCCTGACCCTGTCCCCCTCAGCTCCGGCATGCGAGGAGTCAGACCCGGAGTGTCCTGCCTTCTCTGCCCCTGCCTGTGTGTGGTGGTCCCCAGGCACTACCCCTCGTCCCACTGCAGGATCTGTCCCTCTTCTTCTTAGTGTGCCTGTTCTTGTGGGCCTGGTCCCCCTCCGCCCTGCGTATCTCCCTCTCCCACCCCTGCTCTGCTGAGGGATCCCCTCCTGACCTTCCTCCTCCTCCTCCACTAGTCTCCCCATCCCTCTCTCCTGTCCTCCTCTCCTGGCCATCATTCACCCACTCACACCCAGGCACTCTCACACGCCCTCACAGACACACTCGATCCCACTCACTCTCTGTCACACACTTTCACTCACGGATTCACACTGTGAAAGTAAAGTTTAAAATGTATAAGGTGTGATGAAAAAAAAAAAGACTATGTGTATGTATGTGTATGTGTTTGTGTTTGTATGGATGTATGTGCTATGTGCAAAAGTGTGCTATGTGTCTATTTAAATGTACTTCTCTCCAAGATCCCTCTACCTTACTGCTGTGTATGCTTCTCTCTCTATCTCTCTCTATCTCTCTAAACGCTATCCTCCACTCTTGGGTCCTGTGCTCTAGCTTGCTGAAACTCGAAACACAGACAGGGTGTAACCGTTATTTTGAGGTATATATAGGTGTATTTGAACATTTTTTATACTTTGGGGCCTTGGGATTGGCTGTAGGTTTGAATTTTGTTTGTGCATCTATCAGGGTTGTTAGACAACGGCAGCCGTAAAGTAACATTTTGAGTTAAGTTGTGTTTTAACGGGTGTTTGGGATGCACGGTGATGCAAAATCAGGTGCGACGCTGGTTTTTGTTTAACGTGTTTTTGTAGTGCCTACGCCCGATAGCTATTCTTGAACGCTTACCTTTGAATCTGCCGAAAACCATGTGTTCTTTGCGGCCGATGTGCCTTTTTTACTTAGCGGATGGTTTAACGGCTGCCTTTAAATCTAGCCCTAAGTGTCTCATTCGTGGTAAGTAGTTAGATAAAGAGTAATGATATGTATATATTGCCACCAAGTGATCCAAAAGAATTTAGGAGCACCAGAAGGGATGGTAAATATAATAAGTATATTTATTTAAAAAAATATATATTATATATATATATATATATATATATATATATATATAAAAAAAACTCAATAAAATTCCAACAGTGCTAGTGTATACAATATCAGAATTACGCTCGACGCGTTTCGTAAGTACACACTTACTTTGTCAAGAGCTTCTGACTAAACTAGACCAAATCCTACCTGTTCCAGATCTCGATATCTATATAGAGGACGCTCATCTTCTCCATTGTGCTGTTTTACCGCCATTCATGGGAGGGTTCCGATATCGTCTCCCATTGATGACGCATGCGTTTCACCTATGAGATGCATCTCCTACGCATGCGTCAAACACAGAGACTTCACTATGCGCATGCGTAGTATCTTCATGCGCTTTATCGGTAGCATATACCACATATACTTCCGTTATGAGACGGATGGGAAAGATATTATGCACCCACGTTGTCCCCATGTAGGGACGTCTATATTCAGCCACATCAAAATTCGCTCTCACACTAATAAAGTCCCGTTCATATTGTCCTCCATATCCCAATAGAAAGCGCCCGCTTTGCGCATGTCTAACATGCACATGTGCTCCACTCACAGGGTTCACCGCGAGCGCTTCCTCATAGAAACTGGTGACACGAACCAAGGACCAATCCCTCTGGGTAGCTCATGTGCGGCTGTACAATATAGAACAAAGCTGCCTCCATACATAGTGGATCCTAGTGTACACAATCCATCACTCCATCCTTATACCCATATTCGGATCGTAGATATGAATAAATCTTACATCCCCACTCTGGTATGAATCATCTTCATTATATATCCCATTAATCTTACTCCATTAGATCTCAACATCTAAAATTCCACCTAGAATGGAAAACATGGGAATATACCTCACTAATTCCATATCCCCATGTATTAACCATATCTATAGACTATCCTTCCACATAGGTATCGAGATGCTATATATATATATCTATTTAACGCCATGGAGCATCCCCAGGAAACCAAACTAAGCAAAGATGGGAGAACATATGCAAAAAAAACAACTAATAACATATATAAAATGGTTTGGAAATATCCAATATATCAAATTATATGTATGTAATTATTATTTTATTTTTTTTTTCTTCCCCTGTGTTATCCTATTCTTATTATGTTTTATTTCCTTTCTTATATATTTTATATTATATATTAAATATTTAATATTAGTGATTACTCTTCTCTATTACATATATTTGCTATTTAAATCTACTCTAAAACATTAACCATAAATATTTTGTGTCAATATTATACAATATTATGGGCAGTTCTCCTTCTAGTGTTTAGAACTCTGTGCTCTGGAGTCTTCATTCCGGGAATATGTATAGTTCCAGAAGGAGGCTGCCCGGGACAAGGGACTCACACATAAAATCCGGGACTGTCCCGGGCAATCAGGAACATGTGGTCACCCTAATATCTCCTTAACCCTTTGAGTCCAGAAGGGTACGCAACGCATTGCAAGGCAAGGCAAACTCAAAGGGTTAATTATACATTTGCTGATCTTTTGGCTAACGTGACACACAGGCAGTTTTTGATGAATTTTTCAGATATGCAAACTTGAATGAAGGTGAAAGGTCAGCTTTAAATAAAAATAAGTCTAAAATACACAGAAGCGTTGAAAAAGCTTTTAAAATCTTATCCACCTGCTGGAGGAATAGTAAACTCTGTTTATGAGAAACATAATTAGACATGTTACACTCCATAGTTTTATCTTTGGAGACTGATGTTACAAATACCTGGATCCTTTTACCGTAAGCTTTTATAGTAAACACCTGACACAAAGGAACGGACAGGCAACGTGACCCTCCAGCTGCTGTCAGTCTACAACTCCCATTATATGGCAGGGAATGATGGAAGCTGTAGTCTAGTACCAACGGGAGGGCCTCATACTGCCTACCACTGCATTATGGGTTGTATTAACCCTTTGAGAACCAGAGAAGTATCTAAGCATTGAAGCTGGACATCTCTCTGACACTCTAGGGTTAAGGAAGCTAAATCGCTGTAATTTTGGAGCAAACCAAGTGCGCCACAGGGGACTAATGCAAACTCTTCAAATACAATTAAATTAAATTAAATTTGGCTTTTATTCCCTTGAATGCTTCACAATACACTGGAGACCACTACAGCATTCAAGCAGTTAACACCTTAGTTATAGTTAGGGATAGTACTCCTTAAAGGGTTTCACTAAAACAGCAGCTCCAGTTTATCTTCATAGTATTTGGGCCGTTGAGAGTGTTATTTCAATACTGTCAGAGTTGGAGTTCAAGAGTAATTGAATGATAAAGTATCCTCCTCCCGCCAGAGATGGATTAAGGCTCCATAGGGGCCCTACATCTCTTGATCCATTGCTTCTGACTAGAATGCTGCTAGGATGATACTGGTGTCTTTCAACAAAAAGGGCCCCTAACACAAGATGGCAGGTGCAGCAATAGCAGGACCAATGTATGTGAATCATCACTTGCACTCAGGGCCCCTCATATTGACATGGTCCCTAGGCAGTAGCCTAGGTTGCCACAATGGATGATTCGGCTCTGCCTCCCGCCCCTTTTACCTAGTATAAGCCACCTCCCCTCAGATGTGGAATCTGGGCCACAGACCAGACAGCTCACAGGGAAGCAGATGAGAGGGAAGTGGGAGGAGAATTAGGAAGTAAAGAAGAACTGTGCCAAAGATTCAGCATACTGCATTATGCTGACAGCTTGAAGATGCAATATCTTTAAAAAAAAAACAAAAAAAAAAACAGTTTTCCTAATACGACTTTACTAACTAAACCTATGTTAAAAAAAATATGAGGTGATTGTTCCCCTCTAAGAACCATGGGGTTTTTTTCCTAGCAATTTGAATTCTGGGATTGGCAGAGCGGCATGCAGCCATCCTAGAATGCCATGATGTGCCAGGACCATCACCGGGACCAGCGTGATGGTCCTGACACATCATAGGTCAGGGGTTAAAGGAACACTAACAACTAACAGTCACCTGGGATTATGTACATGTAAACCTTCTGTACTCTAAGCTAGCGCCTGTAAAAATTCTCTATTTATTTTATGATGTATAAAATCTAATTTTACATATGCTCTGAGGGAGCAGACATTTTCTAGGAATCCCACTGATTATCCAGGATTATATGTGAATGGGCTGAGATAACAGTCTATCTAAATACAAGAACAGCTGTCACTGATTGCAGTCTCTTATCTCTCAATACAAACAGCACAAACAGCATTATTTGTTGTTGAGCAAGACAATTTACATATGCAATAACAAACAAGTTTAGGATTATATTTTAATAATATATAACATATGAATAATTAATTTTTACATGTTCCAGCTTTAAGCACATGAAATGTAAAGATATGTCAACCTATTTTTTTTTTCCTTTGGTGCTAGTGTTCCTTTAACATGAGCTGTACTTAAAGGCAGTTATTAAATATGGCACATATGGTGTTAATGACTGTGTCCGCTTGCTTAAAGCTTTTACACATGTTTGCTGTGTGTATCAGTGTTTACTCAAGAGGCGATGCCTGATCTTAAATCTCATGTAAGGCCGGCAGTGATCCTGTATTAGAGCCGGGCAACCAGCAGCTCACCAGCTGTTATTCATTACAACTCCCATCATCCTCAGCAAGCTAAAGCCAACCCAGGATGAAAGGGGTTGTATAATAATATATAATATACTATGTCTATTATATTGTATAATAATATATATATTAAGGAGTAATGGGACAATATAAATGAATCTACAATTATTCTTATACTTTTGAATAATGCTGTATACCTTCCTCTCTGTTTATATAAGTACAGTTTTATTGTAATCTTATTGTAAAAATTTCCCCTCCCACTCCTTTTCCCATGTCACTCCTCTTCCTGCAGATCAAAAAACCGGATGGATAACAACAAGGGACATTATTGTGTGAGCATAAGGAAAACCCTGCTCCCCTTCGTAAAGGGTTTCCCTCATACACAGACAATATTGAGCCTCACTGCGATCTGACTGGTCAAGCTACTGGATGTCAAATATGAAGGTATTAGAGAGAGTGACATGGGGAAAAGGGACAGGAGAGAGAAACTTTACAATAAATTTGGATATGAACAGATTGGATGGTACAGAGCAATATTAAAAAGTATAACAAATAGATTTGAAGTTTCATTTATATTGTCCCACTACTATCTCTTTACTACCTTTATTTTTGTATAGCTCTTCTAAATTGTATGTAGAGCAGAGCACAGAATTTGTCTTGAAGCACAATGGGAGAGATTTATAAATGTGGAGTAGAGTGAGAAATGGCTGTAATCTGTGCTAATACTGAAGGTCAGCATTTATAAAGAAGCATACACCAGTTTTGGAAATCATAGCGCCACGTTCTTTTTAGAGAAGTGATGGTACAGCTGGAGGGGAAGTGGGAGGACCAGGCAGGGTAGGAGCGGATTTTCAGTATAAACTCCCCACAGACTCTGCCCTTGAGACCCTGTAATCATACCTGGGAACTTTTGAAACAGGGCTACCTGGAGGGTAACCCTGTCAGTGCCGACCTGGGAGGAAAATGACGAGATTCGCGTCATAAAAGGGGCAGGGCTTAGTCGCAGAGGGGGGGTGGGACAAAAAAAAAACCTGCAAAAATGTATCTAAGAGGGCGGGGAGTGGGAGGAACCAGGCGGAACGGAGCACAAGTGGGCAGAGTTTCTATTTAAACTCTGCCCACCCGGTGATCCACACATTGCCCCGGAGCTATAAAGAAAGTGTCTGTAAAATTGTCTCATAGCGACATAACTATGTGTATAAACATCTAGCGACATTTTCGTTAAAGGGACACTGCCCAGTGTGCAAGCACAATTTGGAGACCATTCTCATGAAGTAGTTCATTTTAGATAACGTGATTCCGGCTCTGCTGAAGAGCCTCCTCAAGTCACACGACTCGAATCGCCTGCTGTCAGCTTTACAGCTGACAGCACAGAGAGGGAACTTTAGTGGCTAATATTTCTTAAACCATAGCGGTTTGAGAGATAGGAAAAAAAAAATGTTCCGTGGTCCTTAACTAACCGCGCCTCGCTGATTGGCTGGTCGTTAAGGGGTTAAGACACATGTGGGTTATCATTAGAAGGTTTAATGTTCCTTTAAAATACTCTAGTACTATAAAAAAGATAGAAAAGTGTACATATACAGATATATATATATATATATATATATATATATATATATATATATAAATAACACCTTGTAATGCTAACCCCAACTACCTAAATATGCCAAGGAAATCCTGATGACACCTATGAATTTTATCGGCTTGCAATGCACTGGATACCTCTCTGGCACTCAAAGGGTTACTCAATAGCATCTTCAATTTGTCCTGGATGTCACATTCCTAGCACGACCCCAGACTCACTGCTCACCGCTCTTGGCAATCTTGACAGTTTTAACCCTTTGAGTGCCAGAGGAGTACAAAATGCATACCCTGTGGTACTGAAAGGGTTAGCGACCAGAGGAATATGCAAGGTATTGCTTTGAACTCTACCTGCTTACTTTTGAAAAACAAAAGCCAGCAACTGTCATGGCTGCCTCCATGGACGTGACATCCATGACTGACTGAAGATTCTACACCAAGAAGCAAGGGAAAAATTCAAATAAGTCACTAGGATTTTCTGGCCATAGTAAGGTCAGTGTGGGGTGAGGTTATTGCTAGGAGGTGTTATTTTACATAAAGGAGAGATATGAACCTTATCAACAGAGGACATTAGTGACATAATTCTTTAACTTCCTCATTCACAGGATTGTTCAGATAGACACTTTCATTCTGTGCTGTTCAAATCACCCAGTCCACTGAAGAAAAGTCTTCTGTGGGAACAGATCTTCCACTGATCTGATCTTTGACATTGTGCTATGCTCAGAGTATTTTTAGCAACCAGTGAAAAATGGCAGCCCCTTTCATTTTTGTCTATATCTCTTCCTGCAAAGATATCCATTCTCCCTTTCTAGTTAAAGTGATAGTAATACTTAATTATTACTAATCCCTATATTAAAGTCATATTAAAAATAAATGTATTGCCCCCAGTGTCATCTCTCAAACCTTTATGGTTTGAGAGATAATCCCTCCTAAAGTTGCCCTCTCCCTCCCCCTACCCTGAAGCAAAGCAGCGTCCGGCCCTGCTCGACAAGGGGTCCAGGGTTCAGGTGAAGAGGAGAGACGTGGAGTGGGAGCATAGGGAAACTGATGAGGTCAGGGGCAGGGGCTGGGGGGAAAGAACAAGGGGTTTCCAGGGGGCACAATGGAGAGAGGGTTTCCAGGGGGCTCAGTGGGGGAAGGGTCCCAGGCAACTGGGTGGGGGGTGGCCCAGAGGGGAGGGGGATAGGGGTTCTCATTGGGGTTATGGTCCAGCTGCGGGGGGCTTTCAAGGGGGGTATGGTATAGGCCCTGGGAAGTGGCAGGGGTGGCTTCAGGGGCCAGGTATGGGGGGTTGGGGGTTTGGCCCATATGCTAACCCCACAAGAGACTAGCGAAGTGGCGGACACTGAGGCGCACAAGGAGGCTGTGGAGATGGTGGCAGAGGGGAGCTTTGCACAGCAGGTGACGGAGACAGAGAATGCGGGTGCGTTTACAGCTATTGTGAATAAAGGGCAGTGACATGAGGGGGAGGGGGACTCATCCTCTGAGGTGTCGGATTCGTCTGACTCCTTAGATATAACTCTAAAGAAGGGGTGGTGTTAAAATTCATGCGAAAATGTGTTAGGGGTGTGGAGGCTAAGAAAGGAAAAAAACCCAGGAAGGGAGTGAGGAGCGGAGTAAAAATAGCCACAGCAGGAGACACATATACGTGTGCAATCACAACATTTCATGAGCATATTAAGAGAAAGTCCAAAAAATAATTTGGGCAGGGAAGTACGTATGTATCTTTGACCTAACAAGGGAGGCGTTAGCGGAAAAGGAGGGAAAAGTTGAGAAGGAGGGGAGGAATGGGTGTAAGGTATACAGGAGAATTTTGCAGTGGGTGAAAGGGTATTCAGTGCACCAAAGTATATATTTGGAGGTTAAGCCTAAAGAGGCAGAAAATTTGCTGAAATATCAGGAAATGATTGTGGACATGTATATTAAGTATGGGGGGTCGGTGTGGTTGGACTATGATAGGGAGTTCAGGACTAAGAAGGCAGGGAGCAAGTCGCTTAGTTTTGGCCAGAAGGATATGGACTTGTGGACAGATGTAGTGATGGGACCAGCCCCAAAAAGGGGGCCGGGCACTGTGGCAGGGGTCAGCAGGCCAGGGTCAGGGCCAGCAGGTGAAAGGCTGTGTGTTATGCATACAATGAGAAGAGGTGTAGCAGGGGTTTTGCATGCAAGTTTAAACATGCTTGTAAGAAGTGTGCAGGGGCGCACGCGGTGTTAGATTGTAGGCAAGGAGGCAGTAGGCAGTCCTTTCGTAAAGATGGAAATGGCAGCGTCCCCAGTGTGGGTAAATGAGTTGATGGTATTGTTGAGAACCTATCCAGACAGAGATAGGGCTCAATGGTTTTTGAAGGGCTTTACACAGGGATTTATGACACCAGTTGGTGAAACTCGGTTGAAGGGTTCAAGGGTTAGAAATATGAAGTCTGCGTATCTGCTGCCAGATGTTTTACAGGAAAAAATTGATAAAGAAGTAGCGTTAAGTAGGATGGCTGGCCCATTTGATGTGTGTCCATTGGCAGGGTCGGTGGTATCCCTCGTGGGGGTGGTGCCTAAAAGAGAGCCAGGGAAGGTAAGGCTGATTCAGCATTTGTCATATCCAGAAGGGGGTTCAGTGAATGACGCTTTACAGGGTGAAGTTTGTAGTGTACAATATCAGTCATTTGATGAGGCACTGGAGATAGTGAAGGTGGCAGGGCCAGGGGCTTGCTGGCTAAAGTGAATATTTAATCAGCATTCAGGTTGTTGCCTTTGAATCCCCTGAGCTTTAAGTATACTGGTTTTTGTGTGGGGGGAAGTTTTACGTGGATGAGTGTCTACCTATGGGTTGCGCGGTGTCATGCATGTATTTTGAAGATTTTAGTTCTTTCATTCATTGGAGTCTAGATGCAAGGGTAGGTGTGGACACTGTGGCTCACTATCTGGACGATTTCCGGTTGACTGGCAAAGCCAGTTCGAGGGCTTGTTTGTGGCTACTGGAGGAATTAATAGCGTTGTTGAACTACTTAGGGGTCCCAGTAGCAGAGGACAAGACAGTGTGGCCTTGTACACGGTTGTCCTATTTGGGGGATTGTAATAGATACTGAAGAAAGAAAATGTCGCCTCCCAGCCGATAAGGTGGTGAAGGCAACTTGGTTAGTGGGCTAGGCAAAGCTAGCCAGCAAGCTGGAGCTATGTAAGGTTCAGGAACTGTTGGGAGTCCTGAACTTTGCGTGCAGGGTGATACCCATGGGTAGGATTTTCAATAGGAGATGGGAAAAGGCAACGGCAGGGGTGTTAAAAAGGCATTTCAAGATCAGGGTGACAAGACAGTTGAAGGAAGATTTGGATGTTTGGGATAGTTTCTTGAAGGATTTCAGTGGAGTTTGTCTATGGTTAAGACCTACGCAAGCAAATAAAGAATTACAGTTATTCATGGATGCAGCAGGAGCAGTAGGTTTTGGCGCATACTTGAAGGGCAGATGGTGTGCACAACGATGGCTGGTGCAGTGGGGGTAGATGGGCTTGACAACAAATCTGACATTTCTGGAACTTTTCCCCATAGTCGTGGCCGTAGAATTGTGGTGGCGGGAGCTGGGGAATAGATCAGTGACGTTTTTGGTCTGATAACTTGGGGGTGGTGCAGGCAGTGAACAACCTGTCGTCAGGATCATTGCCGGTTGTGCGTTTACTGAGGAGGTTGGTTTTAGGTTGTATAAGGCACAACATTCAGTTCAAGGCGACACACGTGCCAGGTGTGGATAATGGTATAGCGGATGCATTATCCAGGGGGCAGATGGAGAAGTTTTTTAGATTGGCTCCAAGGGCGGCATAAACAGGTGTTAATTTTCCCTCTGAACTTTGGAAGTTGGGAGCAGAATCTTAGACTGATTGATTGTGGGACGCAAAGGGCACTGGCGGCCATATCATTTTTTTCCAAACTCAAAGGGATGGGGGACTCTACAAAGAGTTTTATTGTGGCCAGGATACTGAAGGGTTGGGGGAGAGAGGAAGTTGTAAAGGGGGACAGGAGGCAGCCTATTACCAAGGAAAGGTAAGAAGCAGTAATTAGGGCACTTCCAGCGGTGTGCAGGGATCAATTTGAGGCAAGGCTGTTTACAGCCGTCTTCACTATGGCGTTTGTAGGAGCATTCAGAATTGGGAAATTGGTTGCACCCTCGGCAAAGGCTAGGGAAGTTGGGATGTTACAAGGGTCGGTCAAATGGGCAGAGGAGGTGGTGTGCAGGCATCAATTTGAGGCAAGGCTGTTTACAGCCGCCTTCACTATGGCGTTTGCAGGCACATTCAGAATTGGGGAATTGGTTGCACCCTCGGCAAAGGCTAGGGAAGGTGAGATGTTACAAGGGTCGGTCCAATGGACAGAGGAGGCAGTGTGCAGGGATCAGTTTGAGGCGAGCCTTCCCTATGGCGTTTGCAGGCGCATTCAGAATTGGGGAATTGGTTGCACCCTTGGCAAAGGCTACTGAAGGTGGGATGTTACAAGGGTCGGTCCAATGGGCAGAGGAGGCAGTGCTGTGTTTAATTCATAGATCCAAGACTGATCAGTTAGCGAAAGGTAAATGGGTGGCCCTGGGTAGAAGAGAAGGGATAGCATCTCCTGTAGCGGCAGTGCAGGAATACATGAGAGGGAGGTTCAGCGGGGGTAGATGTTTTTTAATACACAGGAATGAGAGGTCTTTAACAATGTTCCAGTTCAGGGCAGTATTGAGAAGGGCATTGGAGGAAGTAGGTCTAGACCCACGGTGCTTTGGATCACATTCATTTAGGATAGGTGCGGCCACAGAGTGCGCTAGGGCAGGTGGGAGCAGAGAAGAGATTCAGAGGTTAGGGAGGTGGAAATCGGGGGTATATAGGAAATAAATAAGACCCACTATGTTGTAAGAGGAGGAATGTCTCACAGCTGTTTTGTAATTTCAGAGTGACGAAGAGTGGCACCATTGATTATGGGCCACTCATTTGTTCATTGGGCAGTTAAGTGGGCAGAGGCTAGAGTTTACGGTTTGCAGCAGGGCAAGGCGACAGAGCACATGGACGTCCATTGGCTGGGGAAGAGAGGAATGAGGCTGTCAGATTGGACCAACATGTTGGATGTGGCCAGTAAAAGATGGGGTAGGCAGGACCTCATCATTATACACACTGGGGGAGATGGATTGATGGCAGGAGAGTCACTGGACCTGGTCTTCGCGCTTCAGAGGGCAAGTACGGGTATGCAGGTGAGGTGGCTGGGGATAACAGCGGTATGGTCCACCAT
This sequence comes from Rhinophrynus dorsalis, assembly GCA_037306005.1. Taxonomy (NCBI): domain Eukaryota; kingdom Metazoa; phylum Chordata; class Amphibia; order Anura; family Rhinophrynidae; genus Rhinophrynus; species Rhinophrynus dorsalis. Next base: position 209,073,377 of record CM074725.1, on the reverse strand, counting down.
TGTTCCCAGGGTGACGTGGGGAGGCTCTTACCCTATCTGAGCTATTGAGAGGATTAGGAGAAGGCTGAATAGGGCCATGGATAAGTCTGTGTGCTCGCAGGGGGGTTTCACAGTCGCACATTCAGAGTTGCATCCTAGTTGTGCAGCATTATACAGGCAGGATGGTATACATTTGTCAGAGATAGGTTTGGATATTTTTAATTCAGGCTTACAGTATGTGGTGGAAAAATGGCAGAGGAAGTGGAGGTAAAAGGGAGAAGGAGGCTATTGCTTCCTCCCACTTTTGGGCGACGGAATGCAGCATTCCCTGAGCCAAGGGGTAGGTTAAACACCCTAGAAGATGGCGGTGGTGCAGGTCTAGCTGGGAACTGACTCTGTGGTCAGGCTCGGTGAGTGCAGGAAGGGCGCAGGCCTAGCCACCTGGTCGGTGGGGGGTGCTGCAGCAGGCACTGACTTTGTGGTCAGGCATGCTGGAATGCCAGAAGGAAGGGGGCTAGCACCAGAGAGCACAGGTGGGGAGGGGAATGGGGACCAAAGACATTTGGAGATGCCCCCTGGACCCCCTCGCGATAGCGGCTGGGTTTGGGCGTGGCTCAGCTGCTAGCAGTTGGGGGGAGGGTGGAAGATTGGAGATGTCTGACCTGCCCCCACCACGTATGGTTGGGGTGGAGCAGGGGCTCCACCAGTGAGGGCAGCCGGATGAAGGCGAGATTCAGCTGCGGAGGTGGTCAAACACAGGCGTGGCTTGTCCACTGACCCTTGGCTGGGGAGGGGAATGTCGCATTTGGTTCTGTGCTACGCACAGGTTTGGGTTAGTCTGTTAAACTAGGAAAATAAAAGACTTCAATTTTGCCAAAAGAAAATGTGTAGGTGTGGTCTTTGTTTATGGTTTAGGAGTAACTGTGGGGCTGAGTGCCTTATATTTTCTGTCTGCATTTTAGATGAGAAAGCCATGAAAAATATATTATAAAAATAATGAAACAGATATTTAGAAAAAAAAAAAAAAAAAAAAATATATATATATATATATATATATATATATATATATATATATATAATTTTTGTTACAATCAGGGCCAAACCCAGTATTTTTAGAGACTGGTGTCTAAAAACAAAGCACATGGAATTGGATTTTGTTGCACTTCTAAACCCAGAGCCCATTGTTATTGTCTTTTCATAGGCCAGGATCAGCCTACATCTCTCCATTAGGGCTGTCATTCCTTTAAAACTGAATGCACAATTAAAATGCAACCCCCCCCCCCCACCACCACCACCACCACCACACACACACAGTATAGTCAAATGTCCTACAGGAACAAATATTTCTCATTACTGGGGTCCTAAAGTTTGGTGCTTTTAATCTGATAGGGGCATAAAAAACAGAAGTGGGGTTCTGGGCAACTGGGAAACCTTCTCATTGTCCTGTTGACAGCACTACTAAAAGGAACATATTTATATTAAATTAGGACCTCACAGTTATCCATCATTACATTGAGGCTTCATTGTGGTGCTGGCAATGCCACTCCCCCACTACTGACATCATCAACTTGACCAGGAATTGTGAGAGTAGTGACAGCACATGTTTCTTCCTACTGGTCATGAATAGGTGAGTGAGGAAGAATAGCCATGGTCTCCAAATGGAAGTTCTCATGTCAGTGTATGATAGGCAATAGTGGCAAAATGATAAGCTGTAAACTTTTCTACATAATATCAGCAAAAATAAGCTTCTTAAGTAACATTGTTATCTAATCACTCATATAATGCACCAATGTTGGCTTCTTATTTTGATACATTCCCTTTAGTTGTCCCTTGCATCACAATAATTAATACAATGCTAGTGATTAGGGATTGTAAATATTTTGATAATTAATAGAATGTGACAAATCAGTAAGCTAATTAAGAAACTGATTAATTAGCTAATGTGCATGAGCACAATGGTAAATAAATCACAGTTTTAGCATGCTCAATATCAGAGGAAAAATATACACACAGGGTATTTAACATATCATAAATTACATGTAAATGTATTACAGGAAAAAATAGTTTGAATTACTTTTCATAGACAGATCCAATCTCTGAAGATGCACTAGTAGAAGAGCAACAACTCACAGACCACACACACAGAAAAAGGCATTATTTTAATCGTGGCAATGTAATCACCAATTAAATTCAAACACTAATAAATGCTCACTCACATAAGCCGTCACCTTGAGCTTAATCCATCCAGTGGGGGGGGGAGCAATACATTGTTTTGTACCCCCTCTGACACTGAAAGAATTAATGCATCTCAGGGTCTCTACCCTTTTCTGCCTTGAAACTGCATCCCTCTCAGCCAATGAGAGACAGTGTTACAGTTCTAGCCATAATAGTTGGCCATATTCAACTGGGACCTTATTGTAAAAGCTAGATAATGGAAACAATCCAATGCTATATTGGGTACTAAGGACACTGGCTGAGAGGGATCACATTTTAGGCAGAGAAGAGTAGAGACCCTGATATGCATTAACCATTTGAGTACCAAAAGGGTACGCAATGCAGGGTAATTCATTCAGAACAGGATATTTTTCTCTACAGAGGGATTTACATAAAACGGCAGATTGGGCAACCAAATGGAATATGAAGTTTAATGTAGGAAAGTGTGAAGTCATGCATTTGGGAAGGATAAATCCCAATACTACTTATGAACTTAAAGGAATCATTTTAGGGGACTCGTTACTAGAGAAAGACCTGGGAATCCTTGTAAACTACAAACTTGGAAACAGTGACCAGTGTCAAGTAGCAGTAGCAAAAGCAAACAAAATCCTGTCTTGCATAAAAAGGGGATAACATCATTTTGCCATTGTAGGAATCATTGGTAAGACCTCACCTCGAATATGCAGTGCAGTTTTGGGCACCAGTTCTGAAGAAGGATATTGTAGAACTAGAGAGAGTACAGTGATGAGTAACAAAATTAATTAGGGGAATGGAGGACCTGAAGTACGAGGAATGACTAGACAGACTTGGTTTATTTACTCTAGAGAAAAGACGACTAAGAGGAGATCTTATCACAATGTACAAGTATATGAGAGGTTAATACAAGGATCTCTCTAGGTTGCTATTCAATCCGAGGCCTGATTTAATAACCAGGGGACACCTCTTGAGATTAGAGGAAAGGAGGTTTCTACATAAGGTCTGTTAAATTATGGAATTCCTTGCCCAAAGATGTGGTTCTGGCAGATACAATGGATACATTTAAGAGAACATTAGAACATTAAAAGGGAACATACAAGTTTATACTGTGTATCAGTAGGCAAAATAGGAAGTTCTGATAAAGACTAACTTATTTGGCAGCAGGAAAGCTATATAATTCTCATATTTCTTAGTTACGAGGCACAGGTTGAACTTGATGTGCTTGTATCTTTTTTCAGCCTAATTTACTATGTTTCTCTGTTAAATCCTTTGTTTGTTTGTATTTCATTGCTGATTAAGTTGCTACACTTAGAATTCTCTTTGTCCGTGAGTGGTCTGTGCTCTGTTTTTCTTCTACTAGTAAAGCAGCATAGTTAATGATACTGAAAAAGTCATGATTCCATCAAGTGTAGCCCATGTCATATATTAAAGATCCATAGGAAGGCAAAAAAAAAAAAAAAATTATTGGAGCCATTCCCAATTAAGCCCCAAATGGGCAAAAATTCCTCCTGACTCCAAAAAGGCAATTGGATATTTCCCTGAATCAACATCCTATCAGCTTTAAAACTAAATGTCTTCCTCCCCATCACCGATTAGGCATTTGCCTTGGATGCCCAATAGGGCTCGTAGTACCACTCCATTGCTGCTACTGGCCATCACTTTTCAAGTACAAATATTTGAGGCAGCCTGTAAGCAATGCCCTTCTCTCATCTCTAATCCCTTTAGACCAATTTCTCTGTTTGGGAAACCCCAGTTCTCCTCCACCCCACCCCCTGGCTGGAATCACTCTCCTTCCATAGATGGAGTAGTTTGTATGGAGAACTGTATCTCTATAAAAATTATAAAGTCACGATCCTCTACTCCAACTGAGACTTGCGTTTGTGCCCCAAAGGAAGTAAAGGGGTGAGTAAATTAGGGATATTCAGGAAGCTAAAATGCAATGCATGGCAATTCATCTTAGGTCATTACAAATGTGACTTAACCCTTTGCATGCCAAATAGGTATAAAACACATTACATCTCAATGTGTTTGATACCCTTTTGGCTTGTAAAAGGTTAAAGAGTATTTGCAAATATAACTCCTGAACGGGAAAGCAAATTAACCGATTGTGGTATAAAGAGTATACTTTACTAAAATCAATAAAACATTACAGCTTTCCAGTTTGCAAACTGTTACTTCATGAGCTAATAGCGAATGGCCATGAAATATGGGCTGTCCATTTAAATGCCTATAAACTGAACATTGACTGCACCAGGCTGGCCCTGGGGTATAGGAACCACTTAAACCCTTTGTGTGCCAGAACTTGTGCAACACATTGTGAATTTCACTCTAACGAGCGGGCGATTTCACTCTCTGCAAAAAGATATGGAAGTAAATGGTAACTAAAAGACCTAAATTTCTTACATGCTTTCCCCTTGATAAATAAAATATTGCCTAAAACCCGTACAGAAATGCAGTGAGGATGATACATTAAGAAAGTAGACCAATTCTAGTTAAAGTAAGTTTCTCCGTAGAAGCCAAAAAAATATATTTTTAACTTACATGTGGCTTTCAGCCCCTTGAATACTAGTGTGGGCTCCAATGCAATGCTCCAGAATTATTACACTTTTTATTCAAACACCACTTGCATAACTGGGAGCTTTCAAAATGAGCTGACCCACATAACATTGATATATTAACCCTTGAAGTTTACCATAATGTAGATTCTAGGTGATATGTCCCTTCTTGCTCTAATGATGGGGACTTTTTAACATGCCACAGTTTTGAGATCTCACTTTTGATCACACAAAAGACAAGCAGGACTTTCCCCTCTGTGTTTCTGATACAAATGGCACCAAGTAGAGACTAAAAAAACCCAGTTAATTGGTACAGATCATGTACTAGAAAACACTGAACTCTATCGCCCTGAGAATTACGCTCTTCATCCTGAGATTTGGGCTAAAACCCTGAGAGTTCACAGGTATGACCATATTTGGGAACTCTCAGGGTTTGACCCTGAGACTCATTGGGGGTTTAGCATTAAGGCATAATAAAGAGGTGATAAAGAGAAGATGACTTCTCTAGTGATATCACTTCTCCAGTTCATATGTTATTCTATAAAGCCTACGCACTAAGATCTCCAGTGTTGGAGAAATCTTAGTGAATTGGCTCCATAGAATAACACAGGAATTGGAGAAGTGATATCACTGGAGAAGCTATGTCCTCTTTAGTGAATCTCACCCCAAGGTTTAAGATTCAGTTCTCACAGTGAGAGAGTTCAGTGTTTCCTAATATATGATCTGAACCAATTAAAGGGATAGTTATACTTTGTTTTAACTTTATTTTATTTTGTAGGCATTAAACAAACATGAAGAATGATATAAGTCTTATCTCTCAAACCTTTATGAGATATTCACAAGCAAAGTTTCCCCCTCCCGCCCCTTTTTCCTAGTGTAAGCCATCTCTTCTCAGATGTGGAATTCAGTCTATAAACCAGACAGATAACAGCAGGGGACAACCTTCATCCTATGAAAACAATGAAATCCCTGCCCCCCTTGACAAGCTTTTCAGGTTTTTCCCTTATCTTAATTGAAGATTGTCCCTCTCTGCAATCTACCTGGGCACCTCCCTTCTCCTCTGGCTGAGCAGTGTTACATCAGTAAAAGGGGCGGGAGGGGGACACTTTGTCATTGAATTACTCTGGAACTACAACTCTGACAGAACTGAAATAACACTCTCCAAAGTCCAAATACTATGGTGATTAATTAGAGCTGCTTTTATTATGAAACATTACTATCCCTTTAACTGCTTGTTTAGTTTCTAAATCTGTGCCATTTGTACTAGGACGGAAGAGGGAGAAGTCCTGCTTGTCTTGTGTGTATCCTGGCAGTGATATATCTGTGTTATAGTATGCTATCCCTTTGAGTGCCAGAGAGGTATCCAACGCATTGTGTTGCAATGCGTTGGATAACTCTCTTGCGCTCAAAGAGTTAAGGCATTCTTCTGGGATGACAACACCACTGGATTTTAGAAAGCAGGGCAATATCGCTTAGAATCTATGTTCTCAGGAACTTTAAGGGTTAATATTTCAACACTCTCAGGGTCAGCAGATTTTGGAAGTTCCCAGGTACGGATATGACCATTCGGGTTAATTTTATTTTTTTCGTTTTGTAATGCGTGACATAAGTGAAGGCAGTTTATTTATTAGTTCCCACATGGTTATATTGAGATATGCTGGTACCTTATGTCATGTCATTTGTAGAAATCCTATGCTACCACTTCTGAAACACCTATCAATATTACTGCGGTAATAGGCACCCAGGGGGGAAATTCACTAAGAGGTGATAAAGTGGAGATGACTTCTCCAGTTTATCACTTCTCCAGTTCCTATGTTATTCTATGGAGCCTATGCACTAAGATTTCTTCAAATTTGGAAATCTTTATTACCTCTTTTTCACCTCTTAGTGAATCTCCCCCATGGAGTCCGGCAAAAACAAGGAATGGCTGCCCTCACAGAGCATATGTAACACTAGATTTTGGCCTTAGGAAACAAATAGAAATATTTTTCACTGATAATTCAATGATAAAGTATCCCCCTCCGGCCCCTTTTACTGATGAAACACTGCTCACCTCAGAGCAGCAAGATCCAGATGGATCTCAGAGAGAGACAATCTTTAGTGAGCATAAGGGGAAAACCTGTCAAGGGGATCAGGGTTTTCATTGTTCTCACAGTAAGAAGATTGTTCCTAGCTGTGAGCTGTCTGGCCAAGTGACCAGATTCCACATCTGAGGGGAGGTGTCTTACATTAGGTAAAAGGGGCTGGAGACGGATACTTTATCATTCAATTACTGTTGAACTACAGCTCTGACAGTATTGAAATAACGCTCTCCATGGCCCAAATACAGTGGCGTAACAGCAGGGGTCGCACGTACGACCGGACCCGTCACTCCAAGGGGCCCAGCCGCCCCCTGCGAACCCATCACCACTCGCCCACAGCCCTGCCCGTAGCAGCTCAGCTCATCTCCCAGCGCTCTGCATAATTGAGAACCACGCAGGAGATGGAGTTAGGAAATGTACATGGGGCAATGTGCAGATGGGGGGGGGACCAAGCAGCAATTTCTGCACCAGGGCCCGGTGGCTTCTAGTTACGCCACTGCCCAAATACTATGAAGATTAATTGGAGTTGCTGTTTTTGTGAAATATTACTATCCCTTTAACCCCCACAGGACCATAGGGGTGTGCAAAGCATTGTGAAGCAATTAGCTGCACACACCTCTGATCCTTAAAGGGTTAATGTAATACATACCTAAAATACATACCTAAAAATTACTCTTACCCTTTACCCTTTTAACCTCTTGAGTGCTAGAGAGGTCTCCAATGCATTGCTTTGCAATGTATTGGAGACCTCTCTAGCATTCAAGGAGTTAAAACCCCTATTTAATTTAACAGGAATTTTGATTTGTTCCCTGTGGTACAGTTGGCTTATGTCACAATAACTTCAGTTAGTTTGAACAAGAAAACAATGGCAAGAATTGAACATAAAATGTCTTACTTCTTAACTCTTTGCATTGCATTATAATTAGATTAGTAAAATAAACATGTACGTTGTGTAAGGATAACCCACTCCTCACTATAGCGTTATCATCACTACCACTGGCGGTAGGCGCTCTGTTGAATTTTGCTGTAGGCTCTAGCCCCAGATCATTTTGGAACCTAGAAATGCCCCTGCCTGCCCCCTTTAACAGTTTTTTCCTTATGCTCACTGAAGATTGTCCCTTTCTGATATCCATCCGGACAGTCTTGCTGCGCTGAGGTGAGCAGTGTTACATCAGTAAAAGGGGTGGGAGGGGGATACTTTATCATTCAATTACTCTTGAACTACAACTCTGACAGTATTGAAATAACACTCTTCATGGCCCAAATACTATGAAGATTAATTGGAGCTGCTTTTATTGTTAAACATTACTGTCCCTTTAAAAAAAAAATCCACCTAAATATAAGAACAGATTAGTTCATTGACTAACCCCCTTATTTATCTCCCAGGGTCTTAGGCGTTAAAGTTACATTGTAAGATCTATAGGGCAAGAACTTTTTGTGCCTGAAAAATGCTGTAAACATCACTATGTAAATCAGCAGTGCTATGTAAAAATGAAGATTATTATCTACCCATACCAAGTGCTGGCAAAGTGTGTGTTTTGCTGTACAAATTGCTTGAAGCATGGGGGCAGAACGGGACTTTGCACATTTGATTCCCAACTTTTGTCTAATGAAAGGAGAACTCCCCCACTCACTTTATTATCGCTGGAAAATCTTAAAGGGATAGTGTAGTCATATATTAAGTAAACTATATTTGTAGGCATTACAAAACTAACCTAAACGCCCCCAGTCCCATCTCTCAAACCTCCCTCCCCTTTCCCTGATGTCAGCACTCAAGCTGACTGCAGGGGAATCCGGTCCCTAGACAGACGGAGGCTCTCCAGCAGAGCCGAGATAGTGTTATTTAGACAGAAATTCTTCACTGGAACAGTCTACAAAGTGTGCTTGGTTTGCAAGCACATTTTGTGGACCATTCTAGTGAAGGATTTCTGTCTCAATAACGCCATCTTGGCTCTGCTGAAGAGCCTCTGCCGGCCCTGGGACCGGATTCCCCTGCAGTCAGCTTGAGTGCTGACATCAGGGAAAAGGGAGGGAGGGGGGAACGTTGGTCATGAATATCTCTCAAACCATAAAGGTTTGAGAGATGGGACTGGTGGCATTTACTTTAGTTTTGTAATGTCTACAAGATACAGTTTACTTAATATATGACCATACTATCCCTTTAATGGCCCTATGAATTTGCCTTTGCTCAAGAAATAACATATCCAATCAGCCCTGGATGTCATGTGCATATTACCATACAGATTACCATTTGCATAAGCAGTAGTGTTGAGCGAGCATGCTCGGCCGATGCTCGGATCGGCTCGAGCATCGCTCTGCTCGGCACATGGCGGTACTCGTACGAGTACCGCCATGTGCTCGCCCGCCATGTTCGGGTGGCAGGGATCTGTGCCGAAGGAGGCACAGATCTTACAGACGCTCCGCTGGACCACCAGGGACTGGAGGTAGGGGACATGTGGAGATGGAAGGGGGCATTGTGGAGATGAAGGGGGACATTGTGGAAGGGGGACATTGTGGAAGGGGGACATTGTGGAAGAGGGGCATTGTTGAGAAGAAGGGGGGCATTGCGGAGATGAAGGGGGCATTGCGGAGATGAAGGGGGACATTGTGGAAGGGGGACATTGTGGAAGGGGGGCATTGCGGAGATGAAGGGGGCATTGCGGAGATGAAGGGGGACATTGTGGAAGGGGGACATTGTGGAAGGGGGGCATTGCGGAGATGAAGGGGGCATTCCGGAGATGAAGGGGGCATTGCGGAGATGAAGGGGGACATTGTGGAAGGGGGACATTGTGGAAGGGGGACATTGTAGAAGAGGGGCATTGTGGAGATGAAGGGGGGCATTGACCAGGCACCCTCCCCTCATCAGAGCAGGGGGTGCCTGGTGTAATGCTTGAGTCCTCCCATTGAATTCAATGGGGCTCGGGTGCTCGGCCGAGCACTCGAGCCTCCGGGGGTGCTCGGTCAGAGCACCCGAACCCCCGAGCATCGGGGTGCTCGCTCAACACTAATGAGCAGACATTGAGGTCCTGTGGTCCTGGCAGCAACTGTCATGTCCATAGCTGGGAACTCTCCGGATTTGCCCTGGAGACTCCGGTTTTGGCTTCTAATTACCGGGTCTCCAGGGCAGTGGCAGATTCTCCGGATGTGGGGAGTTTTAAATAAAACTCTGCCCACTTCCGTGTCTTCCAAATATGCTTCTTGCACTCAGAGCCCACTTCTACTGATTCACAGACTATGTCTCAATTTTTTGGTATATTTTGAAGCCCCTCCCCCCACTCGTGATTAAGCCCCATCCCTTTTATGATGCAAATCACATCATAGATCTCCCCCAGCGGCACCAGAGGACTGCCCTCTGGGTAGTCCTCATTGCAAAGTTCCCAGGTATGGTCATGTCCACTTTCATGGACATGACATTCAGGACTGATTGAAGAGGTTATCTCTTGAACCAAGGGCAGAATTCATAGGGGCCATTAGGGTCTTCTGTCCCTGTGTGTGCGGGGGTATTATTAGGATGTATTAGTGTTCCTTTGATACGTACCCCAACCCAAGAGCATCATTTGTATTATTTTATTTTACTGTACGTTTCTTTTAGATTCCAGACTAAAATTGCTTTACAATGAGATGTACCTACATGTTTAAAATCGGGATCAGTAGGATCCTGGGACAGGGATTCAAATTAGTAACTGTCCATCGGAAATTACATTTTATTCCTTTGAGTGCCAGAGGGATTCCAATATCTTGCTTTGAAATGTGTTGGATACCTCTCTGGCACTCCAAGGGTCAAAAGCTGTGACAGCAGCATCCTGGAACAGGAAGCCTAAGATGGGATAGTCCCTTGTACAGGCCTGGACCTTGAGTCCAAACTACAAACCTTGCAAGGAACATTTTACTTTAACCCTTTAAGAACCAGAGAAGTGTGTAACTTTGCTTTACTCCTTTGCTTCACAATGTGTTATACACCCCCTACCAGTTGAAAGATTAATATTTGGGATAGCAGGATTGTAGGACACGGAGGCTGAAGTTGTAAGTCAATTGCCGGCCCTCCAGGTGTGGTGACCACAACTCCATTAACCCCAACTGGTTGGAGATGATGAAATCTGTAGTCACCAATAGCTGGAGGCAGGGTTGCCATATAGAGTTGCCATCCAGCCAGTATTTTACCAGTATTTTACTGGCACAGCCGGTAATTAGCACACATGAGCCCAGCCTGGAGGTCCAACAATTAACTAGCCATATATGAAGCAGAACTGGATGCAATTCTGGCGCAAACCAACTGCTCCAAAGTGGACAAATAAAAATTTTCCAAAATTCACACTGACTTAAATTGGCATCTAAACTCTAGACAAGTTTGGAAACCTCTCCATGCCTCCCAAGTGTCCATCTTTAGGAGGGACAGTCCCTCTTTAAGACCCAACTCCCTCTGTCCCTCTTTCCCACCCTGGTCTCCCTCTTTTTAGGAAATCAGTCTGTGTAGTTTATATATAAGTATATCACATTGCTCCTTAACAATAACACTCACAAGTGTTTAGACATTAGTCTGTGTAAATAAAATAACCTGCCCTTGTTCTATATCATGAATTTAATGATTTCTCAATACGTTATAAAATAATCTAAAATCTCCCAGCAACACCATCCATAACAAGTGTCCATTGGTAGGGAAGAATGTCTGTACATCAATGAAAGGGTTACAATCCCCATTTAAATAAATAGGGACAGTTATGTGTACTATATAGAACTGGTTTGCTCCATTATTGCTCTGACTTTATAAACAAGACTCTCTGGCCCACATGTATAATAGCAAAGTGAGACTATTCTGGGGAAACCAACTGCATCATGCGGGGCAAATACCATTTTTCATTCATTTTACCCTTTGAGAGCCAGAGAGGTATACAAGCATTGCAATGCGTTGGATACCTCTCTGTCACTCAAAGGGTTAACTGGGCTTTTTAACTCTTTGAACTCTATAGGCTTTGCAATGCGTTGAGAAACATTTCTAGGATTTATGGGGTAAAAACCCATTCACATCAACAGGAATTGTGGGTGATTTTTGTCCACTATAGCCCAGTGAGTTTGCACTAGAATTACTCCACGTTCCCCTTTTACATTTGGTCCTCTGGGTCTTAACCCTTTGGGTGCCAGAGAGGTACGGAATGCATTACTTTGCAATGCATTCCGTATCTCTCTGGCATTCAAAGGGTTAAATGTATAAAGGCAAAGTTGAACCATTCTGGGGAAAACCAACTGCATCACAAGGGACAACTAAAAAAATGCATTAAAATTGTCTTTTTAAGTCTTTGAATGGTAGCGAGGTCACTAGATAATACTCCCACTTAATTCAATGGGAATTTGGTGGGATTTTTGTCTCCTATAGTGCAACTGATTTGCTCCCGAATTCCATTTGTTTTTAGCAGATCAGCCTCAATGTGTTGAATACCATCAGGCACTTGTGGGGCGGGGCTGGAATCTGTGACAGATGGCGGGTACATAAGAGAGACTTCACAGCTACCCCGGCAAGGAAAGGGTTAATCCGTCACCACAAGGTCAGGGCTGCTCTCAGTGCTGGATCATTACTCTCACTATACAATTTCCTCATATGTGGCGAGTTCTCAAGTTTCAACACAAGCAAAGTCAGGCTGGGAGGAGAGAGCCTGCCTGACAGCCTGGAGCTTCACCCAGACCAGGAGACGTGGAAGAGCCGGGCTAGGGATGAGCCTACCACTCCCGAGTTACAGCCACTTACCCCTGCTAGGTGTCACTGCAAGGAGGGGGCGCTGCTGAGACCCCAAGTGCCCTGCTGGTTAATGCCACGCAGGCAGGAGTGAGGCTGGCATGTGCTGAGACCACTGACTGAACGAGAATGCACAGGGTGAGGAAGTATTTCCGTGGAAGCGGCAGAGCTTTGGCATTTATCTTCATTGCCTCTATCATCTGGCTCATATTTGACATGGCAGCCCTCAGGTTCTCTTTCAATGACATCAACAACCAGCTGCATAAAGAGAGAGAGGAGCTGTTCCGGAGGGAGAAGGTGGACTTGGCAGCCTGGAAAGACCCTGAAAGGAGTAAAGTGAACAGTAAGTGGATCAAAGGGATGCCCCCACCGTGGGAACAAGATAATTCTACTAAACTTAAAGGGGTGTTTTATCCCCCTGGTGAGTCTGCTAAACAGGTATTTCACCCCATGGGTGATCCTGCTAAAAGTAAGGGGATATTACATCCAATGGGTGATACTACTAAACTTAAAGGGGTATTTTATCCCCCTGGTGAGTCTGATAAACGGGTATTTCACCCCATGGGTGATCCTGCTAAAAGTAAGGGGATATTACATCCAATGGGTGATACTACCAAACTTAAAGGGGTATTTCACCCCCTGGCAGAGTCAAACACTCTCTCCCCTTTACCCTATTCTAATGACATTGGCATTAAACAGTTTTCAAGGAAAAGGACTATAAGACCCCTTAAGTCAGTCTCCAATTCTACAGTTTTACTCACAGGGAATCTAGCACAAACCAAATCAAATCCAAGCCCCTCAGGGGGGCAGAATAAAGACAGCTGGGGAAAAGCAGTGAACAGCACAAATCTGATGAAAACAAAGGGATATGTACCTGAGAGTCCCCTGCAGACATCAGCAGCTGCAACCAATAGATCAGTTGTCAGGATAAATTCATCTGCTGCCCAGGGAGAGGGAGGACTGGGGAAACAAAATGTGATGGAACCTGTAGGGGAAGGGGATCCGCAAGGTCCCCTCCCTGTCATCTCACAGGTGGAGGGATTAAAAGGAAAGGAGCAGGAGGTAGGCAAAGCCAAGGAACCCCCTTCAGAGGTACAAACACAACAGCATCTCAATCAGACACCCCAGGACATTGTACTTATGGTTAACAAGTTGAACGCAACCCACAGTAACATTAATTCATTGCCTGCCAAAGATCTGTCTGTGGACATTGTAAATAAAACTGTGGCTGTTAATGCATCTCTCAGAGCAAATCTAACCCAGGGTCTTGTGCAGGATGCACTTAATGTGACACTTCTAAAACTACAGTTTCCTAAGAACCTCACTGTTCCTCTTACCCCTCTGAAGACTAAAAAGGATGCACCTCATGTGACAACACGCCCAAAACTGCAGGTTTCTAACAATGTGACTGTTCCTCATATCCATGTAAAGAAAATAAAGGGTGTGCTTAATGAGACACTTCCAAAATGGCAGTTGCCTGACAGTCTGACTATTCCTCTTACTCCTGTGAAGAATAACAAGAGTGTAAATATCACTAAATCAGTGGTTAGTTTTAAAGAAGGATTTCTGGGTAAAATGCAAAGTAAAGGAAAACATACTATGAACAAAATAAAGGACAATAAAACCAATTCCATGGGGTTAGTTAATTCAAATATCGGTCAGTCCAATGTCAGCAATGTGGGTCATAACAAATTAGTAAAAGAGAACAAGGTAGACAACAGTGAGGTGGCAGTGTCAAAGAGTACTGGGATGCACAAGGTGCTGACCATTGACAACACAATGGTTCCCAGGGACCCCAATGCCCCTGGTCAGTTTGGGAGATCGGTAGCTGTACCCACAGACAAGCAAGAAGAAGCCAATAGAAGATGGAAAGAAGGGAATTTCAATGTCTATCTCAGTGACCTGATCCCAACGGACAGAGCTCTACCAGACACAAGACCTAAAGGGTAAGACTGATTGGTGTTTCTTTAATGAGGTGTCATGAAGAATAGCAGTTAGAGTGAGGAGGGGCTAACTGAGGTCCTCCAGCTGTGCAGAACCACAACTTCCCTCATCTGCAATGGGAGTTGTAGTGCTCCACAGTTGAAGGGACTCAGGCTGCTCAGCAGTGAGTTTCAACCACATTCACAAAAATAGAGAAACAAGTCTGGGGCAAATTAGCTGCTCCGTAATAGACAAAAATTCCCATTGCAAGCCTTTGTAATGCAAGAGAGATCTCAAACACAATGCAATGCATTTGAGACCTCTCTAGCGTTCAAGGGGGTTAAAAACCCAATTTCTTTCAATGGATATTTTTATTTGCCCCCTCTGGTGCTGCCGGTTTGCCCCAAAAATTAATAAACTTTATTTTTTAATATTCTGGCCCTTAGAGCAGGAGAGAGCAACCTGTGGCCCTCCACTGACTGGCTAAAGATGAAGTACATTATAGTGCAAAAACAGCTGGTGAGTAATGGTTTGCCCACCCATGACTTACAGGAATCAGGCTTCATCTTACATAATAATTAACCCGATGAGAGCCAGATGGTTGTTCAGTGTAGCATTCTGCACAACCTTCTGCCAACGAAAGGACTAAAAATTTTTTTTGTTTTGTTTTGTTTTTTGTGATACTGGTCTGGCTATATAAGATAAAAAAATGCTTCTCTTCCAAAAATTAAATTAGGTGTTATACTTTTTAAATAAGTCTTACTCCCAGCCAGCATGTGTAAAAAGTATTTGACGCTGGATCAATAAAATCTGATCCTAATCTTAACCTTCTGATGAATTCTCAGCTTTTGCTCCTGTGTTGAAGAGATGTATAGCGAACTGCCTTCTTAAGTTGGGTTCACAAGTGTTTAGAGTGCTACGAGGCTGTTCACACTTACAATTTTCCACCCATTCATACAGCTTGCTGCAGCTCAACTGCGTGCATGTGTTGAGCACAGTTACGTTGAGCAGTGGGGATCTGCACAATGGCCTACAAGGCACAGTGCAGACTGTTTATACTGGCAATCTGGACTTTAGGATGTCCAGTGTCCAATGAATGGGCAACCTATGTAGGCTTCAACCAATGATATATGGCTGATGCTTTCATAGATCACTCATTAGCCACACCTCTGCAACACCCCTCACTGAAGTGGGATTGCATGGGGGGACACTACTGAGATGTTTTATGGAGCTATATTTTAGCAGAAAGTGTGAGCTAAGTGTAACACTTTAAAATGGTTGTTGGTAAGGAGAGACTATACACTGTACCATTGGTTTCATGTGCACATAAGATACCACGTAAGAGAAGTAATTTCAATGTACCATTACATATCATGTAAGCTTTATTATGATCAGGTGCCATAACCGGGGGCAGATCTCATCCTTAAAGCCACAGGTCTTGTTGCCATCATGGGGCAAGTAATGTGCCAATCTCCCTTAACCCTTTGACTACCAGAGGGGTACGCAATGAAAAAAGAAATAATATTTCCGAATGATTTAAATGGGGCTTTTAACCCCATTATTGCTAAAAGTTCTCCAAAGCATTGCAAGATTCCACTAGTATTCAAGGGGTTACATTTACATCAATGAAAATGTTTTTTTCTACAGTGTTTTTGGCCCATAATTAATCCATTTATGTCTGTGCATATATCCAATTAATGTTGGAGTTCTCAGTTGCTTTGCCTGCAGCAGGATGCCCTTCACTGACGAGCCCAGCTGTACTGTAGGATGTGAAGGTGGAAGTTTATTTTTCTTTTTGTCTTTTACTGTGTATACAACGTAGCCAAATAGAATCAGTGATACTCATGTGATTATTTCATCTTGTTAGTTCTAACACACCACTGCCCTTCCCATTTCTGTTCAGAGACAGTTGCTTATTTTTATTTGTGCAAGCATGCGGTGAGTGACAAGGAAGCTGATGTACAAAGAAGAGCTAGAGCAATTCTGGAGCAAATCATCTTCCAAACAGGGAACAAACAAACATGTCCCAAATTCCATATGATGTACTCAGGGCTAGAGAGGTCTCTAAGGTATTGCTTGCATTGTAATGTGTTGGAGACCTCTTTAGCATTCCAGGGGTTAAAATCCCCATTTAAAGGGAATTTTTATCTTATAAGGGAGTTTTTATCTTATAGGGCAGTTGGTTTACCCAGAATTGCTCCATTTCTTCTTATTACAGCAGCCTCACAGTCTAAGGCAGTTCATTGACTGTGATTAGTTCACACCCCTTTTCTATTCTGGAACAGGTCACAATATCTCTTTCTGCTTACATCACTGATTACATTCCTCTTCTTAGACACTTATTTTAAGTTTGTGTAGAGGGCAGCCAGGGCCGGATTTACATTCCAGGCTCCCTTAAGCAAGGCATTCTGGGCACCCTTAGCCCTGCCCATGGCCACACCCCAGTCCTCACATGACCATGCCACCAGTCTCATCCACTGTTCCTTGGAACAGAATATACATTTGGCCTACAATAAACAAGGACATAAAATCTTTAACCCCTTGGTTGCTAGAGAGATCTCCAATGCATTTCTCCGCAATGCGTTGGAGATCTTACTAGCATCTAAGGGGTTAAATAAAAGCCTGTAAATGGGTGTATAAGCTACTGCATGGATACAGATATTGCTCTGGCTCCACCCACAATTCATAATGTGGGTGTGGCCAGAACAACTGAGACATCCTTCGAAATGTGGAGCTCTAGGCAGCTGCCTAGTCTGCCTATTGGGAAATCTGGCCCTGAGGGCAGCTATCACCAGGATAGCATCCCATTGGCAGATCTGCTCCCCTGGTAGTTTTGGCAGCACGATGAAAGCAGAAGAATCCTGTTGCTCCTCTGCGTTGGCTCTATCAATCTTCCAGATGAATCAGCTGAGAGATCAGTAGCAGGAGGGGGGGTGTAGGCATCAGGAAGGAGGCATTACCACAAACATCTGATGATAAAAATACACAGGTGAAGCTGTGCAAATAATACATAATATATATATATATCTATATATATAAAAGAAGACTTCTGTGTGCCTGGCAAACACACCCAGGGGTGGTATTAAGGAGGAGTTACTGTTCCCATTGGGTGATTCAATCATGCAGGGAGTTGGCCCGCCCACACTATGCAGCCCGCCCACCACTATCAAAGTAAGAAAAAACAATATGGCTGCCACTTGCTCCTACACCACAGACAAACACACATGCCTCACTCATACAGCACCACACAAACACACACAGACCACCACACACACACATGCCCCACTCACACAGCACCAAACACACATGCCCCCACTCACACACACAGCACCACATACACGCACAAAGCCAGAAATAAATATGGCTGACACACACACACTCACTCACCCTGACTCCCAGTGGCCTCAGCAGGACCTGTAGTGCAGCACCAGGGGAACAAAATGGCACTCAGAGGGTTAAGGTAGGCCCTCATTGCTCAATTATTTCTTCACTGTCATCATTTGCCATGCAAGACACAGGACAGACAGCCATCAGGTACACACTTAACCCACTGACTGCCACAGGGTTGTGTATCAAGTCTTACCCCTCAGGGAGTGTGTTCAGACCCCTCACACTGTAAACTTGCATTTCCCTCCCACTTCTCCTCCTTCCCCAGCCTATTACTAGCACTTTTCCATATTTATGTTAAGCCCCGCCCCCTACTCGCGATTAAGCCCCGCCCACTTTTAACACAAATTGCCCCATTGCTCTCTCCACATCAGCACCACATGAGGGACTCCACAAGTAAAAGTTCACAGGTATTACACACACATGCCCCACTCACACAGCACCACCACACACACACAGCCAGAAAGAAATATGGCTGACACACAGTCACTCACCCTGACTCCCAGTGGCCTCAGCAGGACCTGTACTACAGCCACTGAAGGGTGTGACAGCACCAAGGGAACAAAATGGCACTCAGAGGGTTAAGGTAGGCCCTCATTGCTCAATTATTTCTTCACTGTCATCATTTGCCATGCAAGACTCAGGACAGACAGCAATCAGGTACACACTTAACCCACTGACTGCCACAGGGTTGTGTATAAGGTTTTACCCCTCAGGGAGTGTGTTCAAACCCCTCACACTGTAAACTTGCCTTTCCCTCCCACTTCTCCTCCTTCCCCAGCCTATTACTAACACTTTTTCCACATTTATGTTAAGCCCCACCCCCTACTCGCAATTAAGCCCCACCCACTTTTAGCCCAGATTACCCCATTTGTCTCTCCACATCAGCACTATATCAGTCACCTCTAGGGACTACACAAATCAGTTCCCAGGTATGAATACACTTCCCACTGCTATTTATCTCTGACATGCCTCTCTATACATTAACCATTTCAGTGCCAGAGGGGTGCACAACTCATGCACGCATGTGTTTCTGCTCATATATGTTGTGTGTGTACATCTCTGTTACATATGTGTGTCCATGTGTGCATCTCCAGTGTGTCTGTGTGTACATGTCTTTTGCATGTTTCTGCCGCTCACTGTGTGTATGTGCATACCTCCCAACATTTCACATGGCCAAAGAGGGGCACTTTAGTTTTAGGTGATATTGTTGGGGGCGTGGCTGGTGGGCAGGGCATTAGTAATAATTTTTAGGTTATTTCATGACCTTTTACTGGCTATTTATGTAAGTGAATAAATGATTTAGTGCAAGACCAAAGTATTTTATTTGCACTGACTAATGTATAAACACATATACTGAAGTTTACAAAAATATGTATATGAGCTTTATTGCTGTAGAGCAAAGTAATACACACCACACAGTCAGGGCTGGTGCAAGGATTTTTGCCACCCTAGGCAAAACCTAATTTTGCTGCCCATTTCGCTCCGCCCCTTGTGCCCCACCCCTTTATACCCCGGCCTACTTATACCCAACCTCTTTTCATGATTGTCCTCTCTCTGCCCCCTGGCCCAGTCTGCCCCTGGTCTGGAGATGCCTGTAAGAGATGCCCCCCACCAGCTCCAACTTGCCCCTTATCAGCTTCACTTTGGCCCACCAGCTCCGCTTTGCCCCTATCAGCTCCACTTTGTCCCCCATCAACTCCAACTTGCCGCCTCAGCTCCTACTTGCCCCCATCAGCTCCACTTTGCCCCCCACCAGCTCCAACTTGCCCCCCATCCACTTCAACTTGCCCCCACCAGCTCCACTATGCCCCCAGCAGCTCCAACTTGGCACCATCAGCTCCACTTTGCCCCCCATCCGCTCCAACTTGCCCCCATCAGCTCCACTTTGCCCCCCATCTGCTCTAACCTGCCCCCCCTCAGCTCCACTTTGCCCCCTCAGCTCCAAATTGCCCCCATCAGCTCCATTTTGACCCCCATCCACTCCAACTTACCCCCATCAGCTCCACTTTGCCCCCTATCCGCTCCAACTTGCCCCCACCAGCTCCAACTTGCCCCCACCAGCTCCACTATGCCCCCTCAGCTCCAACTTTCCCCTATCAGCTCCAACTTGCCACCATCAGCTCCAACTTGCCCCCCATCCGCTCCAACTTGCCCCCCATCCGCTCCAACTTGCCCCCCATCCGCTCTAACTTGCCCCCACCAGCTCCACTTTGCCCCCCTTCAAGCTCCACTTTGCCCCCCCTCAGCTCCACTTTGCCCCCCCTCAGCTTCACTTTGCCCCCCTCAGCTCCACTTTGCCCCCCCTCAGCTCCACTTTACCCCCTCAGCTCCACTTGCCCCCATCAGCTCCACTTTGACCCTCATCCGCTCCAACTTACCCCCATCAGCTCCACTCTGCCCCCACCAGCTCCACTATGCCCCCTCAGCTCCAGCTTTCCCCTATCAGCTCCAACCTGCCCCCATCAGCTCCACTTTGCCCCACATCCGCTCCAACTTGCCCCCAGCAGCTCCACTATGCCCCTTCAGTTCCAACTTGCCCCCCATCACATACCTGTAGCTCCCGCGCAGTCTTCTCTTCAGTAATGCAGAGCAAGGTGGGAGATCATGACTCCCAGCGCGCTCTGCATTACTAAAGATCCAACCCATTGAGGGAGCGCTGTAGCAACGCAGACCTGATTGTCTTGTGGTTCCCGGCGTGGTGTGTGCGGGCGCAGCTCTTCTCCGCTGCATGCCCGCGCCCCCAGTACGTGTGCGCCCTAGGCCGGCGCCTACCTCGCCTATAGGTGGAGCTGGCCCTGCACACAGTCTGACCTCCTAAAAAGAAGGACAGAGGGATCCGGCCCTCAAAGAGGGACTGTCCCTCCTAAAGAGGGACACTTGGGATGTATGGTATGTGTCTGCCTGTGTGTTGCATATGTCTGTGTTTATCAGTGTGTCTGCATTTCACACATGTGCGTCCAACGGTCATAACATGACGGGCAATGCCGTCCCACATTGCTAGTATATATATATATATATATATATATATATATATATATATATATATATATATACTAGTGTAAAAGCTCCTGTACAAGGGCCAAGATCCGGGTGATGTTAAGAGGCTGGGCCTGCTCTGCGTACTGCCTCCGACGCAGTCATGCACTGTAGAGACTGCCTGAAAGCACAGAATGCTCCCAGCACAGAAATCAAAGCATTTCATGCTCCAGCATTCCGCGCTCCCAGCATTCTGTGCGTTCGGGCAGTCTCTACTGCACATGACAGCTTCTGACAAACATCCTAGGAAATTATTATATAGGTTATATATTATAGGAGATATATATGCACATATATATATACCCCTTTTAGTGCCAGAGGAGTACGCAACGCATTGCTTTACCATGTGTTGCACACCCCTCTGGCACTGAAGGGTTAAACTACACAACTGGAATCCACTGTTCTTTCTTGTGAATATAATATATATATTAAATTCTACATAGATTGATTTATTTCTCCAAAATTAATATTTAATCATTACTTGATATCATGTCCTTGTAGGGAGACAGGATCCTTTATCACAGGACTCCAGGGCACCAGCCTCTAGTCACTGAAGTGTTCTTAACCCCTTGAGTGTCAGAGGGGTACGTAACGCATTGCAGAGCAATGACAACAACACACATTGGTAGAGCAATGTCAGCAGCACACAGTTGCAGAGCAATGTTAACAACACACAGTTGCAGAGCAATGTCGGCAGCACACCCACACGTCAGCTGCGTTGGCGTATCCAGAGAAATGTGTTGTGTACCCCTCTGGCACTCAAAGGGTTAAGAATCCTCCAGTCCTTACACAGTTAAGAGCTATGTATCCCAGTTGGTATTGTTCCACTTTAATAAAAACAAAATCCAAGGTTTGCATCTTTCTCCATCACACTGATACAGGGGTAGCTAGAAATTGAGAAGCGAAGAATCACACGTTCTTTTTGAAAGACAAATCCTTTAGCAATTTTTGAATACCCTTGTATTCTAGTGAGATCTACAACTAAATGTGTTGTTGACATCGCTAGCATCCAAGGGCTTAAAGGGATAGTAATGTCTCACAATAAAAGCCGCTCCAATTAATCTTCATAGTATTTGGACCATGGAGAGTGTTATTTCAATACTGTCAGAGTTGTATGTCATGAGTAATTAAATGATAAAGTATCCCCCTCCCGCCCCTTTTACCTAGTATAAGCCAACTCCCCTCAGATGTGGAATCTGGTCTCTTGACCGTACAGCTCTCAGCAAGGGACAATCTTCTTGCTATGAGAACAATGAAAACCCTGCCCCTTTATCAGGTTTTCGGGTTTTTCCTTATGATCACTGAAGATTGTCCCTTTTGCTGCTATGAGGTGAGCAGTGTTACATCAGTAAAAGGGGTGGAAGGAGATACTTTATCATTGAATTACTCTTGACATACAACTCTGACAGTATTGACATAACACTCTCCATGGCCCAAATAATGTGAAGATTAATTGGAGCTGTTTTTATTGTGAAACATTACTATCCCTTCAAAGTAAATTGAACTAATATACATTTATAATTAGGATGATTTTACAGCAGTACTTTCCTTCTTGGTTTAGTTATTTCCCTCCAGCACCAAAGGATTGCACACCTTAAATTTTTCAGTGGCAGACAGATGTTTGACATATTTCAAAGCAATGCGCAACACACCTCTGTGACTTGCAAACAATTAAAGGAAGTATAGCTACTAAAAATGACAACATCAATTATTGTTGACTGAACTTTACCTAACCTGTCTGAAATAAAATATATTCTAGGGTGGTTAACCTTCTCCTCCTGTTCCGCAGGCTAAATCATACACAACACAGCTGACATGTGTGGGTGTATATACATCATACATTTTTTCAGATTAGAAGATTAATGTGATATCCTGTGTGCAAGATAATATCTAAGAGGGGTTTTCTCACTGACTTAATCAAAGTTACTTCCACTGCCGGGAGATGTTTCATTTAAACATTAACACAGCTCATCCTAGACTAAAAAGTGCATTTTTTTCTTTTGCTGTCTTTTTAGAATGTTTAAGACTGACTGTATCCTTACATAGAAAGCAATAACAGGTTTTTCTCTTTGGAAACTTCTTGTTCTGAGTAATCAGGTTTATTCCTGTTTGCACTCAACCAGGGCTTAAAAGTTTAAGTCCTTTGCTACTAGCCAGACCTGAAAAGTTACTCACCACTGCAAGCCAAAACATACCAACCAGGGCTGAATTTCTACTCGCCAAAGCTAAATTTTCACTCGCCATTGGCTAGTGGCGAGTGGAAATTTTGAGCCCTGCACTCAACCATTACTAGGGAAGGTTTGATACCCATAATAGATATTGCTCTGTTTAGTGCAACTTCTTTTTCATTGTGGGAACAACTGTCACACATCTCCCCATTCCAACAGCCTCTTCCTACCAGGAAGTACTAGCTCATTTGCATAAACTGACACATAAAGGTAAATATCTCATAAACGAGTGTTTGAAATAAAAAAAAAACAAGCTAACGAAAATACAGATGGTTTTGGGAGTTCCTTCAAAATCACCTATTTGTTATCAAGTGACAGTTCCACTTTAACCCCTTAAGGACCACGGCTGAAGTTAAAGACCATGTTTTTTTTCGCTAAAGGATTCAGGGCTCCCCGAATGGCATGCAGCCCCCAAAGAACCCTGAATTCCATGATGTTCCAGGACCATCTCTGGTTCTTAAGTGCAGGACAGCCGTGACAGCCCTGGCACGTCAGTGGTCCTTAAGGGGTTAAAGAATATATGTGCCAGTTCAGTAATCATACACTATAATGTACCTTACAGTGTAGCCACTGGCCTTCGAGGATACCTCCAGCTGATCTGCTATGTTACATTCACACCACTATGTTTTAAATGAATAAGCTTTATTTTAACCTTTATTTTAGTACAATTAGTTTTCTTATTGACTTTTGGTCCTTTAATTTCTTACATCAATGAGCTAGTTCACTTCTTCCTTCCTCTTTTAGTGATGTGAGCTCCCTCTACCTGCAGCTTGTAAAACGAGTCTTCAACTCAAATGTATCTGCAATAGTGCTAAAGAATTCTGAGAATGGTGTAAGTGAAGAAATGGCAAAATTCTGGCGCAAATCAGCTTTACCATAAGTGAACAAATAAAAATCCACATTGATTTAAGTGTGTCTTTCAAAATCTTAATGCTAGAGAGGCCTCCAATATTTTACTTTGCAATACATTGAAGACATACGTAGCATTCAGTGGTTAAATTCCCAATTTAAATTAATAGGATTTTGGGGATTTTTTTTTTATCATGATGCTTATGGTGTGCTCCAGAATTGCTCCAGAGGGAGATGCACTAAGGTGTTATAAAGAGGTGATAAAGCAGAGATGATTTCTCAAGTGATATGCAAAAAAAAGGAATAAACAAGAAGGGGATTCTCTAGTGTTATACCAGACTGGTGAATATATAGCAAATAGGCATGTAATGGATCCACTCACATTTAAAAGTTGTTGATAATCAGGTATATAACTGTCACCAACTATATGTCCGTGCAGGTTACTTTACCTGTCCCTGCTTAGGTGTGTGCCGTCTAAATCTTGGTGTCCTGCACCAACCAGATAAATCTCAGGATACAATTCAGGATAACTGGATCTCCGGATACAATCCACAGTAGGTCTAAGTAAAATAAAATAAAAAAATAAGCAAAATATAAAATAAACCATTCCGTAATGTAAAAAAAGCAAATATTTATTTTTAAAAGGCACTATAGTGGTATGCGTTTCACAGCACTTAGACTGCTGTGTTAACCTTAGTTGCCTGTGTACAATTGCCAAATGGCACATCGGTGGTGGCGGTGATTTATTTTTGTTATGTTAATACACTAGGAGCGCCTCTTGTTTTTTTCCTTTTTTTGATATCACTTCTCCAGTTTGTATTTTATTCTATGGAGCTTTTGCACTAAGATCATTCCCACTTGAGAATTCATAGGCTACACAGAATAACAACAGAACTGGATAACTACTTTCAATGGAGACGTTATCTCCTCTTTTCCACCTCTTTATCAAACCATAACCCTTTGAGTGCCAGAAGCAAAGCAATGTGTTGCACACTCCTCTGGCACTCAAAGGGTGGATTCACTAAGCGGTGATAAAGAGGTGATAAAGTAGAGATTACTTCTCCAGTTTATCATTTCTCCAGTTCCTATGTTATTCTATAGATCCTATGCACTAAGATCTCCAAAGCTGAAGAAATCTTAGTGAATAGGATCCATAGAATAACATAGGAATAGGAGAAGTAATAAACTAGAGAAGTCATCTCCACCTTATCACCTCTTTATCACCGCTTAGTGAATCTCCCCTAAAGTGATATTGCATCTCCTCCTGGCTCTTCTTAGTACATCAGTCTCCCTGTGTCACTTTTCACTCAGCCAACCAGGGCCGGACTGGCCTATCGGGATACCGGGAAAAATCCCGGTAGGCCGCCAGCACTGGGCTTCACTGGGGGCCGGCCGGGGCTGCTTAAATAAATGCACTAACTTTACAAAGCCAATCAGCGGCCACAAGGTAACAAGCGGCCGCGAGATTTGAACGGCCGCATATAGTGAGTGGAGGCAGGCCGGGCCTAGACCCCGTGACGTCAGAAGCAGTGTGAAAAGCACTGCGTCTGCGTACTGGGTAGGCCGGCCGCTCCTACCTTATGCGCTTGTCTGCGGAGACTGAGCTGAGCGGGAGGCTGGTAGCAGAGACCGCTTCAGCAGACACGGTCACAGGCAAGAGGGAGGGGGATCAAGACAGCAAGAAAGGCAAAAGGGGGATCAAGAGGTTTTATATAGAGGGAAAAGGGGGATCAATAGCGGGTAAAAGAGGCGGGAGGGGCAAGAGAGAGAAAAAGAGGCAAAAGGGTGAAAAGGGACAAAAGGAGGGTGGACCAAGAGGCAAAAGGAGGTGGGATCAGGAGGGGCAGAAAAAGACAAAATGTTGAGATCAGGAGTCAAGAAGGGGAGAGAGAGGCAAAAGGGGGATCAAATGTTAATGAGGGGGAGAAAGAGGCAAAGGGGAGATCAAGAGAGGAAAATGGGGGAGGGGAGAAAAGGCAAGAGGGGAAGAAAGAGGCAAAATGGAGGAATCAGGAAGGGGGCAGAGAGAGGCAAGAGGGAGAGAAAGAGGCAATAGGGGGATCAAATGTTAATGAGGGGGAGAAAGAGGCAAAGGGGAGATCAAGAGAGGAAAATGGGGGAGGGGAGAAAAGGCAAGAGGGGAAGAAAGAGGCAAAATGGAGGAATCAGGAAGGGGGCAGAGAGAGGCAAGAGGGAGAGAAAGAGGCAATAGGGGGATCAAGACAAGAGTCAAGGCTGGATTAAGGCAAGAGGGGGAAAGAGGCAAAGAGGGGGCTCAAGAGGAGGAGAATGGCAAAAGGGGGGATGAAAAGACAATGGGGAAAGAGGCAAAATGGAGGATCAAGAGGGGTAGAGTGGTAAAAGGAAGATCAAGAGGGGTAAAGAGAGGCAACTTGAGAAGAGGGGGAATCAAGACCGGGTGAAATAGGCAGAGGGGGGTCAAGAGTGGGAAAAAAAGAGGCAAATGGAGGGGGGATCATGAGGTGAAAGGGGGGCAATCAAGAGGCAAAAGGAGGGACCAAGAGGCAAAAGGAGGGGGAGAAAGGGGGATCAAAAGGGAGAAAAAGGCAAAAGGAGGAGGCTCAAG
Source organism: Rhinophrynus dorsalis (assembly GCA_037306005.1). NCBI lineage: Eukaryota > Metazoa > Chordata > Amphibia > Anura > Rhinophrynidae > Rhinophrynus > Rhinophrynus dorsalis. The sequence goes on along the minus strand of CM074725.1, from coordinate 209,046,831 downwards.
AGTCAAGAGGGGGAGAACGAAGCAAAAGGTGGGAATGAAGAGTGGGAGAAAGAGGCAAAAGAGGGGAATTGAGAGTCAAGAGGTGGTGTGTGTGTATATATATATATATATATATATATATATATATATATATATATGTATATATATAAAACTCTTTATTACTCTGGAGTGTTTTAAAATGCATGTTTCCCCTTTTATAAACAAGAAAAAAATGGCATTATGCTATGAGGCTGGTATAATGACGCAATGCTATGGGATTGGTCAGCAATTTTTTCCAGGGCTGGTTTTTATTCCCAGTCCGGCCCTGCAGCCAACCAGCCATCTGATTCCTATAGAGAGAAAGAGACAGATACGCACTTGCAAAGCTCTTTCAATCCTTTGCAAAAAAATAAAGAAATAACCCTTTCAGTGCCAGAGGGGCGTACCCCTCTGGCACTGAAAGGGTTAGGTTGCAGACTATTTTTACAGACGGCAGAGAGAATTCTCAAGTGGGCGAGACCGTAGTGCAAAAGCTTCATAGAATAAAATAAGAACTGGAGAAGAGGTATCCATACCTCCCAACATTTCAAATGGAGAGAGGGACACTTTTGTTTTAGGGGGTGTTTCTGGGGTGTGGCTGGTGGGTGGAGCATTTTAGGTTATTTCATGACCTATTGGGACCTCTTTGTGCAACTGAATAAATCATTTAGAAGAAGACTAATTTATATACTCAAATACTGAATTTCTACAAACATTAATGTGAGTTTTATTGCTGTGGAGCAATGTGATACACTGATATACACACCACACAGTCTGATCTCCTAAACACAGGGACATCAGGGTGGGAAAGAGGAACAGAGGGATTTGGCTCTCAAAGAGGGACTGTCCCTCCTAAGAGGTACAATTGGGAGGTATGGGTATAATTGGAGAAGTCAACAGTACTTTATTGCCTCTTTATCACACTTTAGTACATAATCCCTCTGGAGAAATTCTTTAGGGGTTAAATATATCATATAGATATACATTTTCTGTTTTAAAGCAGTGAAGTAAGGTATAGCTTAGTGAAGGTTTATTTAGCAAAGTGGAAGGAATAAGAATAGTAAACAAAAGCAAATCAAGCAAGACTATGGCAGCGAGAGACATAATATTATGCCAATTGGCATTCACATGAAAAAAACTGTTAAGGTTATATTTAGATAACATTATAGAAAAATACAATGATAATTTCCCTTTAAAGGAGCAGGAAGCTGTAGGGAAAAATTGTGCCTTAATCTAAAGGAAGCATGATGCTGAGTACATTTAGTCATTTTATAAATTTTGACCAGTGGTCTAGTGAAGTGATATATGATATATCAAATAATACGAAAACAGTATTAATTTTTTCATTTGAAGTTTTGATTTTGTCTAAATTTAATTTACAACGTCTGGGCTGCAGCTACTTCCGCATAGACTGCAGCCCTTCGCTCTGCCTCTGCTCTCCTCCCTTCTCCGATGGCAGAAGTTTCTGTCTGTGAGCAGCAGCGGTCTCATTGGCAGAGATTGATATTTAGCCAGTGAGATCGCTCCAACTTTCCAGACAGAAGCCTCCGTCATCGGAGGAGAGCAGAGGCAGAGTGTCGGGCTGCACAGTCAGCCCAAGTGTATGTGGAAGTAGCTGGGGGACAGACTTTGTAAGTTAAATTTAGACAAAACTTTGAATAAAAAATGAATACCATTTTTGTATTATTTGATATATAACATAACTATTTAAGCGATGTTGTCCATAGGTGACACATCCACTTTAAGGACCACTTTGATCGTTGTCGGTGTTCAGACACACGTGTACCGGGGTCTGAGAGACAGATCTGGTCTTGGAGCAGTCAATTTCAGACCCCATTGGTGCTTATAGAACTCCCACAGGAGCGATGTAAGCACAAAGTATGTGACGTGCCAGGACCAACACCGGTCCTTAAAGGGATAGTAATGTTTCACAAAAACAGCAGCTCCAATTAATCTTCATGGTATTTGAGCAATAGAGAGTTTTATGTCAATGCTATAAGAGTTGTAGTACAAAAGTAATTTAATGATAAAGTATCCCCCTCCCGCCCCTTTTACCTAGTGTAAGCCACCTCCCCTCAGCTGTGGAATCTGGTCTCTTGACTGGACAGGTCGCAGAGTGAGCATAAGGAAAACCCTGCCCCCAGGGGCGTTGCTAGGGGTGGGCTAAGGGGCTGAAGCCCCAAGTGTGTCAGTGGGCAGTCCCGAATGTCAGGCCATCAGCAAATATGGGCCGTGTGTTCAGCAGACTCACTCCTCCAGTCCTCCTGCTGTTTAACAGCAGGAGGTGTGCCTAAGGCTAGCTGCTGCCCATCAACTTGTGGGCATACAGTATATAGCTTGGAACAGCAGGCTGCTGCCTCACTGTTCTCAGCTTCAACACTGAGCCACTGGCTCCACACTGGCTCTTTTAGCACTTCCTGGTGCTTTGCGATGAGGTCATCAACGTGCACCTGAAGTACCAGTGGACGCAGTATGGAGCCCATGGCTCTACACTGAAACAGAAAGCAGAATAGGGCAGAGCAGAAGAGAAGGTATGAGGGACAGTATAGATGGGGGAAATATATGGCTACCAGTGGGCAGGTAAACAAGGCTGGTGGGGGTCACATTGTATATGTGGAGAATTTGTGAGCTGGCTACCAGTGGGCAGGGGAATAAGGCTGGTGGGGGTTATATATTGTATGTGTGGAATCTGTGGTTGCCAGTGGGTAGGATAATAAGGCTGGTGGGGTCCACAGTGTATGTGTGGAATCAGTGGCTACCAGTGGGCATTGGAATAAGGATGGTGGGGGTTATATAGTGTATGTGTGGAATCTGTGGTTACTAGTGAGCAGGATAATAAGGCTGGTGGGGTCCACAGTGTATGTGGGGAATCAGTGGCTACCAGTCTGCAGTGTAATAAGGCTGGGGGAGGTCACATAGTGTATGTGAGGAATCTGTGACTACCAGCGGGCAGGGGAACAAGGCTGGGGGTGGTCACATAGCATGTGTAGAGAATCAGTGGCTACCAGTGGTTAGGGGAATAAGGTTGGTGGAGGGTCACATAGTGTAGGTATGGAATCTGTGTCTACCAGTGGGCAGGGGTAAATTCTGTTGGGAATCACGTAGTGTATGTGAGGAAACTGTGGATGCCAGTGGGCAGAGGGACACAGTGTGGGGGGGTCACATAGCGTATGTGGGGAATCTGTGGCTTCCAGTGAGTAAGGAAACAAGGCTGGTGGGGTCGCACAATGTATGAGGGGAATCTGTGGTGACCAGTAGGCAGTCGCAGAAGGCTGGCGGGGTCACACAATGTATTTGGGGAATCTGTGGCTACCAGTGGGCAGGGGAACAAAGCTGGTGGGGGGTCACATAGTGTATATAGGGAACCTGTTGCTACCAGTGGCCAGTTGTAACGGTTTTTAGGACACTCAGACCAGCTGGTAAAATAAAACACAGTTTTATTAAATAAGAAATAATGCAAACGATCGCCCCCTCTGCAGGCAACAGGAATAATAGCACTGTGTAGACAGATATAACCCAAAGGCCCCATACACAGAAACAGGGTAACACACACTATCTCAGAACAGATAATGGCAATATAGACACAAATGGGTCAAATCATTTCAAATGCAAAAATCAGTCCATCTCAGCTGTGGGGTTTGGCACGCCCAAGGTGGTAATAGGAGGTGCTGTGTGGATGTAGACAACACAGAGTTCTTAAGGTAATAATGCTGTTAGGCAATCTGTGACCAGTGGTAGATTCAGCAGAACAGTGACCCAAAATAGCCCCCGCGAGCATACCCAATGAGACAACTGATTCTGCAAGTGCGAGAGTCGGTAGCCCCCACGGGCGTAATCTCAACCTAGCCTGAAATGCAAGAGCTGGCAAATAGCCCCCACGGGCGTATAACCGGAGACCAACAGCTAGCAGTAGTTGAGCCAATAGCCCCCACGGGCGTATACCAACGGGAACCTGCCAGAGCTTTGAGCCTACCCTTTGCTGCAACACTGAGCCAAAATCCACAATGGAGTCCACCGGTAAACCAACGTAAGACCAAGAGCCAATGGCGCCCTACCAGACCAACTTAACCTGACTACTCTGCAGTTGTATAGTATGAGTCGCCGTCCACACAAGCTGCTGACTCAGCAGACGTAGCACAACGGGTTAAGGCTCTATACTGGGGAATGAAGGCTCTGCAGGAGCGAGGCAGCACTGCAAGGGTTAAAATGCACGTTTAATAACAGAAGGCTCAGTATGGTGTAGTAGCTCTGCAAGCGTACGGTGGCTCAGTGAAGGAAGCACAGCTCTGCAAATCAGCACAGAACTCTGCACTGGACTGAGGCAACACAAGGGTGAAGTGGTCACACGGCAGCTGGGCAAACAGCGACAGCAGAAGTAAGAATGTCGCCGCGGCGACAACAGGAACAAGCAGGTCTCTGGAGCAGGCCGGTAGTCGATCACGGAGCAGGAAGTCAGCCAGGCCGGGTCGTAGCACGTAGGAGGTTCTCAGACAAGCCGGGTCAAACACGAGCAGGAACGTCAGCCAAGCCGGGTCAGGTAACGGAGGTGGTTCACAGACAAGCCGGGTCAATCACGATCAGGAACACTGGAGCGTAGTCAGGACAGGCCAAGTCAGTACACTGGAATCCGGAACACAGCAACAGCAAAACTGGCTCAGAAACACCACGAAAGGGCATCTGACAGGTGTCATGCCAGGCATAAAAAGGTACCCAGAGGCGGGCCAAACCAACTCAACGAATCAGAGTGTACCACAAACGAGAGTGACAGGAGGATCACAGGCACTGTGATACCAGTGCAACAAGGCTGTGGTATCATAAATTGTATGTGTGTTGTATTGTGGCTACCAGTGGCCAATGGAAAAATGCTGGCAATCAGACAGTGTATGATTGGCTACAGGTAACCAGTAGAACAATGATGGGGTATCACCATACCTGGGAACTCTCCGGATTTGCCCCGGAGACTCCGGTTCTGACAGAGATTTACCGGGTCTCCGGGGCAGAGGCTGATTCCTCCGGATGTGGGGAGTTCCTCCGTCCCCAGCCTTGTGTGTGACATTTTTAACCCTTTGAGTGCCAGAGTGGTACGGAATGCATTGCTTTGCTTTGCAATGCATTCCGTACCACTCTGGCACTCAAAGGGTTAAGCACCCCCCCCTCGCGTGAAGCCCCGCCCCTTTTTGACGCGATTAGCGTCGTTTTTGACACCCCCTGCTGAACAGAGGACTCCCCTCCGGGTAGCCCTCAGCTGGAAGTTCCCAGGTATGGGTATCACACAGTGTATGTGTGGTTCTGTGGATACCAGTAACCACTGAAACAATGCTGGAGTATCAGGCAATATATGTGTGGTTCTATGGATGCTAGTGGCCAGTAGAAGGCTGGGATATCAGTCCATGTGTGGGCCTGGTGCTACCAGTGGCAAAACACTAGGGTATCAGACAGTAGATGTGTGGCTACTCGGGGTGAGAATCACAAGGTTATCAGACAGTGTATAAGGGGTTCTATGGATACCAGTGGGGAATGGAACAGTGCTGGGTATCAGCATACCTCTCAAGTGTCCCTCTTTACAAGGGTCAGTCCCTCTTTGAGCCCCAAATCCCTCTGTTCCTCTTTCACACCCTGGTGTCCCTGTGTTTAGGAGATCATACTGTGTGGTGTGTATATAAGTGTATCACCCTGGTGTCCCTGTGTTTAGGGGAACAGACTGTGTGGTGTGTATATAACTCTATCACCCTGGTGTCCCTGTGTTTAGGAGATCATACTGTGTGGTGTGTATATAAGTGTATCACTCTGGTGTCCCTGTGTTTAGGAGATCAGACTGTGTGGTGTGTATATAAGTGTATCACCCTGGTGTCCCTGTGTTTAGGAGATCAGACTGTGTGGTGTGTATATAAGTGTATCACCCTAGTGTCCCTGTGTTTAGGAGATCATACTGTGTGGTGTGTATATAAATGTATCACTCTGGTGTCCCTGTGTTTAGGAGATCAGACTGTGTGGTGTGTATATAAGTGTATCACCCTGGTGTCCCTGTGTTTAGGAGATCAGACTGTGTGGTGTGTATATAAGTGTATCACCCTAGTGTCCCTGTGTTTAGGAGATCATACTGTGTGGTGTGTATATAAATGTATCACTCTGGTGTCCCTGTGTTTAGGAGATCAGACTGTGTGGTGTGTATATAAGTGTATCACCCTGGTGTCCCTGTGTTTAGGAGATCATACTGTGTGGTGTGTATATAAATGTATCACCCTGGTGTCCCTGTGTTTAGGAGATCAGACTGTGTGGTGTGTATATAAGTGTATCAAACTGGTGTTCCTGTGTTTAGGAGATCAGACTGCGTGGTGTGTATATAAGTGTATCACCCTGATGTCCCTGTGTTTAGGAGATCTGACTGTGTGGTGTGTATATACGTGTATCACCCTGGTGTCCCTGTGTTTAGGAGATCAGTCTGAGTGGTGTGTCTATAAGTGTATCACATTGCTCCACATCAATAAAACTCACATTAATGTTTGTTTAAACGGCATTATATGTTTTTCTCCATTATCTGTGTAAATAAAATACTTTGGTGTTGCTCTTGATAATTTATTCAGTTATATCAATGACCCATATGTATTAAAGCAATCTGGTTTTATTCTGGAGTAAACCAACTGCATAATAGGGGACAAATACAAATTCTTAAAATCCACTGCACTTGAATAGAGCCTTTAAACCTCTTGAGAGCTATAGAGATCTCCAGTGCATTGCTTTCAATGTATTGGAGACCTCTCTAGCATTCAAGGAGTTAAAACCTCTATTTAATTTAACAGGAATTTTGATTTGTTCCCTGTGGTACGGTTGGCTTACTCCACAATAACTTCAGTTAGTTTGAACAAGAAAACAATGGAAAGAGTTGAACATAAAATGGCTTACTTCTTAACTCTTTGCATTGCATTATAATTAGATTAGTAAAATAAACATGTACGTTGTATAAGGATAACCCACTCCTCACTATAGCGTTATCATCACTACCACTGGTGGCAGGCACTCTGTTGAATTTTGCTGTGGGCTCTAGCCCCAGATCTTTTTGGAACCTAGAAACGCCCCTGCCTGCCCCCTTTAACAGTTTTTTCCTTATGCTCACTGAAGATTGTCCCTGTCTGAGATTAGGGTTGCCACCCAGCCGGTAATTGGCTTCTGTCCAATGTTAAGTCTATGGAGGAAATGCCATGGCCGGTATTTTTTTGAAGAAAAGGTGGCACACCTATCTGAGATCCATCCGGACAGTCTTGCTGCTCTGAGGTGAGCAGTGTTAAATCAGTAAAAGGGGCGGGAGAGGGATACTTTATCATTCAATTACTCTAGAACTACAACTCTGACAGTATTGAAATAACACTCTCCACGGCCCAGATACGATGAAGATTAACTGGAGATGCCTTTTTTGTGAAACATTACTATCCCTTTAAGGGAAAAAATGGTGATGGTCTTGGCACATCATTGGTCATCAAGGGGTTAAAGGATAGTTTTGGGGAACCAGTCCATGTAGAATTGATTCACAGTGGACACTGCGTTTTTCTGCCCAGTTTTGTGTTTTCTTAGGAGGTGTTAGTGTTCCAATAAATTTGATGAAACTGATACTAGTATTTTTTTCATTTTTTTCCTTAACACATTTCTCTTCAAAATCCTGAAGTCATTAGGTCATGCGCAGCATCCTTCACCAGTGGGAGCAACCTCTAGAGAATTAGCTTCTAGATTGTCAGGTTATGCGGCCCGTACATTCAGCTAAGTAAAATAACTGTATTTCCTTATCAACTTTCAAAGCTGAGAGATAGGTACAGTAATGATAAAGCATTATCAGTTATTAAGTACAGTTCCTAGTAATCAAGTTAGTCTGCAAGATACTATATTGTCACTTGTCATCTAGATTGTATAAAGATACATTAGGTGAATGAATAAAGGTGCACATTGAAACAACTGTTACCAATACAATGGAAGGAAGCGTTGGGGCCTCAATATAATAGGATTATCTTATTGAACATCCAAAACAGAGAACACATTGGTGTATCAGCCAGATTTAACCTTTAGGGTTCTGAGGGTGAGCAAAGCATTGCAGAACAATTGTCTATACATAAGATTCTAATTTAAAGGCGCAATAATACCTAAAAATGGTCTGGAGTTATATAACATTAACCCTTTGAGTGCGTTGGATACCTTTTTGGCATTCAAAGGGTCAAATTCCCTGTACTTCATGCTTGCCTCTGTTAAAATTAAGGGCTTCCATTACCTTAGCTAACATGACCGAATTGATAGTGTTTATTGTATGTAAATGGGCAACGATTATGGACCAGCCTTTCTGAATAGACAAGCATTAGGTACTAATGTCAGTATAAAAGTAGCATTAGCTCTGCACAAACAACAGTTTATATCTGCATTAAAAATGCAAGTTTAAGATTAGATTTTAGGGATTTAACATAAAACAGCTACATTTTACAGATGCTAACTGAAAGTTCAGTTTTACGTGTGTTTTTCCTTTAAGACTTTCAAAGTTTCTGCGCAATTATTAATTTATGTGTCTTACAAAACCTTTAGCAGGGGTTAGGACCCAACAGGAAAATGAGATTCTTGGCATTACTAGTAATGAGTGGCTTGCTTACTGGTATTTCTCCAGCAGAAGTACTGGGGATGACAATGTCTGCCCACTTTGTAGACCATTCCAATTAAGTATTTCTTTTTAGATCTCGCTATCTCGGCTCTGCTGAAGAGCCTCAGCCGGTCCCGGGACCAGGATGTGCCTCTGTCAGCTAGAGAGCTGACGTATGAGAAAGGGGAGGGAGGGGGGAACTTTAAATGCTACGATCTCTCAACCTATAAAGGTCTGCGAGACGGGAGGTAGGTTATTGTACTTGCATTGTTAATATCTACAATATTAGAATATTTTACAACAATGTATTACTATCCCTTTAAGGGTTCCTTCAGAACTGATTGGAGCACCTCCGGATTGTTGCAACTAGGGGCCGATCACCTAGAATCAATGAGAGATTAATAAATGTGGAGTTAATTGAAAAGAAGCCTTAAAATGGCTGTAAGATTGTTGCTGATATTTGTAAAAGTATTGAGGACAGTTTAGGACATAACGGTGTGTAGCACTTTAAAAAAAAAAAATGGAGTAAGGGAGTTTGTAAAAAATGGTGCAGCTTATTTATAAAGAAATGTCGCTATTTGTCACAACTTAGGGACAGAATGTTCACCAAATATTTACCCCTTTGAGTGTACGCAATGCATTGCGTACCCTTCTGGCACTCAAAAGGTTAACCCTTTGAGTGCCAGAGGGTTAAGGCCATGTCTGACCTGTTCTTATTCTTTACGGTCCCCACATTTATAAATGTAACTAGAATACTTTATAAAAACCAACACTTATAATAAGGAATAAGGACATTTTAAGGAATCCATTCACAAAAAGAAACAAGAACACTTTTTATAAATCTCCCCCAATGTTCAGGGTAACTTTAAGGTTTACCATTTCAGCTCATGTTGAAAGTTCCTAGGTATGCTTGTGATGCTCTCTCTTGTGACTGCCAGTTGCAAAATCTATTCATAGCGGTCATGATTTTTAAACCAGATTAAGGTAAGTGGGGAGATTATTATTTGGAGGGGTTACTGTTCCTTTAAGAAGAGGTTAGCACTCTTAATAAAAGCCCCATCCATTCCACATCTGACTTCTCTATGTGGCTCACACAGTTCAAACCATATGTAGGCCATGTGCTGAAAAAATAAATATAAGTGCCAGCCACACCTTTTGGAATAGTAAATATTTTGAGTTAACACATGCCAGTGTGTGCCAGAACACCTTAAAGGAGCACTACAATTTTTTTCAGAAAACATATATGCTACCAGGCAGTTCCTACTCAGTAAAACAGGGGTTGTCCCATTGCTGGGTGATTTTTCATTCAAAATTATTACAGCTCATACTGTTTTTAACATTAAACTGCAATTAAGATTTGTGTTCACCAGGTGGTATTGTGCCTATCCCTTACTATGGAGCGTCATAGTCATGACTCAAATATGATAAATAGCTTTTTTTGACATTAGTTGGTGTAGTTACTAACACTTTCATTAAAAATATACTCATCATAAAAACCCATATAAAGATATATATATATATATATTCTATATAATAATTTGCTAAGTGTGTGTGTTTGTCAGAAGCCGTCATGTGCAGTAGAGACGTCTGGACGTGCTGCAGTCATGCACAGTACACACTGCCTGCGTTGCGGTTGATAACGGAGCGGGGCTCCAAATTTAGACCGTAGTCTGAAATCGGAGCGCCCTGCTCCGTATCATCTGCGGCGTGGGCAGTCTCTACTGTGCATAACTGCACTGCTGCCATTGCTGGGTGGCACTGTGGCCCGTGTACATGAGCTCTTCAATTAGTATATATATAATTGTTGCATAACTGGCACATTGTTGCAATGTAAAAAGCTGAAGTGTTTGTTTAATTGTCTGTGAAAAAGCATGTGTTTTTATTCATTTTATTTTTATTTTTTTCAGGTGTTCAGAACAACTTGTTCATGATGATCTTCCTACCACCAGTATAATTATATGTTTTGTTGATGAAGTTTGGTCCACGCTCATACGAACTGTTTTTAGTGTTCTAAACCGATCACCAGCTAATCTTATCAAAGAAATCATTCTGGTAGATGACTTCAGTACAAAAGGTATAGTAATAGTTTTCAAATAGTTAAACTACATTCTATGTGTAAATAAAACCAGTCTGCCTTAAAGGGAAAGTAATGTCCATAAAAACTTGTTATAATTTTTGTAGAGGATGAAAAAATAAGCTTAATGGCGCAAACCCTGGTTTGAGACAGATAAGCATTGAAAGTTTCCACTTCTTCTGACGTCAGCGTCTAACAGCAGGAAATCCCAGTCTGTTGATCAGCCTGCGGCTCTGCAGCGGAGCCGAAATCGCATTATTGCAAAAGAATTACTTCATTGGAAAGGTCTACAAAGTGTGCCTGGTTTGCAAGCACACTTTGTAGATCTTTCCAGCAAAGTAATTCGTTTGCAGTAAAGCGATTTCGGCTCTGCTGCAGAGCCTCCTCGTGTCGGCCGACTCAGATCTCCTGCTGTCAGCTTTACAGCTGACATAGAAGGGGAGGGAGGGGGGAATTTTCAATGCTTATATCTCTCAACCATAGCGATTTGAGAGATAGGGTTTGCGACATTAAGCTTATTTTTTCATCCTCTACAAAACTATAACAAATTATTTGGGACATTACTAACACTTTAACTGAGTATCAGAGTGGAATCCTAGGCATTCCTTCACAATGTCTAAACATCTTAATTCTCCCAGCATGCAGTGGGGTATATTTGTCAGAATGCATTATAAATCCCTCCAGCATGCGCTGGGGTACATGCAAGGCCCGGATCCCATTGAAGGTGGTCGCTTGTTTTATCCCAGAATTTCTCCGTGTTCAATAGAAAATGTGTGAGATAAATACAGAATACAGCCTCAAGTTATTTAAAACTTTTTTGGTCTTATTTTATTTTATTAATAAATAGCTTTTTAAACGTAACAAAAATATTTTTATATGTGTTACCCTTGTTACTATATAAATAATACTACGCTTAGATGTGTTCTCCTGTGCTGTCCACCCCTTTCCCTTATCGTTTTGCATGAGCTCTGCGTGTCAACAGACTAGCTGCGGAGCAGTGTTATTGTTCAAAATACTAAATACTACATATTTCTATTTATACTTTCCTGTCCATCCTGATTAAATGCACTGGTATAAAACTTGGTTAACATCTGACTAACAAGTGTCTTCTCTTAGTTAACGTTAGCAACCAGGGCTGGGGAGAGAGTGACCAAATTATGCAATTTGCGCTATGTGTGCGGGGTTTAATGGTAGTGGACAGGACTGGACTGGATTGAGAAAAAGGCGGGGTTTGTCCTGAAAAGAGGTTAAGTGGGAAGAGTTACAATGGAAGTCACCCAGAGGATCACCCCCCATCCTGAAGAACTGGTAATTAACCCTTTGAGTGCCAGAGGGGTACGCAACGCATTGCAAAGCAATGCGTTTGCGTACCCCTCTGGCACTCATAGGGTTAACTCAGAAAACTGGAGTGTCCGGGGCAGATCTGGAGAGTTCCCAGGTATGAGCCACTGATTTAAATTGGGGCTTTTTTGCCTTTGAATCCTAGAGAGATCTCCAGTGCATTGCTTTGCATTGTGCTGGTGACTTCTCTGGAAATGAATGGGTTAACCCTTTGAGTGCCAGAGGGATATGCAACAGCACTCATAGTTAAAAGTCCATTCTAACACAATGGAGATTTTTATTGTCTCCTGTGGTGCATTTTTCGTCCCAAAATGACCAATGGGATGTGCAACTCGTTGCCTCACAATGTATTGCGCACCCCCATGGTTCTTAACACCTTAAGGACCAGTGATGTGCCAGGATCGTTACGGCGGTCCTGCACTTACGGACCAGTGATGGTCCTGGCATGTCATGGAATTCTGGGGTCCCCATGCGACTGCATGCCGATCGGGGACCCCTAAATCCAATCCGCCAAAAAAGCCCCGTGGTCCTTAACTGCCTTCCGTGCATTAGTGAGAGACATTTGAAATAAAGATGATCAGTTTTTTCAGCACCAAAGACACTGGACTACATACGGGCTTGCGATTCCTCTCACATTACCAATGACATTTGCTTTATTTTCTTCTAATTCATGTTGACCCATCTTCCTTGTGATTTTTTTCCTTTTTTATTTATTTTTTTTTACATTTATGTCTGTGTATAATAGATTTCTCTACCGCTCTCTATCCCCCCCATTGCCTCTCATCCACCCCTCTCCTCCACATTCCTCTCACTATACAACTGGTGTGATCTATAGCTTACCCGTTTATGTTTTCTTAACACATGTATTGCCTCTCTCATCTGACTTGGATGTTTCATCCTGATATTTATTTTTGCTTTGGACTTGATAAAAGGAGGCTTCTGCCCTGGAAAGCTTGTTTTGAAAATTGATTGTTAGTCCAATAGAAAGGTATTATTTCATACTTCAATGCTCATTCTTTTTGTGTATACAGAAACGTAGAATTTGACGGCAGATAAGAACCATTCGGCCCATCTAGTCTGCCCATTTTCCTACTGTAAAAACCTCAAACCTTTGGTCCTTGGTCTTGTCTTATGTTCAGGACAACCTTATGTCTGTCCCATGCATGCTTAAATTCTGTCACTGTATTAACTTCTACCACTTCTGCTGGTAGACTATTCCACTTATCTACTACCCTCTCAGTGAAGTAAAACTTTTTACATTAATTCTAAACCTGTGTCCCTCTAGTTTTAGACTATGGCCTCTTGTCCTAACATTTTACTCCTTTGAAATATATTTCCATCCTGCACTTTGTAGAATTCCTTCATGTATTTGAATGTTTATATCATATCTATAATAAACCAGTCACCATTTTAGTAGCCCTTCTCTGAATTTTCTCTAGAGTATCTATATCCTTCTGGAGATGGGGTCTCCAGTACTGTACACAATATTCTAGGTGTGGTCTAACTAGAGATCTGTAGAGTGGCATGGCCACTTCCCTTTTTCTGCTACTAATGGCCCTAGCTATACAACCCAGCACTGCTTGCATTCCCCATAGATAGGTAGGTAGATAGATAGATAGATAGATAGATAGATAGATAGATAGATAGATAGATAGATAGATAGACAAACAGATAGATAGATAGATAGATAGATAGATAGATAGATAGATAGATAGATAGATAGATGAAATGTGATGCTGCATTTTAATATTATCAACCATAATGCAAATGTATTGTGCTATAAATGTGTGTAAAGTTAGTGACAGGATTAATTGTTATATATTTTCTTCCTTTTGTTTTATGTAGACCACCTCAAAGAACATTTAGATACATTTATGAAGACATTTCCAAAAGTCCGTATTCTTCATCTTAAAGAAAGACATGGTCTAATTCGTGCCAGAGTTGCTGGGGCAAATATCGCTACAGGTAATACGAATTAACCTGGACATAATTGAGAAACCATTAAAAACTGCCTATGTGTCACTTTACCCAAAAGATCAGCAGATACTCAGTTTTGGAGACATCAATGCTTTTATTTCTGAAAATTGTACTGAGTAATGTACCATGTTCTCAATAAAGGGATAGTAATGTTTAGCAAAAACAGCAGCTCCAATTAATCTTCATAGTATTTGAGCCATAGAGAGTGTTATTTCAGTACTGTCAGAGTTGTGGTTCAAGAGTAACTGAATGATAAAGTATCCCCCTCCCGCCCCTTTTACTGAAGTAACACTGCTCACATCAGAGCAGCAAGACTGCCTTCAGTGAACATAAGGAAAAACCTGTCAAGGGGGTCAGGGTTTTCCTTATGCTCACAGTAAGAAGATTGTCCCATGCTGTGAGCTGTCCGGTCCCAGGACCAGATTCCATATCTGAGGGGAGGTGGCTTACACTAGGTAAAAGGGGCTGGATGAGGATACTTTATCATTCAATTACTATTGAACTACAACTCGGACAGTATTGAAATAACACTCTCCATGGCACAAATACTATAAAGATTAATTGGAGCTGCTTTTATTGTGAAACATTATTATCCCATTAAGCTATCTGTTCAGCACAGACCTTAATTAGCATGTGGTGCTGCAATGAAAGGACATTTAAAAAAAATATATGTATATTAACCCTTTGAGGACTAGAGAGTTGTGGAGTGCATTGTGTAGCACTGAGCACCACTCTGGTCCTTACAGGGTTAATATCTCCTAAACTATGCATCTGCTGTCTCCTATACTATGAATTTTATGTCTTTTGGCTAACATAAAACATAGTATTTAACTGTTTGCATGCCAGAGGGGTGTGCAAGACATTGCAAAGCAACCCTTTGAGTGCCAGAGGATAGATATTATTTTAACCCTTAGAGCGCCAGAGGAATGCTTTGCAATGCATTGCACACCTCTGTAGCACACAAAGAGTTAATTGAAATTCAGATAAGCAGACCTGAATTTGAGGTGACAACTGCACTTTAAAGGAGAGTTATCCACAGATCTGCTCCCGTGTGTATCTACAGTGGGTCTATGGGAAATGTGGATGTAACCCAGGAGTTAGTGGCTGAGCTCACTGGAACAGATTCAGTAAAAACATGATATGGGTTTTGATTGTGACGCATCAGAATTTTATATCCAAATGGGAGTGTGGTGAATACACAGTACAGAGTGAGGACACATGTGGAATGATGCCAAAGCAATATTGTTTCATGCCTATTGATGTATCAGTGCACGTTTCAGATGTTTCACTTTGTGCCATAGGTCAAAGAACACCTTTTTAATTGGTGGAAGAATTAGAGCAATTTGTATTGCATCTCTGTGGTATAATTTGTGTAGTTCAATTTCAATTGCAAGCTCTGTGGTATCACAAGTGGAGCTCCATTTATAGCAGCAAGCAGGAGCAGCAGTGGCCCATTGCCCCAGACATATGACTGGCCCAGGGGGAAATTGCCCCCTTGCCCCCCAGGTCAACCCTCCCCTGTTCTGCTCCCGCCTACATTTTTACTTTACACTTAACCCTTTGAGTGACAGAGGGGTACACAACGCATTGCAGAGCAATGCGTTGCGTACCCCTTTGGCATTCAGAGAGTTAATTGTGTAAATTCGTTCATACTTTCTGGGTGTAATACATATAAGATGCAATTCAGTACGCTAAAGAGGTGCAATTGTGAAGCAAATCAACTGCACCACATGGAAAAATGAAACTGCCCAAGAATTTAAATGGATTTTAACCCCCAAATTCTTGAGTGGTCTGCAGTGCATTGCAAAGCAATGTGCTGGAGAGCTGTCTAGCATTTAAGGGTAAAAAGCCCTATTTAAATCAATGGATATTTGGCAAATGGCTGGGAGTAGAACATTCATGCTCACATTCTTATCCAGCAGATAGATATCTCCCAGTTCTCAGTACATTCCTCTGCCTCATTTCAACTAATCCTCCACCTTTTTAGACTCACTGCCTCCCCAACCCCTTCTTACCTATTCCCCACCCATTTTCTGCCCATCCCATTTAACTCTTCCAGTTACAGAGATGTACACAACTCATTTCAAAGCAATGCGTTGCATATCCCTCGGGCACTGAAAGGGTTAAAGGGATAGTGATACTTAAGATGTAAAAAAATATATGTTGTAGGGTTTATGTCCCTGAATAACACAAGGGTACTCCCACTACTGAGAAATATTTTATTAAAAAAATATAACAGATCAAACTTGAATTTTTTCGGTGCAATATCACACTGTCCTGAAATTTTACAGTGGCTCTGTTGTTACACCATCCTATGGAGATTTATGGTCTGCAGTCCATAGGATGGTGTAACAACAGCACCACTGTAAATTTTCAGGCCACTGTGATATTGCACCTAAAAAAATCAAGCTTGATCTGTTATAATTTTTTAATAAAATATCTCTCAGCAGTGGGAGTACCCTTGTTTTATTCAGGGACTTTAAACCTACAACATATATTTTTTTTACATCTTAAGTATTACTATCCCATTAAGGCCTGCTACTTTTTACAGTATTTATGCTGTGCTCCACCAGTTATCTGCCCAACGTAGTTGAGGCCCACTCCCTCCATGACAATACCCACATCATATGCTTTACCCATTAGCTACCCATCCTAGTCATAAGTATAGTTACGATGTTTGTTCTCTGTGTAATAAATTCATTATTCCTCTACTTTAGGTGATGTATTGACATTTCTAGACTCACACGTAGAGTGCAATGTTGGGTGGCTGGAACCTCTTCTGGAGCAAGTTCGAATGAACAGAAAAAAAGTGGCCTGCCCTGTAATCGAAGTCATTAGTGATAAAGACATGAGGTAACATTGTATGTTATACCTAAAAAAATAAGGTTCTGTGTAAGGCTGTGGGGATTTTCCAAAAAGAAATGTATTGCCACCTCATTTAATAATGGTGTAATGATCTGCTGGTGGCATGTAACTGCCAGGTCATCGACTTAACCTTACCTGGCAGAAAACAGCCCTGTTGTTCCACATAGTGGTGAAATCGCTTGTGGGAAAAAAAAGATACAATTCGGCTGCTCTGCTTTTTTTGTGAATTGTTCCTACGTTGCATATTTGATTTATATTTATTGTGTATCAAGGCCTTTTTTTCTTTTTTTCCAAGTATTCTTTGTACTCTATAGAAACCAATGATTAAAACATACTGAAAAGGCAGCTACCTGCATTATAGTTCATTTCCACTTCCAATTCGATACAGTTGAAAACCAAACTACACATTTAACAGTTAAAGCGCACTGTAGGATGAAAGTTGCCACAAACTGTGTTGACATGCAACGTACACAGAGTAAATCGCTCTTGTGAACAGTCTCATAAAACAGGAGTTATTCTGGAGTAAACCAACTGCACCAAAGGGGACAAATATAAATCTTAAATGTCCATGTTCTCTGCAATACATTGTGTACCCCTCTGGCAGTCAAAGGGTTAAAATGTTGGAGGCATCTATAGCAGAGGTTCTCAACCTGTGCCCTCAGTGGCCACAAACAGGCCAGGACTTAGGAATCTCCCTGCTAGAACACAAGCGTGTTGATCAGAGGCTCAGTCGTATTGATTAACTCACCTGTGCTCTTAAAAGGAAATTCTCAAATCCTGGCCTGTTAGTGGCCACTGAGGGTACAGGTTGAGAACCACAGATCTATAGTATTCAAGAATTAAAGCAGAACTTTCAAAGCATACTAAGTTGCCATGCATTCATTAAACGCATGGCGACTAGCTTGGAAATAGATGCCTTACCTTTAAAATTTGGACAGTGTAAAGTTATCCTTACCGTTTGGGGACTGACGGGCTGGTTAGTGCAGTCCGCGCTCCTGCGTCATCAGTCCCTTCCAGTAACCATATGGTGCACTGCAGTGCTACTCAATGGAGACCGGGACTGACAGTGCAGGCGCGCAGACAAGATGTCTGCGCTGTAGTCTGAGTTCTGGCCTCCAAACGGGAAGGATTCCTTTACACTGGGCTATTTTTGAAAGGTAAGACAACTATTTCCAAGCTAGTCTCCATGCATTCATTAAACATAGCACAGCGTAAAGTAATCCTTCCCTTTTAGTATGCTCTGAAAATGCCGCTTTAAGCAAAGTGAATATCTAGCAGCCAAGTGGTTGATTTTTTTGAAGGAATACCATTTGGATATGTTCACTTCAGGAAATAGATGTCTATGACAGTGTTTCTCAACTCCTGTCCTCAGGACCCACTAACAGGCCAGGATTTGATGATGTCCTTGTTAGAGCACAGGTAAGTTAATCAATGTGAATGAGCCTCTGATCACCACACCTGTGCTCTAGCAAAGAAATCCCTAAGTCCTGGCCTGTTAGTGGGTCCCGGGGACCGGAGCTGAGAACCACTGGCCTATGAGGAGGCTATGAGCCCTCACCTGCAAATTTTTAAAACATTTTTTGTGTAGAAAATAGATTTAGCTGCAAAGTGGCAAAGCCACCCAATCATCTGCCCCTGCCAAACGTCTACCATAGGCCCAGGGCTGCTTGAACTAGGTGAAAAAATATGTAACTGCATTCTAGGGGTTAAAAGCCTCATTTAAATCAGTCGGAATTTGGGAGCAGCTGATGGTTCCAGAATTGCTCCAATTTGTCTTTAACCCTGTGAGTGCAGTTGATTTACTCCAAAATGACTCCATTTTTAGATATCATTTTTTTCTTTAGTAGGATGACCAGACCTCACCTTTATCCGGGGGCACATATGAAAAATACATACTGCAGGCTGCCTTTATTTCAGTACAGTCCTGAAATATGTCTAATTCCTATCGCGGCTATCAGTTAAGGACCACCGTTTTTTTTGGGGGGGGTTTTCGCTGTTGGATTCAGGGGTCCTCGAGAGGCGTGCAGCCGCACGGGGACCCCTGAATTTCATGATATTCCAGGACCGTCAGTGGTCCTTAAGTGCAGGACAGCCGTGATGGTTCTGGCATGTCATTGGTCCTTAAATGGATAGTAATGTTTCATACTAAAAGCAGCTCTAATTAATCATCATAGTATTTGGACTTTGGAGAGTGTTATTTCAATTCTGTCAGAGTTGTAGTTCAAGAGTAATTAAATGACAAAGTATCCCCCTCCCACCCCTTTTTCTGATGTAACACTGCTCAGCCAGATCAGAAGGGAGGTGCCCAGGTAGACTGCAGAGAGGGACAATCTTCAATTAAGATAAGGGAAAACCTGAAAAAATTGTCAAGGGGGGCAGGGCTTTCATTGTTCTCATAGGAAGAAAATTGTCCCCTTCTATTATCTGTCTGGTCTATGGACTGGATTCCACATCTGAGAAGAGATGGCTTACACTAGGTAAAAGGGGCGGGAGGGGAAAACTTTGCTTTTGAATATCTCTCAAACCATAAAGGTTTGAGAGATAAAACTCATATTGTTCTTTGTGTTTTTTTAATGCCTACAAAATAAAATAAAGATAAAATGAAGTATTACTATCCCTTTAAGGGGTTAAAGGAAAGGTCTGATCATCTTATTAAATAGGGTAATTCGTATGAGTTGCTGCAGTAAAGTCACCCTCGTGAACTAGGCCTAATTCATATAATAATGTGATTGCTTCAGTGCTTTTTCTTCTTTCATTGCAGCTATATGACAGTGGACAACTTCCAGAGAGGCATATTTACATGGCCCATGAATTTTGGGTGGAAACCAATTCCTCTAGAAGTAATTAAGAGAGATAAAATAACAGACATGGATCCAATAAAGTAAGTATGTGCAGCAGGATTTTAAATAAATAGAAAAAAAGTTGTGAAATCAGATAAAAATTCTGATTTTTAAAGGGTTAAACATACATAATTAATTTGTATTAAAGGGAAGTAAACCCCTTCTACTAACAGCAAACCCTCAGATAATTGAGCATTTCTTTTAACCCCTTGTGTGGTAGAGAGGCCTCCAATGGATTGCTTTGAAATGCATTTGAGGCCTCGGTAGCATTCATGAAGTCAAACAATTATTAGATACAAACAGTGATTAACCCTGTAAGAACCAGATGGATCAGGGTTTTTTCCCCTAGAGGCCACTTTGTTTGGAGAGGGAGCATGTGAGAGCGATCACACGTACCGCCATGCTGTGAGAGAGGCTGAAACTGACTGCTCCGGCCTCCAAGCAGTCAGTTTTAGTCTCCCAGCATGATCACAGCACTCCAACAGGTGCTCTTTGATCAACAAATTCATGACATGTCAGGACCATCACCAGCCCTTAATGGACCGACAGTCCTGGCAGGTCATGCATGTCCACTGTCCCAAAGGGGTTAACAATTAGATTCTAAATCGATCTTCTAATGTACTCCTTAAAGGAGAAGTAATGTTTTGTTATGGAAAATATATAATTCGTAATACTACTCGGAGATGTGTCATTCAGAAATTAAATGAAACTGAGAAAATGTTAGTTTCACTTTCAAATGAGAGTAGCCTAAGGCTCAGTTTACCCACAGAATGTGATAGAAATGTCTGTGTGCATACCTGGTAGTGCTGCTACTAGTAGTTTAACCTTTGAGTGCCAGCGAGGAACGCAACTCATTGCAGAGCAATGCTCTTTGGCACTCAAAGGATTAATTACAAAAAGGACATTCTGAGATGTAATACCTTTTGAATGAAGCATCTCTCAACCCTAAAAAGCATCTAACATAAGCACATAATCAATTTATTATTATATTAGTTTATATTATATATTTAATTATGTTTGTATTATATTGTTTGCTCACTTTGTTGCTATCTGACTGTTACAGGTGTCCAGTCATGGCTGGGGGGTTGTTTTCCATTGATAAGAAATATTTCTATGAACTTGGAACCTATGATCCAGGACTGGATGTTTGGGGAGGAGAAAATATGGAAATTTCATTTAAGGTATTAATTGCATCGGGTATATTAGACAAGAGTCATAAAGCATTTGTGTGTATGTATATGTGTGTATGTGGGTATGCGTGTGTATGTATATGTGTGAGTGTGTGTGTGTGTGTTTGTGTATGTATGTATGTGTGTGTGTGTGTGTGTGTATATATGTGTGTGTGTATATGTGTGTGTGTGTGTGTGTGTATATAGGTGTGGAGTGGAGATTGTAGCTGTATTAGTCCAGTGGTGTAGATGTAAAATAACAAAATTAGTATCTTGTAATACCGTTTTTATTGGACTAACAGAATTTTGGATTGACAAGCTTTCAGGAGAACCTCACTTTCTCAAGTCAGAAATGCTTTAGACTTGAGAAAGGGAGTTTCTCCTGAAAGCTTGTCAATCCAAAATTCTGTTAGTCCAATAAAAAAGGTATTACAAGATACTAATTTTGTTTGATATTTTACATCTGTATATGTGTATGTATACACATGACTCACGTAATACAGGTCCAGCAGCATAAGCCAGCACTCCCAATGTACACATTTTGCTTTATACACGCTTAATCATGATCATGGAGTTGCTGTTGTTAAAGGGATAGTATTACTTCAAAATTACTATCCCTCATATTGTAGCCCTTAATAAACGGAGTTAAATGACACCAGTGGCATCTCTCAGACCTTTATGGTTTAAGAGATAGCCGCTTTCAAAGTTTCCTCTCCCCTGCTGTCAGCGTTCTGCTGCCAGCAGGAGAATCCGGTCCCGGGACAGGAGGAGGCTCTTAAACAGAGCCGATATCTCATTATGGAAGGAAAAATGATTAATTGAAACAGTCTTATACATGTGCTTGGTTACCAAGCACACTTAGAAGACTGTTTTAATTAATCATTTTTCCTTCCATAACGAGATATCGGCTCTGCTGAAGAGCCTCCACTTGATTCAGAGACCGGATTCTCCTGCTGGCAGCAGAACGCTGACAGCAGGGGAGAGGAAACTTTGAAAGTGGTTATCTCTTAAACCATAAAGGTTTGAGAGATGCCACTGGTGTCATTTAACTCCGTTTATTAAAGGCTACAATATGAGGGATAGTAATTTTGAAGTAATACTATCCCTTTAACAGCATCAGATTTAAAAACTGTTACACCAATCAAAATGGATCACGTTATAAGGAAGTATAATCAATCATCCATTAATCCCATGCACTCAAGAAAACACCTGCAAATTCCCAGTGTAACAGTGTAACCCTTCAAGTACTAGAGGGATATGAAACCCAGCATCTGGTTTTGTATAACATCAAAGCACTGAAAGATTACAAAGTAATCCCTCAAGTGCCATACTGGCACGAAACACACAACCCAGCAATGTAGATGTACTACAGAGAAAACATCACTGTTCTTAACTCACAAACCACATGGAATCAGATACAATGTATGCAATTGATAGAATAGGTATAGTAAATACTATTAATAAATTAAGATATGGCACAGATCGCTCCTAAGACACATTCGTAATGTAACAATGAAACTACACCTCACAATGATCTGGTCAAAATGGAGCAAACAAAACCCTGGGGAAAATGATTTCTCCATTCACTCGTCCATCCACTACATCAACTCACTCATTATTGATAATCAGAAGAAATAATAAAAATAGCCATGTAGTGAAAAAAAAAAATCAACAAACAAAACATGCAACAGCAGTGACAATAAGAAGGCGCCTTCTACTGGTAGTTTGGTTTCACCTAGCCTATTTGTGGAAAACAGGAATCTAGGAAGACTACTTGGCTTACAACAGTGAGTATGTTCAAATGTGGGAGCACTAGATGTGGACTATGCTCTTTGGTAGAGGTTTCAAATTAGTTTCAGTCTAATAGAACAGGAAAAAATATTGAATGAGATCATACTTCATCATTTCCACCAAGAATGTTATTTACTTAATTTCATGTCATAGATGTTATGTTCACTATGTACGTAAGACCCCAAGACCAGTGAGGGAGAGGATGAATGAACATTTGGGTGATATTAAAAGTGGAAATCCTAAATCAAGTGTGGCATGTCATTTTAATAACATGCTAAGAGTTATGACACATTAAGTATTCAAGGTATAGAAAGGAGTATGGGGTAGTAACTTAGATCAATGTTTCTCCAAAAGGTAAGTCTTTTGGATTTTCTTATTGAGGATGACACATCCAGAGGGTCTGAATAGGGACTATGATGTTTCATCTAGAGTATTCTAACTTTTGTTCTTGACTGCTTTAATTGGACTACACAACATTTCTTTCTCCCTTTGTCTTAAGAAACGTATATGATTGTCTGATCTTTTGGATAAATACCTTCATTTAGGATATATCTCTGTCTATATTTCAGTTTTTTAAAGGGATAGTAATACTTAAAATGTAAAGAAACATATATTGTAGGGTTTATGTTCCAAAATAAAACAAGGGTACTCCCACTACTGAGAGATATTTTATTAAAAAATTATAACAGCTCAAACTTGTGTTTTTTAGGGTGCAATATCACAGTGGCCTGAAAATTTACAATGGCGCTGTTGCTACACCATCCTATGGAGATTTATGGTCTACACACCAGAGCTGTCCATAGGATGGTGTAGCAACAGCGCCACTGTACAATTTCAGGCCACTGTGATATTGCACCTAAAAAATTCAAGTTTGATCTGTTATAATTTTTTAATAAAATATCTCTCAGCGGTGGGAGTACCCTTGTTTTACTCAGTGGGCTAAACCCTACATCATATATTTTTTTACAATTTAAGTATTACTATCCCTTTAAGGACTTTTGAAGTGAAACTTTATTTCAACTAAAACCAAATCAGATATATATGTCTATATATATTAAAATTTTCATTATTTAGTTTTTTGTCATGTTTTCTCTAGTTTTATGTTTATTTGTTATAATATTATAGTCATGTCACCTGTGAACGACTGTTGCACTATCAGATTTGAAACTGAACTTTATATATCTACTCACAAAATCTTTAACACCTACAACACCTACAATATGTGGTCCAATTTTCCTAGATTGTTTTGTTTTATTGTGATGTGTTAATTGGACTATGGGCCACATTTATTTATTTTATTATTGGTGTAGTCATAGTTATGGTCACTGTTGTGTGTTTTGTTTTTTGAGTTATTGATTTTTTTCGCTAGATGGCTACAGCGTATTTTTATGATCTCATTTGATTAGCAGTATGCAGTGGGGTGATGTATTGGGTGGACAAGTGATTTTTTGGTTCATTTTGATATGTTCACTGGATCATCATGAGGTGTAGCTTCACTGTTACATTCCAATAGTGCCTTAAGGGGATAGTAATACTTTATTATTACTATTCCCCCATATTGTAGATATTTGTAAAATAATTTAATAGCCCCAGGTTCATCTCTCAAACCTTTATGGTTTGAGAGATAACCGAAGGCAAAGTTCCCCCCTCTCTCCCCCTTCCCTGAAGTCAGCGTTGTACTGACTGCAGGGGAAGTCTGTCATATGACAGGCTTGCGGCCCTGCAGCTGAAGACCGTTTCAGTGAAATAATTCTTTGTCACTATCGCTATCGTGGCTCTGCTGAAGAGCCGCATGATGAAAGACAGACCGGATATCCCTGCAGTTAGTACAATGCTGACTTCAGGGAAGGGGGAGGGAGGGGGGAACTTTGCCTTCGGTTATCTCTCAAACCATAAAGGTTTGAGAGATGAACCTGGGGGCTATTAACTTATTTTGCAAATACCTACAATATGAGGGACTAGTAGAACAGCCAGTTACACGGGCCACAGTGCCTGTGGCAGCCGGTCGCGGGGCAGTCACACGCAGTGGAGACTGCCCGCGCCTCAGCTGATACAGAGCCTCTGGCAGCCAGTCGCGGGGCAGTCACACTCAGTGGAGACTACCCGCGCCTCGGCTGATACAGAGCTGGACGCTTCTTCGGAGCGCCCAGCTCTGTATCAGCCGCAGCGCGGGCAGTCTCTACTGCGTATGACTGCCGCACATGCAGCAGTGTCTACTGCGCATGTCGGGCGTTACACACAACTTGGCGAATTATTATATAGGATAGTAATAATAAAGCATTACTATCCCTTTGAAATGAAAGTGGCCCTACACATATATACTACAGTTCATGTGACCAACAATTTAAAAGACTTGGATGCCACTGCTATAGAGCCTATTCACTAAGACGGGGATAGACAACTGTTGGACCTCTAGCTGTTGGGAACTACAACTCCCATCATCCCCAAGTCAACCAGTGGCTGATTCCAACAATTGACTAACCCTAGGCAAAGATTTCTCCAACACGAAAAGGACACTCCTTTATCTCATCACTTTTATTTCCTCTTTGTTAAGTTAACAACTTAAAATATTGCTTTGTTTATGCTTTGTAGGTTTGGATGTGTGGAGGAGAAATCGAGATCATCCCCTGCTCCAGAGTGGGCCATATATTTAGGAATGACAACCCATACTCATTTCCAAAGGATCGGGTAAAAACCGTAGAGCGTAATTTGGCCCGTGTGGCTGAAGTGTGGCTGGATGATTACAAGGAGATATTCTACAGTCACGGTTACCAATTCCTACAGGACAATATAAACATTGGGGATCTTTCAGAGCAAAAGGAACTAAGAAAGAGACTGCAGTGCAAAAGCTTTAAATGGTATCTGGATAATGTCTACCCTGATATGGATGCTCCACTTTTCAGGGCTACAGGTTTGGTGAGTTGCAGTTCATCTCTTTCTTTACAGCACAGTGTTTTGACATTGGAAGTAAAGAATTACATCATAAGTTAGTGGAAGAATTCAAACCATCTGCTCAGTGAAAATGTACAGGCCAACATGTATCAATTTGAAATACAATTAAATGACAGGGTTAAGAGCTATACCCCTGCCTGAAGAAGGGACCTGGTTGCATTTAAATAGGACTTTTAATCACTTAAATCCTAGAGAGGTTGTGAACACATTGCTGTGCAATGCATTGAAGACCATGCTAGTATTTGTTTGTTAACCTCTTAAGGACCAGGGAGGTAGGCAATGATATGAAAACATTTTGATGTATTGGAAACAGAGGTGCATAATCCAATAAGCCAGTCACTGGCCCAAATATCAATGTTCACTCTTAGCCTAATTATATTATACAGCGTCTCACAAGATTCTTAGGCATTTGCAAATATTCTTTATTTTATCAATTTGAGATTCCAATTCCATTGAGTTAAGATGGATTAAGATTTAATTGTCTCTACACATATTGTGTTAACGCTGTGACACTAACCAGTGTATTTGTGTATGCAACCCTAGCGACTATACATCACTTAGCGCAGTGATTATTATAGTGGGAAACGTAGTTAGTAGGAGTAACTGGGAGAGGTGAAGCACCGGTTAAGTTGGTTACCAGAATGAACGGCTGTCTTTACCCCTAGCCTATTAGATATATCAGTATATACTGACCCACAAGACGTTTAGGCACTCACAAGCTCTCTCAAATGCCCTTATAGTAACATGCAGAATTGCCTAATTTCAGTGTGAATTACTAATAAATTGTTGTTATTAGCATAGCTATTACCCTTTCAGTGCCACAGGGGTGTGCATTACACATGCCTATTGCACTGAAAAGGTTAAGGGAGGACAGGGGCTTTCTCTGCTCTTTAACAGAGACATCAAACTGTCCTCTAGCCTTTAGAGATCTACAAAAAGACCCCAACTTCCCCAGCTTCAGGGAGGCATTGTTGGGACTGTGAACTCCAACAGTATATGCAGCTATTGAAGTTTATTGCATGTGGCAAACAACCATATTCACATATAAACACACCCACATGAATATGACAGTGGCTTATTAACCTGTAGTTCCATATGGAAATGAGCCACTGTAGATGTGTATAGTGCAAAATCGTACACCTGCTGAAGGCATGGTGGATTGATAGTGATGAGTGTGGGTTGGTGGTGGATTGATGGGGATTAGTGTTGAGCGAGCACCCCGATGCTCGGGTGCTCGGGTGCTCTGACCGAGCACCCCCTGAGGCTCGAGTGCTCGGCCGAGCACCCGAGCCCCATTGAATATAATGGGGCGACACGAGCATTACACCAGGCACCCCCTGCTCTGATGAGGGGAGGGTGCCTGGTCAATGCCCCCCTTCATCTCCGCTATGCCCCCTTCATCTCCGAATGCCCCCTTCATCTCCGCAATGTCCCCCTTCATCTCCGCTATGCCCCTCTTCCACAATGTCCCCCTTCATCTCCGCTATGCCCCTCTTCCACAATGTCCCCCTTCATCTCCGCTATGCCCCTCTTCCACAATGTCCCCCTTCATCTCCTCTATGGCATAGAGGAGATGAAGGGGGACATTGTGGAAGAGGGGCATAGCGGAGATGAAGGGGCACATTGTGGAAGAGGGGCATAGAGGAGATGAAGGGGGACATTGTGGAAGAGGGGCATAGCGGAGATGAAGGGGGACATTGTGGAAGAGGGGCATAGAGTCTATGCCCCTCTTCCACAATGTCCCCCTTCATCTCCGCAATGCCCCCTTCATCTCCGCAATGCCCCCGTACCTCCAGTCCCTGGTGGTCCAGCGGAGCGTCTTCAGATCTGTGCCTCTTCCGGCACAGATCCCCGCCACCCGAACATGGCGGGCGAGCACATGGCGGTACTCGACGAGTACCGCCATGTGCCGAGCAGAGCGATGCTCGAGCCGATCCGAGCATCGGCCGAGCACGCTCGCTCAACACTAATGGGGATGTGATGGTGAAGACATGTTAGTGTATACTGGCGATGTGCCTACAACACCGTTTCGATACAACATCGCCATCCTGAGCCCTTATAGAACCTTAGTGCATCTAGGCTCTTGTATCAGGCATGTGCTTTGTACGCAAAACCGATACAATGTATTACTCCTCTACAGAGGAAAACAGAATTGATCTCCCTCTTTAGAGCAGCACAGCTGTAAGTGAAAGTGGTGCATTGTGTTGGATTCCTCTCTCTGGCTTTCATAGGATTAATCACATCAGGCTCTATGTTTAGAAGAGAAATGGGTTAATCTTGGGACAAACCAAATGTTTATTGTGGGATAAATATTGATTCCGAAAAGTCCCAATTATTTCAGTGGGGCATTTCAGCCCTTGAATGCTAGATAGGTCTACAGTAAGTGATAATGAAGACATGTTAGCAATCAAAGGGTTACAAAGCTCATTATAAATCAGTAGGATATTTTTATTTGCCCACAAAGAACTATAGCTTCTAAAGCCAGCAGCTCCCCTTTGGGTATGTACTAAAGTGTATGATCACTGTAGTTCACACCGGCGGGCACACTCCAATATCATTTAGACTTTAACCCTTTGAGTGCCAGAGGGGTACACAACTCATTGCTCTTCAATGCGTTGCGTACCCCTCTGGCACTCAAAGGGGTAATACCAACAAGGGTAGATCGCCTGCCCCATATCATGCACAGGGAAAAGGTTTAAAGTTACAGCATTTCCACTGTGTCTTTTAGTACATAGTGTTAAGAATACAGTACAGGAAAGGATTGACCCAAAACTCCATTAAACTGTCCCACTGCATTTCCCTCAGCTCATGCAGGATTAAGGGGAACATTTTGACATATCTAGCTGTTAACTGAAACAGAAAAACAAACCTGTGCTTCTCCATACAAGTTATCCAAATGTGAACTCTGTATAAAACATATATTATTCCAATGTGTTGATAGATTTCAAAATAAAGAGGTTTTTGTTGCATTGTTTGCCAAAGTCTGTTGAACCCTTTGTGCCAGAAGGGTACGCAAAGCATTGCAAAGCAGTGCGTTGCGTACCCCTCTGGCAATCAAAAGGTTAAGCTCACTTACCTCACCAAGGTACCCCATTACAAGAAAATCCTATCTAATTCATATTGCCATCTATCTGAGACATATTGATATCTGATACATATTGACATCCTTGTCTAAATTCAAAATCGCCCCTGTTGAATTCCTGTGAGGAAACGAGTTGTAAATTGACATTAAGCAGGCGCAGGACTAGAAAATGAATTCCACAGCAGATTTGGAGCAAAAGTTTACCTATGCATTCACCCTAGTGTTATTTGTGTATAGAATTAGTTCTGCTGTTTTTACATCCTGCATTTCAGTATACAAACCACTAGAGAGCACCAAAGTACAATGTTGTTCTAAATCAATAAATCACTTCATAAAACATCTGCAGAAGACAGAAATGTAACAATACTATAAAATATAAATAAGGCCAAACTCTGTCAACAGTTTGGAACTCAAACTATGTTACTGCTGCTTAAAATAAAATTGAGTGTAATTTATGAATGAAAAACTTTTTTAACTATGTTTTTCTTTTGTTGTAGCTGTCAAATGCAGAATTGAGAAAATGTCTTTCTATAGTGAATTCAACTTTAGTCCTTGATGTTTGTGATGCAAGTAAAGAGGTAAATCTCATTACTGATAGTGTACCATACACACACACTCAAAGGCACACACATACATACATACACACACTCTAATACACACACCACACACAGACACATAGGCACTGTGACACACACACACACATACATACATACGCCCACTCTAATACACACACCACACACAGACAGATAGGCACTGTGACACATACACACTGTGATACTCACACACATACACACTGTGAAACACTCACATACACACTGTAACACACACATTCACCCTGTGATACACTCACAAACACACACATACACACTGTGATACACATGCAAATATACACTGTGACAGACATATACCTTTCCACATACACAAAGACATACACACTGTGACACATACACACTGTGACACACTCACAAAACACACACATACACACTGTGACACTCATACACATACACACTGTGAAACACTCACATACACACTGTGATACTCACACACATACACACTGTGAAACACTCACATACACACTGCGATACTCACACACATACACACTGTGAAACACTCACATACACACTGTGACACACACACACCCTGTGACACACTCACAAACACACACATACACACTGTGATACACATGCAAATATACACTGTGACAGACATACACCTTTCCACATACACATAGACATACACACTGTGACACATACACACTGTGACACACTCACAAAACACACACATACACACTTTGATACACACATACACACTGTGAAACACTCACATACACACTGTGACACACACACCCTGTGACACACTCACAAACACACACATACACACTGTGACACATATGCAAATATACACTGTGACAGACATATACCTTTCCACATACACATAGACATACACACTGTGACACACTCACAAAACACACACATACACACTGTGACACTGACATATATATAGGACTTCATCCTGCAGTGTGTGTATATATATATATATTTTGAACTTACAGCCCCTAGTGATTAAATATTAACAGCGGGTATATCCTGGAAGAATACAGTGATAGTGTATAATTAGCGACTTTTTTCAGCTAGAGATGTATTTATAAACCTGACTCTCTCTATAAATGTGGCCAGTCTTTGTGAGTTTTAGTGACAATTCTTAACCCCTTAACGACTCTTGACTGTCCTGGCATGTCATGGGTAGATTTGCGTTAAGGACCCATGACGGGCCAGGACCGTCATGGAATACAGGGCCCCCAGTGCGGCTGCACGCCTTTCAGGGAGCCCTGAACCAGATGCAACAAAAAAAAAATGGTCCGTGGTCCTTAAGTAACGGCCACATGCATGATCGGCCGTCCTTAAGGGGTTAAACCTACACTAAGTATGGTTTTATACATCTCCCCAAAGTTCTTGTGTATGAAAGCAAACTGGAGCAATTCTGGAGCAAACCAACTGAAAGATAGGGGAGACATAAACATTACCCAAATACTAATTGATTTAAATTGGTATTTTAATGCTTTGAATGCTCAGCAATATATGAGAGTCCTCCCTAGCTTTCAATGGGTTAAAATGCCCCATCTACACTAATGGGGATTTTTCTGTGTCCCCTATGATGCAATTGATATGCACCAAAATTGTTCCAGTTTGCTTTCATACATAAAACCTTTGGGGAGATGTATAAAACCATTCTTAGTGTAGGTTTAAATGGATAATAATGTTTCACAAAAACAGAAGCTCCAATTAATCTTAATAGTATTTGAGCCATAGAGAGTGTTATTTCATTACTGTCAGAGTTGTAGTTCAAGAGTAATTGAATGATAGACTATCCCCCTCCCGCCCCTAGTGTACCTAGTGTAAGCCACCTCCCCTCAGATGTGGAATTTGGTTGTAAGACCAGACAGATAACAGCAAAGGACAATCTTCTTACTGTGAGGACAATGAAAGCCCTGCCCCCTTGACAGGTTTTTCAGCTTTTTCCCTTATCTTAATTGAAGATTGTCCCTCTCTGCAATCTACCTGGACACTCCCTTCTGCTCTGGCTGAGCAGTGTGACATCAGTAAAAGGGGTGGGAGGGGGATACTTTATCATCCAATTACTCTTGAACTACAACTCTGACAGAATTGAAATAACACTCTCCATGGCAAAAATACTATGATGATTAATTAGAGCTGATTTTATTATGAAACATTACTATCCCTTTAAGAATTGTCACTAAAATTCACAGACAGGTCATCATGTTTATAAAGAGGTAAAGTCAGGTTTATAAATATGTCTCTAGCTGAGAAGGTTCACTAATGAGAACATTTTTTCACATCCATAGCTTATACATTATTAACATACCTGGGAATTCGCTGGATCTACCCCGGAGACTATGTTTTTTGTAGTTCATTACCAGATTTCTAGAGACAGAGGATGATTCTCCAGCAGGGGAGAGTTTCCCATCCTGTTACTCCCACATCTCACCCACTTCTCCTTCCTATCCTGTTCCTTCCACTTCCCACCCACTTCTCCTCCTTCCTACCCTGTTCCTCCCACTTCCTGCCCACTTCTCCTTCCCACCCTGTTCCTCCCACTTCCTGCCCACTTCTCCTCCTTCCCACCCTGTACCACCCACTTCCCTTCCGCTGTATGACACAGGTTATTAAGTCCCACCCCCACCTGTAATTAATCCCCGCCCCTTTTTGATGCAAATCACATATTTTTATATCTCCCACTGGCACCACATGAGCCCTCTCCAAGGGCTCAAGAAGACAAAGTTCCAAGATATGACCATCACTTTATTTTTCCATCAAGGACAGGTCATACCTGGCGTTAGGATTTAATTACTAAAACTGCCTTTATTTGTGGCGCAATTAGTGAATTTCTGTATCCATACGTTGTGACACAAGACCATTTCTCATACACATTTCAAAAAAGGCGACTGACTGCAGTTAGTAGTTGGAGAAAATGTAGCTAAACGTTTATACATATTGTTATGTCGCTTTGTGATAATTTTACATACGCTTTCAGTATTATTCCAGTTTTATGCTGTAGGACAAATCAACTGTACAATGGGGGGGATGAAAATACACAATTATTTACATGGGAATTTTAACCCCTTGAATACTAGAGAGGTCTCACGTTGGCGGCCTCTCTAGCATTCAAAAGGCTCAAGCCCCATTTAAGTTAATGGGAATTTGGTGAATTTTTATGGAACGGTACCTATTTAGCTTCCCTAGGTGTAAGGGAAAGCAGAACAAAACAGTGGATATCACATTAAGGCTATGGCGACTTGACTGCCCTGTGTTTTAGCTTAATCCAAGCCTCTCGTGCTTACTTGACTGCAGTGTCCTGTGTTCTCCCAGCAATCCCAAGGCATGTCAGGCCTGGTGGAGGTGTGACAGATAGGCAGACCATATGAATATCTGGGTACTTTGGCCCATATTTATAAAAGCAAAATGGAGTTATTCTGGAGTAACCCAACTGCACCATAGGGGACAACTAAAAATTCCTATTAAATTGGGCTTTGAACCCCTTGAATGATAGAGAGGCCACCAATGCAATGTGAGACAGATCCAGAGAAATCCCAGGTATCCCCATATGGACATCAGCGATATATTATTGGTGAAATGGGAATTGTTATTTTCCATCTATGGTATATGATGGCATGTTCCAGAATTTCTCATATTTTCTTTCTTTCTGCATAGGGTTCTAAATGTGTAGCTCAGTTGTTCCCAAACATTTTCACATGATACCCCCATTTTGTTGTATACCAAACCATATTTCCCGTCACATGCTACCCTTTGCACTTTTTATATTATTATTTATATCCATTTTATTTCATCTGTAATATGTTTTGAAAAAAAAAAAAATTCATCATACGTTCTTTTTTTGTTGCAGACTTTTGTACAATCAATATATATGTAGGCTCCACAACAAATTTAACAAAAACAGCAACAAAAACTGTGCTGTTTACAATTATTCTTCCAACTAGCCTTTTCCAAACTTCTGACTGTATTCACTTTTTGACAGTATTAATAATACCTTTGACAGATATCAGTAATGGTTTTCAAACAGCGTCTAAAATTCACCCTGGGGTTTTGGGTATGAAATGTAAATATATTAATCTACAAGAAAATTATAATGTGATAATATTGTTATTGCAAGAGGATATTACAGCCACTAAGTTGATGTTTTCTGTGATTTCCTCCTTAGAACCAGCACTTTAGCTACACCTGGTTGCATTTGATTAAACAGAAGGATATGTGCATTGCACCTGTATTTGACAAGCAGGAAGTCACTGTGTTTCCATGTGACTACAGCAAAAACATCTTAAAGTGGTTACACAAGTCCTTGACCGGCTTCCAAACAATTCTGGTAAGTGAATCATGTCCAGTACTACTTACATACAAGATCCCTTTAAAACTGAACCCGTTCCTTTAAATGAATGCTAACACCTCTTAAAAATCCTCATTTCTCTTAATCTGAGAGGAAAATCCTAAATGACGCAAATGTTGTGATAGGTTCAACAAAATATATCTTTAATTAGTACTGCATATCATGTTCATAGGGGCTGATCCTGAAAGCAGGATGGGCATATCTTCCAGCCTACCAAAATCCAATGGGTTTGCCATTCATTGGATACTGCTATGGGCATCACAGACTTCCAACTCAAAGGTGTATCCATCACCCCATAGGCTGCCAGGGAGATCTTGCTTACTACAACTTTATTGCGCTCCCACGAGAAGTCCAGCACCGTAGTCCAGCATGTTATCTTTCACCACAGCTACACATCCAAAGCAGCACCATGTGGAAGGGGCCTAAAATGCCGATCTGGGGGGTTATGCACTAAAGTGTGATTATGAGATAATACACAGGAGAACACTTCTCCGTAGTGATAAACTCTCAAAGACCTATGTTATTCTATGGAGCTTTTTACTAAGATCCCTGAAGTTGGGGACATCTGAGTTCCTTAGCTCCATAATGTGGGAACTGGATAGTTTATCACACTGGAGAAGTCATCTCCACTGTATTAAAAAAAAGAAACAAGGAGGCACTCATATGGTTAATATAACAAAATTGGAAAAATGAGACGCGCTCAAAGGATCCATAGGGCACCCTAGTTACACAGAATATTGTCAAAATGTATGGAAAATATATGAAAACAAAAAACAATAATTAAACACACTCCTAAGGTACAATATAGGTCTATATGTCCATGTACACCTATAAAATCTCCAGGATTAATAGTAAAGGTAATTATAACACTCTACCTCCCAGGGGAGGGCTGGCAACTTTTGGCCTGGGGGGCAAGTACAATTAAGTGGCCTATTTCTATTACCGCTCCAGCCCAATGTCCCAGCCCAACCCCTTTTGTTCTTGTTGTAGCTGGCATTAATGTTATGGATTAAGTCAAGTGATACCTCAGAGCTTATAACTGAAATGGTAGTACACAACTCATATCACAGAGATGACAAGTGAAATGAATCTACACTAGTGATACCAAAGAGCTTACAATTGAAATGGGGCAACACTAGTGACACCACAGAGCTTACAATTGAAATGGAGCTACAATACTCGTGTAGCTCCTTAATTCTGTTTACTCTATTTACAGCAGCAAATATTACAGCAGCAAATGGGAAATTGAGTGATGCAGTGGCCCACTGGCCCATATTCATGACCAGCCTGGAGGGCAATTGCCCCCTTGCACCCCAGGCCAGCCCTCCCCTGCTACCTCCAGTAGTTAGTATATTAGTTGTGTGAGTCTATATTAATAGGACTCCTCTTAAATTAACTTAGTCACCAAAACTGGATGTAATTGGATGATGAAATGAAGATGAAATGGGTAAGTAGATGATGAGTTCAGATGAAACTGATGTTGATGAAAATGAAAAACCCGCTATGGGTATCAGTCGTGTTTCCTTTCCGTTCTGATCATGCAGCTATCTTCAAAATATGGCCTTGCACCACTTCCATTCGACTCTTAGAAACAATAAGCGCAACGACAAAACAGAGGGAGCAGTACTAAGTGTAGTATTTTAATAACATTAAAACATTAAAAACTATATTTTATGCACTCACATGGCCCTCGTCTCTGGCATATTGCATCTCTAAGGTCCCAAACTCATATGCCGCAATACTGTGTCTCCGGTCTCCACTGCAATCACACCACCAGATGGAATTCCTTCCTCTACTGTCTCGTAATAAAGTTCAATTGAACCCGACAGTGTGTTATGTTCAGACAGGGGATTTTTGGTGAAAAGAGCTGTGGCTCACACTTGGGAGTTTCTCACAGGGGACTGAGATTTGGGACCGGCACTAGCTGAGTGCTCTTACTTCCCAATGCGTATCGTGGGTCTCTACCCACTTCCTCAGGGGAAACAAATAATAGAGATCAAAGCCTGGGCCCGCTCGGTTTGACCACCTATGTACCCCGTGGTGATCAACAAGCAATTATCCATCTAATCACAACAATAGCAACCAGCCGGCTAATTAGATTATTGGTCCCCAAATAGGCATCCCATGTCGGCTTCAGAGAGTGGGCTCATCTTTGAAATCCCTTCTTTTGCTCAATACATTGTTAATCTTTAGTCAATATAAAACATTGTTATAATCATAATATTAATAAAAACTAAAGTCTGAATTGACCGCCTGTATGTCAATTCAGACTTTTGTTTTTATTAATATTATGATTATAACAGTGTCTGACGAAAGTCTGAATTGACCTAAAACAAAGCACACATGTATGTCAATTCAGACTTTCATTTTTATAATATTATTATTATAACAATGTTTGATATTAACCAAAGATTAACAATGTATTGAGCAAAAGAAGGGATTAGACTCACTTCTCGATAGTTTATATTTAGAAAGATTAACCATATCAGATGAATGTTCGCCAGCAGCAATGGCATCTAATTCATCGCTGCCTCCATTTTGGATTTTTTTGGGATTGCCCCCCCTTCCTCTGGATCCTCTATACCTGATATTTTTGGGGATTCTTCCACCCCAAAGGCAGAAATCTGTTTGGATGGGATCTCCATCATCCTAAATCCAAAAATTGATTCCTGCCTAAAAAGGCCCCAAACTGCTAGGACCTGGAGTGGGGAACGCAGGTGGAATTGAGTAGATTGTGAGATCAGACTCACAGATGAACACCCCTCGCCATGAGCAAAAGATTCCATTTGTATAGATCCACCTGTGTCCCTATTGGCCCAGCAGATGACTTATCATCTCTCAGTGGGAAATATCCCACTCGCTCACTGGCCTGAAGAACCTGATCTTCTGTATTGGCCTTCAAAGTTATGGATGGAATTTTTTGTTTAGAGCTTTTATCCTTGATCTTATTATCCCTAAATTCTCTTCTTACTGTTATACTAGGCTCATCATTAGTCCATGGACGATTCTCTTTATTAGATGAATCTCCATGTCTCTGAATGTTCTCATTCCTCTCTTTCCTAGCATTATTAATTTTCTTAGGCCATTTACATATCTCATTATTTAAATAATCATTTCCATCTCTTGCAAATTTCTTTTTCTTTCTTTCTTTCTTTCTTTCTTTCTTTCTTTCTTTCTTTCTTTCTTTCTTTCTTTCTTTCTTTCTATTATTTCTGTCTGATGGAAACTAACATTTTTATTTGTCCCCTCTTCAAACCTACCATTTTGCTTTCCCTATATTCAATTAGCAGTTACATTAAAGAAAAGGAACAATGGTCCAAAATCTCATATCAACACTGCATGAACTTTGGGTCCTGTTGGAATGTCGGTAGGAGATTAAACCCAAGTCTCCTTGAGATCATACTAACCTCCAAATATTTGTTCATTGTTTCTATGTCCCACCATTGATTGCATTCAACCTTAAACAGATTCTCCAGATGGGTAAACAACCTTCTAATGTCCGAACTTGCCAGAGTGGATCTAACATTATCATCTTGGGATCCTGTCTCCCCAATGAAGAAACCACTGCTTTACGTTTAGCTCAGATTGGCCCTATGCCTGTAAAATTGCTTGTTAAATTAACACAACTGTTTTAAATATTCACAGAAAAATAATACTCAATATACACAAAAAATACAGTTATCAAATTCTTAAATAAAGGGGTAATCTTGATAGAAGAGAAATTAATCAAGTGCAGCTCCCAGTCCACGGATCATTCCAGCCAATATATACTGTAGACAAGAAAGGGAGAAAAAACAGGGGCTCCTCTGTGTGTATCAATAGATTAAAGATGGTACTGTGTTAGCCAGTGGTGTAGATAGGATTCAGTGTAGCAAAAAACTCACAAGAGTGGTATAAAGGTGATACCTTTTAATGCTTAACTGAGGACATAGCAAGTACAAGCTTTCAGGACACTAAGGTCCCTTCTTCAGGCAAGGGTTAACAAACCCAAGCCTGAAGAAGGGACCTTAGTGTCCTGAAAGCTTGCACTTGTTATGTCCTCAGTTAGCCATTGAAAGGTATCACCTTTATACCACTCTTGTGAGTTTTTTGCTACACTGAATCCTATCAATAGATTACAAATAGACCACCACCTTTTACCCTATGGTGTACACTCACAATAGGGAATGTGTTAGAGACGGCTTCTACCGAATCCAACTAACTACTTTCAGCACCTACGAACACAGGCTACCAATGTTTGGAACCATTGCTGTACATTGAAAGGCTAGGACCCACCCTCCACTTGTATCAGTCAGTACATATACATTACTTTGTTCATTTTTATATTTCCCCACTTTGTACAGAGCCCAGGCAATATGTTGGAGTTTTGTCAATAATAATAATCATAATACTGTTTGAATTTTGTTTTTTACTGGTCTAGACCGGGGTTAGGGACTCTTTTGCTGTGCAGTTGTTGGGATCTACAACTTCTATCATCCCTAGCTGTTGGCTGGTTGGGGTTGATGAGAGTAGTAATCCACAAAATCTGGAGAGCCAAAGGGTACCATCCCCTAGTCTACAATGTACTCCATATTTTTCCATCTCTGACGCATTTCTCTGTTCTCTCTTTAGCGAGACCACATTTTGCTGGAAATCATTCCACAGCCGACATGTCTAGAAGTGGACCAGTCACACAAAATCCTCAAAATAAATGACTGCAACCCCTCAAATAAATATCAAAAATGGAAATTTGAGAAGTACTATGTTGATTAAAGAGAGTACTGTGACAATGTAAATTAATTTATTTACTACTGCAAAATGAGCAACAACATCATTCTATTTGGCAGTATCAAGAAAAAAACTATTTTTTATAAACTATCATCAAGTAGGTCTTTCCAAAGTGGTCTGCAGTTTACAATATATTCTTGATCAACATTTGTGTTTGAGGGTTGCTCAGTTGTTCCTCATTTTAAGAAGCATCAAGGACAGATGTTCCAACAGCTGAGATTTCACAGTGGACACTGGACAACTTGAGTCGCCGCTCAAGAATCCTGTTTTGTTGGCTAGAATTTATACCAGAAAGAAAAAAAGGGACGTGGGGAATAACAAAACATGACTTTCCATATGTAAGGGTGGTTCAGCGTGTTGCAGCTACATGTTATGTTTTTGTTACAGTTACGTTTTCATTCAATGGTAACTAATGACAGTGTGAAGAGGCACTTACAAGGATGACCATTATCACCGTCCATGAGTAGACAGCTCTTGTCTCCAGGAAGCACTAGCAGTGCAGGTTTTCAGAATAACACTGCTTCATTACAGTTAAATTAATTCAAAGGACTACTCCACTCACTGAGCCACCTGTGTTCAAGCAGGGATATCCTGAAAGCCAGTCTTGTTAGTGAATCTTGGCAACCGAATTTGCCTACCCCATGTAGCGTATGTGTTTTGCTGTGTACTACATAGATTCAGAGGTAATTTCACCCATATTTTAGTGTGGAAGGAGGTATTAGCCCTTTTTGTGCCGGATGGATGCCCAACGCACTTCTTTGCAATGCATTAAATACACAGCTGGAGCACAAATAGGTTTCAAATCTATGGCTCTGAACACACTTCACTGTATAGATGTGTACAGGTGATTTGTATATAGGTCTTTTTTCTGACCTTGAAATTTAACCCTTTGAACCCCATAAGGGTGACCAACATATTTATTTGCTCTCTGGCACTCAAAGGATTAATAGGGCATATTAATTAAGGTAAAAATATCTTGAGCCAAATAACTGGAGTTCAGGGTATTATTCACAAAGCAAGTAAAGCAGCTCTGGGGCAAACCCCATGGAAAAAACAAACCAACCATTGATCTAAACAGGAATTTTAACCCCTTGAGTATTAGAGAGGTCTCCAGAGCATTGCTTAACAACCAGTGGGTATTTGGCTAATTGTTATTTGCCTTCTTTTCTGCCTTGCTTCATTTTCTTTGTGCATATTGCCTTATGAGCAAAGGAGAAAAAACAATAAATTCCAGCGGTGCTTTTTCTTTGATTCATAAAGTTGTTTTGTACCTGTTATACTAACCTTTCACCTTGCTACATAAGACCCAATGTGTACATTGTTTCTCTCCAATGCTGACCTATTAGTGATAGATCCCTCCCTGTCTTACTTACTGCAGTGAACTGCACTCCACCAATCAGTTTTCTATCTGTACTGTCACACGGAAGGGATATTGTTGTAAACATATTTGGGAACTTTAAAAACGAGATGGCCCTGAGATCTTTGAATATAGTATTTCCCAAGAACAAAGATTTTAGGCAGTATGTCTCTGATTGCTCTAAACCAGAGGTGCTCCAGTCAGTCCTTAACCCAATGAGTGCCAGTGTGGTACATAACACATTGCTCTGCAATGCATTGCATACTCCTCTGGCACTCAAAGGGTTAAAACTCAGGTTACAAAAAAATTACCTTGGTCCTACACCGTGTATTTGGTTATATATAGTACTGCTCAAATAGTAGCAACAAGACCTATAGCTTGTAAGGTATGCTCCTTGTAGCTTCCTATGTCTAGAACATTGGTTGCAAAACCTGCTTTCATAAACCACTAAGGCTGTGGTTTTAATTTAACACAAGAACTTAAGTATGTGTCCTCCGTGTAGCAGTCAGGTAGATAGGTATACTTTTTGTGCATTGGAACTGTGTTCTATTCTATAGCTGGTCACTGGCATTTCATTATGTGAAAATGCTTCAAGGGATCTATCTAAAGAGCCATAAGTAGTCTTATATTTATAGCTATTGTCTTCCAAACTGTGAAAACCCATTATAGATAGATAGATAGATAGATAGATAGATAGATAGATAGATAGATAGATAAAACTACTGTATGGAGGACTCCTACCTAAGTACACTAGACATCAGAGTAAGTAGCATTTTCATAGTAGAAGTTCTAGAATCTCCTGTTCAGAAATAGGTACATATGTACAGAGTAAAAGCAGACCATTTCTGATAGAGGCCTTCCGTACCATAGGAGAGAAAAAGAAATTCTCTTTTAAATGGGGCTTTTAACCCCCTCAAATGCTAGAGATGTTAAAGTGGTAGTAAGGCACCTTTTTGTCTTTATATATATGCCAGTACATAATATGTTAATAGCCTATACTCTTTATTTATTCTTTTATTCATCGTCACCTATTCTTTTATATTTTACTAGTGTAAAAGCCTGCGTACACAGGCCAAGGTCCGGTGAGGTAAAGAGGCCGGTCCTGCTCTGTGTACTGCCACCGGCAGCGCACGCAATGCAGTCATGTGCAGTAGAGACTTCCCGAACTACAGAATGCTCCCAGCACAGAACTCCCAGCACTCTGTGCATTCGGGCAGTCTCTACTGAGCATGACTGCATCAGTCAAACATTCTGGCCTTTTATATTATAGGATGTCCCTCACAATGGGCTCTCTTAGGGCTAGATTCTATTGCAGGTGCTAAATGTTAACAGCCGTTTTATCAAACATATTCCTATTGCAGTCTATGAGAAAACAGGAGATAAAAGCAGAGGTAAAATTAGCACCTTAATAGAATCTAGCCCTTAATGTCTTCTTCCAGAGAGCTTTCTGTAAGGGACTGTGAAACCTGGGATAGTTCCACAATATAAATCTATCCCAGGAATAGTGAGTGCCCTATATGCTATACTTTATAGACTGGAGGCTGTCTCTTCTGCTGTAGGGGTAGTGCTACGATGGGAGTTATGCACTAAGGTGTGATAAAGAGGTGATAAAGTGGAGATAACTTCTCCAGTCATATCACTTCTCCAGTTCCTATGTTATTCTATGGAGCCATTGTACTAAGAGCTCCAAAGTTGGAGACTTCTTAGTGCATAAACTCCATAGAATAACACAGGAATTGGAGAAGTAATATCACTGGAGAAGTTATCCCCGCTTTATCACACCTTACTGCATATCCCCCATTGTAACACTATGGAAGAAATGCACTAAGGTGTGATAAAGAGGTGATAACGTGGAGATAACTTCTCCAGTGATATCACTTCTTCAGTTTGAATGTTATTCTACGGAGCCTATGCACTAAGATTTCTCCAACTTAGTGCATAGGCTCCATAGAATAACACAGGAACCAGAGAAGTGATATGACTGGAGAAGTTATCTCTGTGTTATCACCTCTTTATCACACCTTAGTGTGTAATCCCCCAAGTCTGCTTTCAGCTCCAAACAGAAAACTGTTTGGAAATAGAAATTCAATATAATCCCTGGCAGGGAAAACAATTTTTTTTTTTTAAATGTGTGAATATGGAAAAATATCCTATATAATAATTCACTAAAACGTGTGTAACGCTGCAGTAATGCGCAGTAGAGACTGCAAACACCGCGGCTGATACAGAGCGGGGCGCTCCGAAGGAGCATCCGGCACTGTATCAGCCGCGGCGCAGGCAGTCTCTACTGCGCATGACTGCCCCGCAACCGGCTGGCAGTGGCACTTTGGCCCTTGTAACGGGCTCTTGAACTAGTATTATTTAAATAAAGTCTAGGCAATTTCACTTTACATATTATGCATTTGCAAAATATGTAAAGTCATAATTGAGGTGTACTGTTAATTTAATAATGTTCCATTTAAATCAGGGGGAATTTGGGAAATTTCTGTACATCCGGTCTGGTCCACTTTATAGGCTCCTGAATTGCCCATCTTTTTCTTTTGCATATAGCGCACAGTGTAATCAATTCCATATCTTTGTCTTACTTTAACCCTTTGAGAGCCAGAGTGGTACGGAATGCATTGCTTTGCAATGCATCCTGTACCACTCTGGCACTCAAAGGGTTAATAAATATGTGAAAGGCTTAGCCCACCCATGGACATACTTGCACTTTTCTCTTCTTTTTTAGCTATTCTTCTTTTGATAAATATAGTTGAAGAAGTTTTTGATTTTTTTTTTTAGTATTTTTCAAAGTCTGGTGATACATTTTACAGAATTCATTAATATGTGAAATGTTATACAGGAGATGTTATTTTTGAATGGAATGGTGTACACAATCTTTCAATAATATTTTATTTTAATGCATTTAGCATTTTCATATTACATAGCAAAACATAAATTGGGGGAATAAATGATTGGTAAGAGTGAATGTATTTTTTTGTTGAAAAAAAAATTACACTTCTGTTGGCAGATTAGAAGGTAATGTAAGGTTTAAATATTTCTAGGTTACGAATGATGTTAAACTAGGGGCATCTTGTCATAGGCAGAATGTGGCCCACCTGACCCCAGGGTGGGGCCCTCCTAAGATTTGTAACAAAAACCTAATTAATTAGCAAGGATGAACTAGTAGACCCGTAAGACATAAGGAGTGCCAGTATCATCCAAATTTTTTTTGTGAAAAAGAAGTATTGTCATTGATTTGATAAATAAATTCATGGTTTTGAATAGATGACAGTCTGTATTCACCATTGTTATAAATAAATAA
Source organism: Rhinophrynus dorsalis (assembly GCA_037306005.1). NCBI lineage: Eukaryota > Metazoa > Chordata > Amphibia > Anura > Rhinophrynidae > Rhinophrynus > Rhinophrynus dorsalis. Next base: position 209,003,763 of record CM074725.1, on the reverse strand, counting down.
ATTAATGTGTTTCTCACCTGTATAGCTTTCTGATTATGTGAACTTGGACACTCCTGTGAGAAACCCTTTGAGTGCCAGAGCTGCGTGTGTTGTACAGTGTATTGTACTGCTTTGTGTTGCATCCCACCCACTAGCTCTCAGGGGTTAAAAAGGCATGGGTGATTTCTGGAGGTAAGTATGAAACTCAGGCATTGACCAATGAATAGACATTTTGAGGCTAATGTGTTAAAGCGGAACTATCATTTCAGCATAAGTCACCCTCGATCCATTGTTATATATATATATATATATATATATATATATATATATATATATATATATATATATATATAATAATGAAAATAGGCTAATAAAGTTTGTTGACATCATTTTATATCATGTCTGTGTATCGTCCCTATATGATAGGAGAGTGCGGCCATCTTGTTGAAGTTGGATCTGTGGGCCTGCACTGTCATCCCTGTCTCTGTCACTCACAAGGATTTGCCAGTGGGGGAGTTGCGTTGTAACCATCCAGTACAGCACAGGGATGGACAGCGCAGTCCCACAGATCCCACTTCAACAAGATGGCCGCGCTCACCTGTTCACGTAGGTCTGATACAAAGTTATGATTTAAAATGTTGCCGACACTAAACAAACGTTATTAGCCTAGTTTCATTATTATATGCATACTAGCAATAGATCGGGGTGACTTATATTGACATGATGTTTCCACTTTAACCCTTTCAGTGCCAGAGGGGTACACAACACACTGCTTTGCTTTGCAATGCTTTGCTTTTCCCTCTGGCACTCAAAAGGTTATAGGGTTAACAGGAGGATTACCTATATAGGCTCATACATTCCCACTACAGACAAGACGCATCTAGCTCAAACCTAAAGCTATCTCAGGCGTAACACACTACAAACAATGATAATTGATGCTGCTAATGCTACAACCCACAAGTGTACATACAGTTATAAAACAAGTAGTGCTGTACAAACGCATAAAATAAAGCTTTTACTTATATGATTCACATCTTGCCTTGAAAGAAAACGCAACATATGTGAATTCGTATTAACGTTCATGAATTGTTGGACTAAAAAGTTATTTAACAACTGCGAGACATCTGTATGTACCATTCTTATAAGGAAAGATTAGTAACTAGTCAAAATTTGCAATATTATGTTTGCGATTTTGTTTCTAAAAAGCATCACTACTCAGTAGTTTATTGCTAATAAAACTGCCTTGGGTGTATTCACTTTTTAGGTGCTAGATCTTTTTTTCATTTTCTCTTTTGTCTCTATTTCTAAAGGTCAATGCTGTGGTGATATGATCTTGTCGATGTGTTTGAAACACTTCGACATTTCGATCTGCACACACATTAGCATACAGGATTGTCAAAGTGCTGTCTGTGGAAGGGATGTCCTCCCTTCACACATCTCCAACACTATGACAATTCTGAAGTAGAACAGCATTCTCTCTCTGCTTCCCTACTTGGCCAGTTTCAGCACTATGGACAGTATTGAGTGCCATAGAGATGTGCATTGCTCACCCCTGTGTCACTCAAAGGGATAAAATAAAAAAAAACAGTACACCAGGCACTACACAATTTTCCCCTAACCTATGTGTCATATATTATACATGTTGTGCACTCACAGGGGAACAAGACTGAGGGTCACGCAGCATCTATGGGGATTTGTGGCTACGACTTGCCCCCAGCCTTCTTCCCTTGCCCAGTGGTAGCCATAGAACCCCATATACACTGCTTGGGCCCCACACTTGTTCCCTTGACCACTGGTAACCACAGATCCCCATGTACACTGTCTGGCCCTTTCCAGCCTTTGTCTCTTACTCACTGCTAGCCACAAATCCGTGGCACTGCCTGGGCAAGGGAAGAAGGCTTGGGGTGTCAGGCAATGTATGTGGGATTAACACAAAATGGTGTTGTACCCCATGCTGCACATGTTAAAAATCTGACATAGAGTTACCCCCTTCCACTGCAAAGCGTTTTCTAACCCTCTGGTACTCAAAGGGTTAATAGGCAAGGTATGCGGCTTCCTACCTTGCCTGTATATGTGTACTTCATGTTATTTTACTTTTTATTAAAAATATATAGTTCAGACCTCAAGGGGGACATCAGGACCACTCCTGATACCCCCTAGCATGGATCACCTATCCAGTAGGATAGGTGATCCATGAGGCGACAATGCTGGCATTTTTAATAAAGTCTGGAATGAGGAGCGCAAACAAAGGCACATCTAAAAGTAAAATCTTAAAAAGAATTTATTTTGCAAGAAGTACATCAAACTCACCAGATCACTCGTATTTGAACACATAGAGTCTCCCAGTCCAAACAGCCTCGACCTGCCCGCCCTGCAAAATCCAGTCTCAGGAACTTTCAATATCTTATTCTTCCAATGTTCTCTGTTCCCAGTATTCTCCTCCTTTTGTAGGATAAATACGTTATTCCCTGTTGTTCTTATCTCCTAAGAGACACACCAGTATACAGAGATCCACTCCTCCAAACACCATTCGGTGTATTCAAATTCCAACACCGGAGCTCGGGCGTCTGGCGGAGGGGCGTGACCGGGAGACACCTTTGTCACAACGAGTTCTGGCTCTAGCGATTCACCCTACGCGTATCGCGGCTCACGTGCCGCTTCCTCAGGGGTTACAGTCTTAATACTGTCTCTGCTGCTGTGTGCGGCCGTAGAGGTGGTGGCGGTGGAGACAATGCTGTCTGCCACTTATCCCCCCTTCTTCCGGCACGTGAGCCGCGATACGCGTAGGGTGAATCGCTAGAGCCAGACCTTGTTGTGACAAAGGTGTCTCTCGGTCACACACCCCCGCCAGACGCCCGAGCTCCGGTGTTGGAATTTGAATACACCAATGGTGTTTGGAGGAGTGGATCTCTGTATACTGGTGTGTCTCTTAGGAGATAAGAACAACAGGGAATAACGTATTTATCCTACAAACGGAGGAGAATACTGGGAACAGAGAACATTGGAAGAATAAGATATTGAAAGTTCCTTAGACTGGATTTTGCAGGGCGGGCAGGTCGAGGCTGTTTGGACTGGGAGACTCTATGTGTTCAGATACGAGTGATCTGGTGAGTTTGATGTACTTCTTGCAAAATAAATCCTTTTTAAGATTTTACTTTTAGATGTGCCTTTGTTTGCGCTCCTCATTCCAGATGTGATACTGATACAAGGGATAAGGTCCTTTTTTCGTGGAGGCTGCACCAAAGGGATACATCGGGGAAACCTTGAGAAACTCTTTTTTCTGTGGAAAGATTGCAGACTTATATATATCCATTCCATTCATCTATCATCCCATTATATCATCTATCATTTCATCATTCCATTATTTCATCCATCATAATAGAGATAAGTACTTTATTATTGGTTATGTGTCTAGTGCTGTGAGACTGTGGACCCTTATATTTTTATATATAGTTGGACTATCTTTTTGTTAGTATAGTGTGTATTTTTGGTAATATTCTAAGGCCCTTTGTATGTTTTTTTTGTTTGTTTTTATCCTTTGTAAATTATAGTTAGGTCAGTTTTAGTGCGCGGAGTGGGGGTGTCCACTCCTGAGTGTACGCCGATAGGAAAACTCTATATAAGATTTCAAACGGAGCCTAATTGAGGTTGTATACTCGGGCACTGACACTTTTCCACATTTTTCTACAAAAAGAGATTTTTAATAAAGTGCATATAACATATGCACTTTCTTATTATAATTATTCTAATATTTATTAAAAATATACAGTTCGGCCTAGAAGAAAGAACTTGGCTCCTCTCTACCTTCAGCGGAGTGGAGATCGATGTGGAGGAACCCTTCCGCTTCTCCATCTCTATTCATTTCCTTGAATTGAATTATAAACTCCTCTCGTGGTGGTATTACACCCCCACTAGAATGCACATTTTTCAATCCTCTAACTCCAGTGTTTGTTGGAGATGTTCCCAATCGGAAGGCACATTCCTCCATACCTGGTGGTCCTGCCCTGCGATCCAGACCTTCTGGAATCGCTGTTTATCCCACATAGATCTGTTGTTAGATAAACCACTCTTTAGAGACCCTTAGCAAATACTGCTGTTCCATGTCTTACCACCTTCCCCCCCCCAAAAGAAAATCTTTCTTTTCACACTCCTAAATGCAGCGAAAGCCCTTATCCCTCTAGGTTGGAAGACCACGTCGCCCCCCCTCACTCAAGACCTGGGCTGATAAAGTCAAAGAACATTTTCACTAAAATGGCATGGATGTTACGGGGTCTAGACCCATCCCCTCTTCTGGATAAATGGTTCGATAATCATGAAACTCTATTACGATTACCATCTCAACAACTTCTTTGCTCCTTATCCACCACATGCTGATGGATCTGGTCGCCAACACAAACCCTTACCTTACCTCTTCCCCCCCCTCATACTTCCTCAGCTCTTACCCTTTTTCTTTTCTTTCTTTACTGTTCTGTCCCTCCCCCCCTTCTTTAGTGTTTTTAAGTGCAATAGAAAATGTATATCAGTTGGACTTTTAGTACATGGGCTTAATATAGCTAATTTTGGATTCATTGGATATCTGTACATTTTCTGGACAATAGTTACTGTAAATCCTCACATCCAACATCTGTGTCAATATCTTAAATCTTACCATCTATACTTTCATATTGTGCATACCATGGGACTGTTTGTAATATGTACATGTGTGAGATTTCCATGTTGACATTTTCATCAACGCGACATGGTAAGTCTGTCATTTGGTCGCACGCATTTTCTCGTGCTACCATTGAAAAGTAAACCAGGAGGGTGTATGTCGAGTAAAATTGGTGTATGTCAAATTAAATATACAAGGAGCAGTGCATGTCGAATAAAACTGGATAATGAACAATGTAGAATGGGAGAAATGTATGTTGAATTACAAAGAGGAGGGTTAACGTGGAAGGGGGGCCCTCTATATCGTATTTTTAACATGTGCAGCATGGGGTACAACATCATTATGTGTTAGCCCTATATACATTGCCTGATACCCACAGCCTTCTTCTCTTGCCCAGGCAGTGCCCATGGCGATTTGTGGCTAGCAGTGGGCAAGGGGAAAAGGCTGGAGAGGGCCAGACAGTGTACATGGGGATCTGCTGTTTCCAGAGGTCAAGGGAACAAGTTTGGGGGCCAAGCAGTGTATATGGGGTTCTATGGCTACCTCTGGGCAAGGGAACAAGACTTGGGGGCAAGTGTTAGCCACAAATCCCCATAGATGCTGTGTGACAACCAGTCTTGTTCCCCTGTGAGTGCACAATATATAGTATATGACACATAGGTCAGGGTATAAATGTATAGTGTGTGTTGTACTGTTTTTTTTATTTTAATCCTTTGATTGCCACAGGGGTGAGCAATGCACATCCCTATGGCACCCAGTGCTGGCCAAGTAGGGAAGTAGAGAGAATGCTGTTCAACTACAGAACTGTCGTAGTGTTGGTGATGTGTGAAGGGAGGAAATCCCTTCCACGCCGACAACAGGTCACAGCAGTCCCTGCTTGTGATTGCTTGAGGGCTGTTACTGCATAGGAAAGTACATGGAGATCCCAACTTCGACAGCCTGAGGAAGGTGAAGTTGTGACTGTGAACTCCGACAGCAGAGGCTGCTATCGGAGATTAGTGAATGTGTCAAAGTGTCACATTAAAATATATCAACACACCCCCTTACATACGAAAGTGTCTCAATATGCCTCATTTCCATATTGAAAGAGGCCGTTGTCAATGTGACGAATGAAAATTCATAAACCTGCCGGACTTATGTTGATGTGGGCATATTTTTGTTAGAGTGGTGGTGATGTGATGTTGTAGACACTTTAGTGAATGCTATCAATGTGCCTACGACACTGCTCCGACAGGACATCAACATTTTTAGGCCTCTTAGTATTTTAGTGAATCTAGACCAAGATCTGTATACTGCAAGCATTATCATTATATTTTTTTGTGTTTCTGCAGCACTACTTGTTTAATAAACAGGCATCTATTCTCTGAATTTTATAGACAAAATCCTACCCATATTCTTCAGAAGCATGTAAGCATTTTCATATAAGAAATTGAGATTGTACAGTCATAGACTGCAACAGTTGCAATTAAAAAATCTAATATGTTGACAAACTTTTCCTGCTATAGGAAGGACTTCTACCTAAGTGAGTTCTTTTGTTAAACAATTTAAGATTTTTTTACTATAAAGATAGTTTCCCTTTAAATGGAATCAGTGGAGAACTCACAATCAGTGTTTTTATCTTTAGTAGTGATGAGCGAGCATGCTCGGCCGAAGCTCGGTTCGGCTCGAGCATCGCTCTGCTCGGCACATGGCGGTACTCGTACGAGTACCGCATGTGCTCGCCCGCCATGTTCGGGTCTCCTCCCCGCACGTTTCGCGGCTGCTGCGCAGCCAATAAACGTGCGGGGAGGCTCTGACATCAGTGTAATGCCAGCAGCCATGTTGGCTGCTGGCATTACACTGATTGTCTGGCCAGAACCCGTGATCGGGTGCTGTATAGCACCCGACGCGCGAGTTCGGCTCATTCTTAGCCAGGGAGAGATGCGCTTAGGCAGGGAAAGTCAGTGTAGGGAGAATAAAATTGTTGAAACTCTATCAAGACCCAAAAGTCCTTTTTAGGACTGTTGTGTGTGGGGGCAGCATTTATATTTTGTTTGGGGGGGCACAATTTCCTTTTTTTTGTGGGGGGGATATATGTAAGGTGACATATAATACTAGATGCACAGGAAGTCAGTGTAGGGAGAATAAAATTGTTGAAACTCTTTCAAGACCCAAAAGTCCTTTTTAGGACTGTTGTGTGTGGGGGCAGCATTTAATTTTTTTGGGGGGTGGCAGAATTTCATTTTTTTGTGGGGGGGGACATGTTCTAAGGTGACATTGTACTAGGTGCACAGGGACAAATATTTCACAGTGCAGTGACAAGCTGACATATTCTGTTAGGTGCACAGGGCCAATGATATTACAACGCAGCGACAAAAAGGGCCATTTTAAACGTGTGCCTAGCCATAGATTATTGTCACATTCTGTTTAGTGTGCAAATTCACAAATTAACGTCACATATTCCGTTCACTGTGCCTAGCCGCAGATTAGCGTCACATTCTGTTTCGTGTGCCTAGCCGCAGATTAGCGTCACATTCTGTTTCGTGTGCCTAGCCGCAGATTAGCGTCACATATTGTTTAGTGTGCCTAGCCGCAGATTAACGTCACATATTGTTTAGTGTGCCTAGCCGCAGATTAGTGTCACATATTGTTTAGTGTGCCTAGCCGCAGATTAGCGTCACATATTGTTTAGTGTGCCTAGCCGCAGATAAGCGTCACATATTGTTTAGTGTGCCTAGCCGCAGATTAACGTCACATATTGTTTAGTGTGCCTAGCCGCAGATTAGCGTCACATATTGTTTAGTGTGCCTAGCCGCAGATTAGTTTTTATCTTCCTTTTTGTGTGTTTTACGGTCAGTCTGTAAAAATGGCGTACTACGGGCGAAACATCGTTCCCAGCAGCGACGTTGGAGTCCAAGATGCATCCAGACATCCTCCCTATGCTGTCCCTGAACCATTTCTGTGGTGTTTCCATCATTTTCTGACCTTTTCCTATGAACCAGGCACCCTCCCCTCATCAGAGCAGGGGGTGCCTGGTGTAATGCTCGAGTCCTCCCATTGACTTCAATGGGGCTCGGGTGCTCGGCTGAGCACTCGAGCCTCCGGGGGCGCTCGGCCAGAGCACCCGAACACCCGAGCATCGGGGTGCTCGATCATCACTAATCTTTAGCAAAGCATTAGCAGGTATGGCTGCACTTTCCTTTGTTGACACTAGAGTGCAGCAAATTCTGGCTAAATAGCTGTTTTGCTTTCAAAACAAAAGTCTTAGGGGCAGAGACTAATTGCAGTCACATGGGTATTTTCTTACAATATTATTACCAGTTATAATCCAAGCCTAAAAGGAGAAGTTACCCACACACACACACACAGCCATTTATCTGTACCATTGCCAGAAAATCCTAACAGCACCATCAACTTTTGCTGTTCATCTCTTGTTCTTCAATGAGTCCTGAATGTCATTTCCATGGAGGCAGACATGACAGTTGCTTGCAGAACCACAGAAGGAAATTCCACCCAAAGCACATAGTAATCTTAACCCTTTGAGTGCCAGAGGAATAAGCAACTCTCTTTGCTTACCCATTGGGCAATCAAAGGATTAAAGTTGGCATATTTGAAAACTGCATTAAAAACTACCTATATGTCTTACCCAAAAGTCAAGCAGATGTATAGTCTAGGAAATATTCATGCTTGTATTTCTGGGCAAAGAGAAAGTGAACATTTCCTGGTACTGCACAAAACCTCATCTCATATGAAACATAACCAAAACCTTCATTAGTATATGAAACATCACTGACAAGTTTAAGTAGCACATGAAATGCCACTGTACCGCACAGGTACTACAATTAGCATATGTTAGCATTTGTAACAAGTGTGAATTTCTCATTAACTGTACATTTGCTGGACTTTTCGTTAACATGACACACAGGCAGTTTTTAATGCAGTTTTCAAATATGTAACCTTGAATTAAGGTGAAAGTTCCACTTTAAGAGCCAGAGATGTGTGCAATGCATTGCTTTGCAATGTGTTACTGCTCTGGTCCTTAAAGTGTTAAGGTGCTCTGCCTGCTTCAACTTGAAACTTGGACTTAACATTTTATTATTAGGGATTGTTACTTCTTCTTTAAAGGGATAGTAATACTTCATTTTAACTTTATTTTATTTTGTAGGCATTAAAAAAACATGAAGAATGATATAAGTCTTATCTCTGAAACCTTTATGGTTTAAGAGATATTCACAAACAAAGTATCCCCCCCCTGTTCAACCAGATAAGAAGGGAGATGCCCAGGTAGACTGCAGAGAGGGACAATCTTCAATTAAGATAATGGAAAAAGCTGAAAAACTTTTCAAGGGGGGAAGGGCTTTCATTGTTTTCATACAAAGAAAATTGTCCCCTTCTGTTATCTGTACTGTCATACAACCAGACTCACATCTGAGAAGAGATGGCTTACACTAGGAAAAAGGGGCAGGGAGGGGAACTTTGCTTGTGAATATCTCATAAACCATAAAGGTTTGAGAGATAAGACTTATATCATTCTTCATGTTTTTTTAATGCCTACAAAATAAAATAAAGTTAAAACGAAGTGTTACTATCCCTTTAAGATCTATTATGGAATGTATTTATTTATTTTATTTATTATGGAAAATACTAGTTTAAAAGCCCGTGTATACGGGCCACAGTCCTACTCAGCGGCCTCGGCTGTTTCCCCGGAGCCGGGACCGGAGACAAGAGGTGGGCCCCGGGGAGGAGGAGTCTGGCAGCACCAGAGTCTTGGGCGGCTTTCCCCGGCGGCCCCTCATCCTCCGGCCGGAGTCGGTTGTACCGTGCTTTCCTCGCACAGAGCGGTCCCAGGAAGGTGCACAGAGAGGAGTTCAGTCCAAAGGTCCAAATTCAGAGCACCCCGCTAAATATCAGCTGCTGCGTAATCTTGTTTCCTCTGCTGGCGTGTTCAGGCAGTCTCTAACGCGCATGACTGCAGTGCGGGCAGTCTCTACTGCGCATGACGGCTTCTGACAAACATCCTAACATTTTATTATATAGGATATATTTTGTCTTGGTTTTTCATACTAAGTAAAATTGGGAAATTTTTCCTTCAAAAGTTATTACAAAACAACTGTGCATGTAATGGGTACAGTGTGCTCAAGGGTTGCCCATTTTATGGTGGTGTAATTGGTACTGCAGTCTATGGAGGGACAAAAGCTTCCATAGAAAGCAACGGCAATAGTGACTCTATAACTGGGAAAAGTCCTAAGTACATTGCATCCAAGAAAATCAGTTTTGCACTTTAATAGCTTTTGAACAAACCATCTGACAGCAACAGGACTACCCTTGGTTGCTCAAGGAGAAGATCCCTGCAAAATATGTTTTTTAATCTTATTAAGTGATATTTTACAATTAAAATATATAATGTCAGATGGACGTATTGACTTACAACTTTGTAAAACAGCTATAATTGTGTGAGCTCTATAATGTATAGCTCATACAGCTATAATTCTCCAATACTGCAATAATAATGTAAAAGCCCATGTACACAGGCCAAAGTCCAGGTTAACCCTTTGAGTGCCAGAGGGGTATGCAATGCATTGCGTACCCCACTGGCACTCAAAGAGTTAAGAGGCTGGCTGCCACTTCACTGACAGCGCATAAGATGCAGCCATGCGCTGTAGCGACTGCCCGAACACCCAGAATGCTCCCAGCACAGAACTCCCAGCATTCTGTGCGTTCGGGCAGTCTCTACTGTGCATGACTGCATCAGACAAACATTCTAGCATTTTATTATATAGGATCATTTAGGCCAGTGGTTCTCAACCCGTGCCCTCAGTGGCTACTAACAGGCCAGGATTTGAAAATTTCCTTTTAAGAGCACAGGTGAGTTAATCAATATGACTGAGCCTCTGATCAACACACTTGTGTTCTAACAGGGAAATTCCTAAGTCCTGGCCTGTTAGTGGCCACTGAGGGCACGGGTTGAGAAACTCTGATTTAGGCCATATGCAGAAAGTGTAAAGTAGAGCAATTCTAGGGCACACTAGCACTGCCACAGCACTGAATTTTTCATGCAACACGATAATTGCTTTATTTCTTGCCTTTACATATTTTGTAATTAGAAACCTATCCAGGTAAGCAGTCTCTTCTGCACCTACAGAATTCTCTCTAAAAGACAAAAATCGGGTTGAAACCTAGAGAGATTGGGTGAGATGTAAAAATGTGACAAAATGAAGGTGAATATTGCAATTGTGCTTTAAATTAGGTGATGGAATTGGAGTGAAGTTCCTCTTCCTTCCTAATGCCAATATACTAAGCTGTGTGCACCATAAAGCCATCCCTTAACACCACTACAAGAGGGAGGTCTGTGGGCATTTCAGGGCAATCCTCAAGTCAGCGCCAAGAACTACACAATGTGGTCACCACCACCATCAGTTTCCCTGAGCATGCTGTAGGACAAAGGTGCTATGATTTCTGGAAGTAAAGTCTAATATTGACAGATTGGGTCATATGCTGTAGTACACACAATTAAAGGGATAGTAAAGTCCCAAAAAAAGTATCTTCTAAATGGTAACTGCACTAAAAAAAAAAAACACTTAATGCGCTTAATTCTTTCTCTCAAACCGTTATGGTTTGAGAGATATAAGAAAATAAAGTCCTCCACTCCCTCCCCTTTCTGCCTGACGAGCTGTAAAGCTGTCAGAGGAAGAATCCGGTCTCCCGACTGTAGGCAGCTCTTCAGGAGTGCTGTCATCTAGATATCCAAGTATAATTATGTCATCGGTATGGTCTACAAAGTGTGTGTGGCTTGCAAGCACACGTTATAGACTATTCCAATGAAGTAATTATACTTAGATATCTCGATGACAGCTCTCCTGAAGAGTCGCCGTCTGGTCCTGAAGGCAGGATCTCATGACGTCCGCTATACAGCGGACGCATGAGAAGGGGGAGGGAGCAAGGTCTTTATTTTATTACAGCTCTCATACCATAACGGTTTGAGGGAAATGATTAAGCGCATTAAATGTTTTTTTAGTGCAGCTACCATTTAGAAGATACTTTTTTTGGGACATTACAATCCCTTTAAGTACACTTAAATACATCCACTTTCAATAGAGACTAGCGCCATGCTCTGCACTGGAGAAGTCATATATACTCCCTGATGGGTGTTCTGTTTAAAGTCAAAGTAAAGCAGTTCTGTGATAAACTTACTCCACCATAGAGGACAAATAAAAATTCTCAAAATTCCTATTAATTTAACCCTTTCATTGCAGGAGAGGAATCTCACCCTTGTATATAAAAAGAAAATCCTTGTGAAAATGGATGCATGAACTACTTAACTATTTAAGGCACTGATACACCACATATAGCAAAACAAGCTATAAAACTGTTAAATATTTAGTACTTGCTCTATTTGATTATGTGAAGAAATGCTGCAAAAATATCCATTATGTTTTTTTCCATAGTTGCTATGTTTTTGTGTTCAGTACAACCAAAGTCCAGAAAAGTGAAATCGTATCAAGACAATGGTAACCTTGTTCTGCTTCCAGGAGGCGACACTGTCTTGGGTTTAATGTTCATTGTGGCCTTGTAAGGGTTTGTTTTCTGTTTGGAACCACAAAGACAGGTCTGTTTTGTTGCAAGCAGAATGCATGATGATGTTATTGTTGCCATGGATTGTGAAAAGGAAGATTCTTCTTTCTGCAATACAGGGAACAATTGTTGTCCTCCTTTGTAATTTGTATTTGTGCATTTTGTCTACATAAGGTCTTATGCGAATCAGAACACAGGGCAGAAAATGATACCATAGGGAGTAAATAAACATTCTGATCATTCAGATGGGGCTTTTAAACCCTTAGGGGCTAGAGGTCTCCAACACCTTGGGGGATATTCACTAAGCAGTGATAAAGAGGAGATAAAGGGGAGATGACTTCTTCAGTTTATCACTCATCCAATTCCTATGTTATTCTATGGAGCCTGTGCTTCTTCAGCTCTGGAGATCTTAGTGCAAAAGCTCCATAGAATAACATAGGAAGTGGAGAAGTGATAAACTGTAGAAGTCCTCTCCACTTTATCACCTCTTTATCATCGCTTAGTGAACCTCCCCCCTTGTTGGAAACCTCCCTAGCATTGAATGGGCTTAACATCCCCAACTAAATAAATGAGAGTTTTGGAGATGTTTTCTTCCCCCTTATGAAGCAGTTGGTTTGCCCCAGAAGTGCTTCTTTTTTCTCACCCCGGCGATTCAGTTCTACTGATTACACCTCAAATATGCCTACATCACCATGCTTTCTCTATGCATTAACCATTGGCTCATTTGCCTATTGAAATTTAGCTTAGTGAGCCATAATTGTATATCTTTGGGTGTGTTTTATGTTAATGTTGCTATTCGTTCACAGAAAAAATTAATCTTCCTGATGATGGCAAATTTGGGGTCTTCCAATGACTTTCTATATAGCAATAGAGGACAGCTAGCTATGTCTTTACAAGCTGCTGATTCTGAAGCCAACAGGTCTGTAATGTACTGTAAATTGAATACCACAATCATTGAGACAGAAAGAGAAGGCTTATGACATTTTTACATAAAATCAGGTAAAGATGGGGAGCTGGAGTTGCTTGATTTAAGGAGTATTGGTGCTAGCCAGATTTTTTATGGATGGTTGCAGTGAGTGTGGGTGTGATTTAAAGACAGTGATGGGGACAGGGACAGTTTAATAAAAGCATAATATTGACTAATAAGTGACAGAGACAGGAGAATATATTCATAGATCTGAAAAGAGACTGAGACTAACAGTGACAAAACATGACTTCACATGGCAACAGCTTGGTCATGAACGTTACAGTAAAAATCAACACTTGTATCTCCAAAACATCATCTCGGTCATCCTCATTACTGTCATTGCTTCAAATCCAACCCCCACCCAGTCACACTCACTATTACTGAATAAGCAGCAACACATGTCAACATACACAACCCTAGCTTTGAGTGTGTTTTCTGCTGTTTGAAGTTCAGCTATACTAAGACCTGCTGCTCGTACTATTGCAACATCTTGCTCCTGCAGTAGTAGCATTAGTATTCCCTCAGGAATCCCTTAGTCTATGCAATCTACAGTATAGAGATACTTTTCTAACAATTGAACAGATAAATATGTTATCTGCTGCAGTCTCTGTAAGAAAAAAAATGAGTCGGGTAAACAGGATCATATGTAGGAACAGCTGCTTAGTGTTGTGGTCAAAGGGACTACACCTTCGAAAAACTATTGCTTTCAAGTGGGGATTTCTCTTCTCCAGCACTGCAGTAGTATTGTAGTAAAGCTAAAACTCTCCATTTTAAAGAGATAGTAATGTTACAAAATAAATGCAGCTCCAAAGATTCTTTATAGTTTTTGGGCTATGTAGAGTGGTATTATTCTCTACAATATGTAGTTCCAGAGTAATTGAATGATAACGTGTCCCCCTCCCGCCCCTTTTATCTATTGTAAGCCGCCTCCCCTCAGATGTGGAATCTGGTCACTTGACTGGACAGCTCGCAGTGAGGGACAATCTTCTTACTGTGGGAACAATGAAAACCCTGCCCCCCTTGAAGGAGGAGGGCAGGTTTTTCCTTATGCTAACAGAAGATTGTCCCTTGCTGTGATCCATCCAGACGGTCTTGCTGTGCTATGGGTAAAAGGGGCGGGAGGGGGACACTTTATGATTCAATTACTTTGGAACTACACATCGTAGAGAATGATAATAATGCTCTACATGGCCCAAAAGCTATAAAGTATAATCGAAGCTGCATTTATTTTTAAACATTACTATCCCTTTAAATAAAGAGCGGCTGACAGAAACATAGGTGATTTTGAAGACTTGTTCAGAATTATCTGCATTGTGATGAGGTGTCAGATCCACTTTAACATCTCTAAATGTATCACCTTTCAGTGGTAGAGGATTCATGATATAAAGATTATCTTTATACCAGGTGAACTGTCGGGATAGCACATGGCAAGGTTGTATAAAAAAAAGTTTGAACTGTAATCATTTTGTAGTGAAAAGTCTTCCAGCAATGACTGTACCTTTGGTTTTACTCAGCTGGGAAAGCCCTGCAATACATGTTGTTTTATTTTATAATTATGGCTTATTACTCTGTTAAAATTTTTGATATTTTCTTCACAAAGTGTCCTCAGTTGCTTTAAGATTTCCCTTTGCAATGAGTCCATACCCCTCTGGCCCTCAAAGGGTTAAAAATGTCTAAACAACAGGCTGATATACTGTTATTTTCGATTGTCTAAATATGTCTGAAGGTATAGGTTCAGCAGTGCATAGCAATGATGTCATTATGGTGGTAGATGATGTCACTCTTGCTTTATTATGTAATACAGGAAAGATTAATTTGGAAAATATCAGTGCACTATTCAAGAATTTAATGAAAGCGAAATGTTAATTAGCATCTAGTATATATTCAAGTTCAGGAGAAATTAATGGTTAAGTGTGGAGCAATTCCGTGGCAAACCAACAGCACCATAGGGAACAATAAAAAGTTCCCATTAACCCTTTGAGTGCCAGAGGGGTGTCCATCACATTGCTTTGCAATGCATTGAACACCCCCTCCTGTATACAAAGGGTTAAAGTAAAGAAGATTTGTAACCTCTAGGATTTTAGAGAGATCTCCATATCGCACTGTACTGGGGACCTTTGAAGCATTTAGGCGGATAAATTCCCCATTTAAATAAATGAGAATTTGGTGAATTTTCATTATTGGGACTGCTGGTTTGCCCTATAATCTCTCCACTTTTGATTTCATACGTATGCCCCGCTGCATGCTAATTATAGGAGAGCTCTACATAAGATAACCAGATCTGTCCTTTAATGCAGAACACGTACAAACATTTAATTTTGTGTAGCTTGAAAAGAACCAATGCAACCCTGTAGTGTGTGTGTGTTTTCATATGCATTCTGCATTAAAGTTATAGTACTGTTTCACAAAAACAGCAGCTCCAATTAATCTTCCTAGTATTTGAGCCATACAGAGTGTTATTTCAATACTGTCAGAGTTGTAGTTCAAGAGTAATTGAATGATAAAGTTTCCCCCTCCCGCCACTTTTACCTATTGTAAGCCCCCACTCCTCAGATGTGGAATCCAGTCCACAGACCAGACAGCTCACAGCAGGGGACAATCTTCTTACTGTGAGAACAATGAAAACCCTGACCCCCTTGACAGGTTTTTCCCTTATCTTAATTGAAGATTGTCCCTCTCTGCAATCTATCTGGACACACCCTGCTGCTCTGAGCTGAGCAGTGTTACATCAGTAAAAGGGGCGGGAGGGGGATACTTTATCATTCAATTATTCTTGAACTACAACTCTGACGGAATTGAAATAACACTCTCCAAAGCCCAAATAGTATGATGATTAATTAGAGCTGCTTTTATTATGAAACATTGCTATCCCTTTAAAGGGATAGTAATGGATGATAATAAATGTACCTCCGATCCATGCTCATATGTTTTGTTTCATGTCGCGCTGTATAGTAATCACTTTTGACTTGTAGTTCTAAAGTAATTAAGTTTTAAAGTGTCCCCATCTCAACCCTTTTACCGTTTGCATGCACCTCCATGTAGAACATGGTCGCTGGACCAGACAGCTGACAGCAAAAGACAATCTTCTCGCTGTGAGCATAATGAAAACCCTGTCCTTCTTGACAAAGGAGGGCAGGACTTTCATTACTCTCACTGAAGATTGTCCCTCACTGCACGCTGTCCGGACTGGCTTGAGGAGCACGTTGCATTGGTAAAAGGGGATGGAGGGGGGTACTTTAAAATGGAATTACTTTTGAAGTCGGACATGATTAATATACAGCGCAAGATGAAACAAAACATATGAGCGTGAGTCATGGGTACACTTATTAGCATCCATTACTATCCCTTTAAGGGTGAAATATATCCTAGGAATAAGTGGCTATTAAATTAACAGATTGTGTTACCTAAGTAGGTGTGCTTTAGCAATCAGGTGAATTTGTCCATACAGATTTTGCATTATAGCTACAATTTTTCAGTACATAGAGATCCTTGAAGTCTGCCTCTAGGTCACACCCAACAATTGACTTTATCAGTGTAGAAACTTTAACAGTTACCAGAGAGAATTAAATCAAATACATATAAAATGTATTTATGTGTAAAAAACCCTTCATAGGTATGTCCTCCTATTAATCAAATGAATAGCCACTTATTCCTAGGGAGGCCTGGTCACAGTTGTTCTGCAGAATGCAACTGTTGTCACTGAGATTATAAATTCATCATAGACTCAAACTCATCAATTCTTTGCTTTGTGTTTCCTTTCCTGATCTTGCGATAGGACACAGTATCATATCGAGAGTAGCTATGTCTAGAAATGTCAGGTCTGTTCACAGGGAATGGTGGTCCTTCTGTTGACTCAGGATGGCTGTCACATGGACTGACTGAAAATGAATATTTTGAACCATTTTCTTGCTCATCAGAAAGTAACTCATTTCCATTTTCTTTGTCGCTTCCAACAGATGCCATTTCTATTTCTGTCTCAGTCATCGGAGCTTCCTCTTCTACTTGTTCAGTCATGTTTTCACTGTGCTTGTTAGGAAGCAGGTCATCAGTGTTTGTTATGCTTTCTTCTTGAACTTTGTGTTCTTCACACTCTTTCTCATGGAATTCACATGGATTGTTATTAGCTACATCTGAACCTGCAAATCAAATGCATTTATGATTGTTTTTGCAAATGCTAGGTATCCGCCATTCAATCATTGTTCCACATCATCACTCACTTTTGAGTGTAACATAAGACAGATAGGAATTAATCCATGATTTTCACAAAAGTCCACAAGAACCACTAACAATGTTTTCAACCCCTTGTATGTTAAAGACATCTATGCAATATGTTGGAGATGTCTCTAGCATCTCCAACATGTAAGTTAAGTATACCCCACTTCAGCACAGGTTGGTAAACCAAAATGACTAAGCAACTGATTGATCTTTGTGAGTGAATACCAATTTTGTTAAAAGCTAGCTTGTTGGTAGCTAGTACCAATGAGCAAAACTTATACAGTTCATTTCATGTATTGATTATATGGACAGCAAGAAAATTCTGGTTCTCTCTGGTGAACTATTCATTCCAAGGCCTGATCAAATAACCCCTTGAGATTAGAGTAAAGGAAGTTTTGACTTCAGCAGAGGATGGGTTTTTTTTACAGTAAGGTCTGATAAATTATGGAATTTATTGCCCAAGAATGTGATTTTGGCAGATACAATGGATACATTTAAGAGAAGATTAGATACATTTCTTTCAAAAGGGAACGTACAGTAGGCAAAACTGGACGATCTGATAAAGACTAACTTATTTGGCAGCAGGAAAGCTATATAATTCTCATGTCCCTGGGTTATGAGGCAAAGGTTGAACTTGATGGACTTGTGACTTTTTTTACCTATTTTACTATATTACCATGTTCTCTCTGAATCAAGATGGAATGAATGACAGCAAGAAGGAGTGAGTGACAGAGTGCAAGAGGGTGAAAGGGAGAGGGACAGCAAGAGAGATGAAGAACGGGAGAGAGCAGGAGAGAGGGAAAGGAAAAGAATGGGACAATGATAGAAAGGGGAAAAGAGACTTCCAGCAGTCTTGACTTGTAAGTATTAGAAACCTACTAAAGCACTTCTCCAACCTTCTTAAGATGATTAATGACCTGGACAGGAACAGTTTTACCTTTCATAAAAACATTTGGATACCCCAAGAGGGGTCAAATACGTAATTACACACTTACAGACTTTTCTTATGACATTAATGTGAAGGTCGTAACTGGCACCCGTCACCTACCATTGCTAACTATAAGTGCTGGAAGCACAGACCCTGGAACCTTAACTGCAAGATTTCTAAGTTTATGAGTGCCAAATCATCTGTGTATCTCAGGAAAAGGCAACATTTGACTCTCCAGCCCTTGGAGACTACAACTTCCATCATTTACATCTAGCCAATGATCGGTTGGGAATGATGCAGTTGTACTCCCGAATCTCTTGAGAGCCAAATGTTGCCCAGTGCTGGTCTAGCTGATCTTCCAGTCTTCACTATGCAGCTCCAGCTAATTCAGGAGGGCTATCAAATGGGGCAAATGTATCAAAGTAACATTTTAGTATATAGCTGGAGATAAACAATTGCACCACGTGTGTCAAACAAATACTAGTCATGATTTAAAAATAAAAAAATTGGTATTTATGGTACAATCTGTTTGCTCCAGATTCATTAAACATTTGTTTTGATATGTCCTACTGTGTGGAAGAATGAGTTATGAAGGATTTGGAACTCCCTCTGACTAATCGCAAAGATCAGACATAGAGTTCTATAAACACTATTTAAAACAATGCATAATAGAATGTATTCAGATGTTACTTTCTTACCTAATTTCTTCTCATTCTCCTCTAAGCTTTGTGTTTCAGTTTCTTGGCATATTTGGACATCACTTCCTTTATCATGCATCACGATTCCCTCTTTAGCTGAAAAATAACAGAACAGAATCACTATCTGCATTACCTTAATAATTCCATTCTTAACCACTTAATGTCCAAAGCAATGTGTTGCCCACCCCTGAAATCCTTGAGAGTCTGAAGGGTCAGTACAGTTTTATAATGAAAAGGAAAAAAACATACGCTGTAGAACTTGTAGAACAAGGGTATCCCAGTACAGGGAGATGCTTCATTCAAAAGATATATACATTCAATCTGTCACAAAGTAGTAGAGTTGTTAGTGTTATAGTCAATGGAGAACTGTACCCAATCTCTTATAGAAGTCAGCAGAAAAGCTATTTGGGCACCAGAAGGATCTGTTGGTAAAAAGCTTATTCTATAAAAAAACAACTGTTTAACAATAATATTTTTGACTGAAACTCACAGCATTGGTAGAACCCTTGTTTTACTCAACAGGAAAATCAGTTCAATATGTGTTTTATATAGAAACAGAATTGATCTCAAAGGTATATTCTTATTAACCCAACTGTATGCTGCAGATGTCTACATTGCAACATGTCAGATATATCTCTAGCATCCAAAACTTTAACCCTATCATGTTCGATTAGCATTTCTAAATATTATTTTGTTGATGCATATGCCCTATAATTTCTAAGTAACCTGTACTTCCATTGGAAATATTTGCTGCTTCCCAACTGATCCTGAGCCTGTAATGAGCAATACCTGGAATGTATGTTATAAATGAAGTAAAGTGGTAAATGGGAGATAAGGGTCTCGGAAAAGGAAAATATGGGTGTTTCATTAGTTCGGTCAGTGGGGGGTTTCTAAAAAGGTAAATACTATGCACGTAATACTACATAAAAGGTACCAGGTCACTTCATTGTTTAATGATCTGTTGATCCGCTGGTGCAATGTAATAACAGATAAAAAGGTACCACATCATCATCCTAACATACCCTGATTAAAACAGACCTGAGCACAATCATCTGCTTTTGTGTATATCAGGTTATTTTAACAAGCTTCACAATCAAATGGCCACTTGTGGGATGGGCAAACCATGGATTTCCAAAGAGGGGTTTCCTGAAAAAAAATGTTTAAAAAGTATACAACACCATGGGCGGATTGTCCTATCGGGGGATCGGGCATCCCCCGGTGGGCCGCTAGATCATGGACGGTGGGGGAGATCAGAGGATCTCACCTCACCGTCCCACTATATTTTGAAGGAGAGGTCTGTGTTGCCACCGGCACAGGCACTCTCTGTGACAGCCTTCACGTTCCTTGTTAACCCTTTGAGTGCCAGAGGGGTACGCAACGTATTGCTTTGCAATGCGTTAAGTACCCCTCTGGCACTCAAAGGGTTAATGCAGAGCGCCAGGATATGACATAATATCCTGGCGCCTGCTCTCCCATGCTACACAGGGACCACAAAGGGGTGTTGATAGGGACGTCGGTGGAGCTAGTGGGCTGCTTTAAAAAAAAAATGCCTGGGCTGGTATTCCCCTACAATCCGCCCCTGTACAACACTACCTAAAATTGTACAGTTTATTTCTGCTTCCTAAAGTGAATTTAACTGATCAAAGACGTGGTGAACTACAGTTCCCGTCATCCTTAAGTGGCCAACAGCTGACAGAGGATTATGGGAGGTATAGTCCAACAACAGCTGGAAGAAGGCCTCAGATTGCACACAAATTGCTTCAACATACACAGCAACATAAAATATATACATTTTTTTAGTAACTAAAGTTTAGAGTGCAAATGGGGTGTTCCTGGGCAACTGGAAACCCCATCCCGGTTTACCCTTGCATGGCTGCTTTTCACATTTATGACAAGGGTACATTTATGAAAAATGTTACACGCCTTGAAAAAGATGTAGAGAAATTTTGAAAATGTTCCTAATAAGTGCACAAATTTAATTGGATATGAACCATTTAAAAGTTTGGGGATAGTGTAACTTTAACCCTTTGAGTGCCAGAGGGGTGCACAACGCTTTGCAGTGTTAGGAAGGCCTCCTAAAACATTGCAAAGCAATTCATTAGAGACTATTTAGAACACAAGGGGTCTATTTTAATTCATGCTAAGATCTGCATATGAACACAACTGACAAAATGATATACATCACTATGTACGAGAGGGGTAGTCAATATTTGAACTTCCATCTGTTGGAGACCGCAACTCCCAATATCTGGTTTGGGATGATGCAGCTGTATTTATCAACAGTTTAAGGTCTAAAAGTTCTTTGAACCTCTGTCCATTGGACACATCAGTTCCTAACTACTCCCTAACAGCTGGAGCGCTAAAGAATGACTACCCTTATTTAGGGATTATTTTCAGTGCCAAAATACCTTGTTCAGTTTTCTCCTCTTCTGTATCCAAAACAGAAGTCTCGTGTTGTATATGGTCCCCAATATAGTTCTTGCAGTTGTCTTCTCTTTCTTTGGTTAATGTCCCATCAGAATCACATCCAATTTCCTCACATAAAATAGCTCCTGCCGATGTAGCCATTTTATCTATAATATCAGTTATCTGTACTTGAGATATTTCTGAGGTTTTATCTCCATTGCATTCTGGGATATGGGCTTCATCTGCCATGATTATTAATGTAGAAATAACTGTTATATCCAACAGCAGAACTCAATATTGTCAAATAATTCTCAGCAAACAGACGTTTTGACAGCAAAGAACTCTTCTTGTGAAGTCTCACTCTCCAAACTAAGTCTATACCATTATGTGGATTTTCCAAATAAACAGCAATATTCCTGTGATCTGTCTTTCATGTTGTCTTGAGTTTTCTACGAATAATGACATGAACATTCCATCTTATAAGTGAACAACTAAAGCAATCAAGCATTTGTGTAAGCAGACGATAAATACTATGCATAGTTCAGACCAATGGTCACAGAGATTTTGTGTTCTTAAAATAATGGCTCTTTGTCCTTTCAGCGTAAACAACAGAAACAATTGTTCTTTAATCTTTAATCCATAGCAAGTGACCACCTTTAGTCACATTAGTTCTCAGCAACCAGCTTACATTTCACACTGGTTATTTTGTTCTGATAATCCTAGGAGGAAAGATATTAGAAAAATGACTCAAATATTTTTTCAACTTATCATCAAAGTTCTTTTCATATAAAAAATGTATACAATTACAATGTAGATAATTGCAATTGCCCTGATTGTATTGCTCTGATTGTACCATTCTGTAGCACTCTGATAGTGAAACAAGCTACATTATGGGCAATATTCAGAAAGAAATGAGAAGCAGTTTTGGACCCAACTAACTGCACAATAATGTGAAGTGATGTGTTTGAGACCTCTCATGCATTGAAAGGGTTGAAAACCTTGTTAAAAATTTATAGGAATTTTGATAATTTAAATTTTTCCCCTATCATGCAGTTGGTTTACTCAAATTGCTCCTCTTTTTCCTTCTGCATGCAGCCCTATAAATTGTAAGTGAATTGTATATTTTTTAATTAACATTTATTAATTTTGATTCAAAAATAAAAAGCAAAGAAGATATATGTAAATATACCTTGTCAAAAATTGTATTCCAGCAATTTAAACTTCCCAGAGCTGTTTTCATTTTGGACAAGTTACCCATAAAGGCAATTTAATCCCTTGACAAACCCAATATTACATTCATTATTTGCCTTTTCGCTTAGGCCTACACCATGAATAACATGATCTCATTAAATTAGTAATATTATGTATGGAGATGAACCAATAAAGAAATTGAATTGCATTGATATGGTCAAGGAGGAGAGAGTCTACTTTAGAAATGCAGTGAAAATCTTTAAACTATTCCTATTTAGGAAGGATAGTTCTTTGATTTGGACAGGCTTTTGTTCCTCTCAATCCTCTAAATCAATCTATCTATCTACCCCTTGAGCCCCCGGAGAGGGCGTATGTGCAGCAACCAATGATATGGTTTGAGTCATACAGGGGGTGGGGCTTAATTGGGTGGGTGAGATTTGTCATAATATTGGCATAATGTGAGCAGAAATAGGTGGGAAGGGGGTGAAGTGGGCGTGAAGTGGGATGAACAGAGTGAGAAGAAGAAGTAGGCACAGAGCTTGATAGAGAATCAAAATATGTGCTCTGTAATGACCAACATTTCAACCCTCACTGGGGTATTTGTCAAGGTTGGCAAAGACCCCATTGACCATTAAAGAGCACATGTTTTGATTCTATATCAAGCCCTGTGAGTGCTGTTGTTTCTTCATGATGATTACACATTCTCCACAGTGACTGGCACCCAGGCAAGTGACTTTTTCAATTAGAGAGTGCCCAAACACCTGGATTTCTTATATGTATATATATCTATATATCTATCTATCTATCTATATATATATATATATATAGAGAGAGAGAGAGAGAGAGAGAGAGAGAGAGAGAGAGAGAGATGTTTCTGACATCATGTGATTGTCTTTACTCTGATCCTATTAGTTAAAGTAATATTTAAAAAACATTAGGCCAGTAGGGCATTTTTTTTCTCAGGGATTGTGTTTAAAGAAAAAAAAAACTAGTCCTACAAAAAAAATAAACAAATTTTGGGGGGTTTGTTTCTAAGAAGCCTACGTCCTACAAATCAATGTTTCCTTAGGGTTTGAGCCAAGCAAGCTTAAGTCCTACAAATCAATGTTTCTTCAGGGCTTGGGCCTCTAATATGTGTAAGTCCTACAAAGGCCTCTAACAACAAATCAAACAAATCATCCTCTACAAAATACTCTATCAAGTCAAGTATCAGTCCGCCCCAGTGGCAGCTTATGTCAGGGGGTTCCTATCTCTGTTACTTTAAAGGGATAGTAATACTTCGTTTTAACTTTATTTTATTTTGTAGGCATTAAAAAAAACATGAAGAATGATATAAGTCTTATTTCTCAATCCTTTATGGTTTAAGAGATATTCACAAGCAAAGTGTCCCCCTCCAGCCCCTTTTACTGATGTAACACTTCTCAGCCAGGGCAGAAGGGAGGTGTCCAGGTAGACTGCAGAGAGGGACAATCTTCAATTAAGATAAGGGAAAAACCTGAAAAGCTTGTCAAGGGGGGCAGGGCTTTCATTGTTTTCATAGGAATAAGAGTGTCCCCTTCTGTTATCTGTCCAGTCTATGGACTGCATTCCACATCTGAGAAGAGATGGCTTACACTAGGTAAAAGGGGCGGGAGGGGAAACTTTGCTTGTGAATATCTCATAAACCATAAAGGTTTGAGAGATAAGACTTATATCATTCTTCATGTTTTTTTAATGCCTACAAAATAAAATAAAGTTAAAACGAAGTATTACTATCCCTTTAAATACAAAAGTCTTGTTTTATTTTATTGATTAATTGTTTTATTAACTGTCCCCCAATAGCAGTCAAGAAACCCCCCCAACACAAATTCCCTGTTCAAATGATTAATTCATTCACCAACACAGGCACCCTCCTCAGACCCCTTTATACCATGTCTTATGGTTTCTATTTTATTTAGGATTTCTTTTTTATTAAGTGTCCCCCAATCCCAGTAAACAACCCCCCAAAAATCATCCCCTGTTCAACTGATTCTTTCCCCACACCCCACCAACACAGGCACCCCCATGCCCCTTTTATACTGTGCCTTTGACAAATAAATATTATTTGTAATGTGTTGTGTGTAACTTCTATGTTCCCATTGATTTCAATGGGAGAAAAAAGCGGAAAATCAGCACTTTTTGCCGGAAATTTTTCGCCAAACGGAAAGTGACATTTTTCTCCGATTTCAGTTTGAGGAGGAAAGTTTCACCCATCCCTAATCATAATTCAAATTAGGTTTGAGTTCCCAATATGTCTGGACAGAAGGGCAAACTGAAGGTGGAGCCTGTGGTATAAATAGTGGTGGGAGAGTCACTCACACTAATCTTTGACACAGCAACAGTGAAATGCAGATTAGATCTTTCTAATGACTGAAATGCTTGGATAGAATGTCTTATTAATTCATTAGTTAAATGCACCCTCGTAAGTCACATGACTTTAAGCATTTGGAGTTTCCGTTGGATATGAGCTTAACAGTCTGCATCATAAATCGGCAAGCCAGGTATGCTCCAGCACTTTGTATGAATGGCAGATTGTAACAAAATTTGTTTCATCCGAAAGAGTAAAAACATTTTTACCACATCATTTGGACGAAACTAATTTTTTTGCTGTGCAAAAGTCTAGTCAGCAGTCTGTGTAGTCCAGTGCACCAGCCAAGCAGTCAGAGATCTCTAGTTCAGTGCACTAGACAAGCAGTCAGCAGCCTGTACTCCGTGGCAGTCTGCAGTTCAGTGCACCAGCCAAGTAGTCAGCATGTTTTAGTCCAGTGAACCAACCAATTAGTCAGCAGTCTCTAGTCCAGTGAACCAGCCAGGTATTCAGCAGTTTTTAGTCCAGTGTACTAGCCATGTCAGCACTCTGTAGTCAAGTGTACCAGCCAGGTATTCAGCAGTTTTTAGTACAGTGCACAAGTCAAGTGGTCAGCAGTTCTTAGTCCAGTGTACTAGCCAAGTAGTCAGCAGTCTCTAGTCCAGTGCACTAGCCAAGTCAGAGGTCTCTAGCCCAGTGCAGCAGCCAAGTAGTCACCAATCTCCATTCCGGTGCACCAGACAAGCAGTCACCAGTCTCTGCTCCAGTGTACTAGCCATGTAGCCAGCAGTTTCTGTTCCAGTGCACCAGCCAAGCACCCAGCAGACTCTATTCCAGTGCACTAGATACACAGTCAGCAGTCTCCAGACTAGGTATTCTGTTTCCCTGTAGCAAGAAACATGCTAATTGATTTAAACTTTAACACACATTAATAAATTGCAGTATTTAAGCATTTTAGGAATAATGTTAAAAGGAATATTTGATAATATTTAAGGCATGAACTTGTAATGTTATAATGTTCTGTTGAGTTCCTCCTCTGCTGTTTTGCATTTCATTGTGGATGTTTGGTTGGTAGTTTTTTATTGATTGACCCAGCCACCATATGTACATTCATTTCAGGTGCAATTGTTTAAAAACAAATTATGGTATACTAGTTGAAAAGCCCGTTTACACGGGCCACAGCAACCGGCTGGATCCTGTCTTGTCACTGGCCGCACTGCAGTCATGTCCAGTAGAGACTTCCCGCGCCTTGGGTGATACAGAGTTGGGAGCTCTAAATTCAGACCAGAGTCGTTTCTGCGCACCTTCCTGGGACTATTGGTCCCAGGAAGGTGCGCAGAGAGGACTCCGATCTGAATCTGGAGTAACCCGCTCCGTATCACCCGCGGCGCTGGCAGTCTCTACTGTGCATGACTGCAGCTCAAGCAGCCGTCTTTACTGCGCATGACAGCTTCTGACAAACATCCTTAGTGAATTATTATATAGGATTTAATTTCATTTCAATAGTTGATGTGATTTGGCCCTGTAAATCATGGTATGGGAGGGGCATAGTTAATGGACGTGACACAGTGGTATGGGTGGGGCATGATTGTATAGGTAGAGTATATATTTGACATTTATACATTTTTTGTTACACCACTGATATTGAGGTGCTTGTGTTACAGCATGATGAAAAGCAAATAAATATTCCAAAGAACATATATCTTCAGAGTGGCAGTAACATAAAATATATGCTTTGCAAAGCAATGTGTTGTGCACCCCTCTGGCACTCAATGGGGCCCAGTGTAAATGTAAAGGCCCTGTGGTTTGATAAATACGCTGTTTGGGGCAAATATAACAAAATGTTGTTGAATGGAATTTGCTACAAGCTACCTCATATTGGGGAGTTTGAAGAATCTGGACTGCTACTGAAAATGGAAAAGGCTCCTCAGTTAGGAAATGTAAATGTAATGGGAGATTTTGTCTACCCTGAAACTGGCTGAAGAAATGGGACCTCCAGCACAAAAAAAAGATTGTATATGTATGTTTAATGACAATTTCATGGAGCATTTGGGCAGCAGGCACCAAAATATGGCATCCTTTTAAAGGGATAGTAATACTTAAATATAACTATTTTTAATATTGTACAGATTAAAAATATGAATACAATGAGCTATGTCCCATCTCTCAAACTTTTATAGATCTTGTTTTACAGAAGTCTGCCATCTAGCTGAGAAAAGCAGATTCCGGTCCCGGAACCGTCCTGCAGCTCTTTAGCAAAGACAAGATACCGAAATCTAAAAATAAATACTGTAGACCATTCCAATTAAGTATTTCTTTTTCGATTTCAGTATCTCGGCTCTGCTGAAGAGCCGTAGGACTATCCCAGGACCGGAATCTGCTTTTCTCAGCTAGATGGCCGACTTCTATAAAACAGGATCTTTACATGCTTCAATCTCTCAAACAATAAAAGTTTGAGAAATGGGACATACCTCATCATATTCATATTTTAAATCTGTACAATGTTAAAAATAGTTAAATTTAAGTATTACTATCCCTTTAAATTTGTAATGAACAACCTATCAACAAGAGTTTAACCCTTTGAGTGCCAGAGGGGTATCCAACGCATTGCTTTGCAATGTGTTGCGTACCCCTCTGGCACTCAAAGGGTTAAAGAAAACATAAAACTTTAAAAAAGGCTGATATTACAATGCTAAAACACAGTATCTTCTAATTATAAAAATGTACAAGAAAGATTGAATCTGATCAAAATGCTTTGGAATAAATTTGATCAAAATGCTCTCAGATAAGTAAACACTACAGTGTATATATACCATGGGAAATAAATGAACGAGGGGCAAATTACTAAACATTTGGCTTAACAAAGAGGTTTGCAGAGAAATGGGAAATAAGAGGCAGGCTTTTAAATTATTTGTCAGAAGCCTCAGTACATCATTTAAAAATATATAATGGATGAAATAAAACTGCAAACAAGCAATTAAGCTAACTAAAATTGAAAATGAGAAAAGCGTTGCAAAAGACAGCAAGAAAAATCCGAAATATTTATTTAAGTATATAACTGGCAAAATTATTAAGGTGGTTTAAAGGGATAGTAATGTTTCAAAATAAAAGCAGCTCCAATTAATCTTCATAGTATTTGGGCCACGTAGAGTGTTATTTCAGTACTGTCAGAGTTGTAGTTCAAGAGTAATTGAATGATAAAGTATTCCCCTCCCGCCCCTTTTACCTAGTGTAAGCCGCCTCCCCTCAGATGTGGATGTGGAATCTGGTCTCTTGACCGAAGAGATCACAGCAAGGGACAATCTTCTTACTGTGAGAACAATGAAAACCCTGCCCCCCTTGACAGGTTTTTCAGGTTTATCCTTATGCTCACTGAAGATTGTTCCTCCCTGAGATCCATCTGGACAGTCTTGCTGCTCTGAGGTGAGCAGTGTTACATCAGTAAAAGGGGCGGGAGGGGGATACTTTATCATTCAATTACTCTTGAACGACAACTCTGACAGTATTGAAATAACGGTCTCCATGGGCCAAATACTATGAAGATTAACCCCTTAGCGACCAGCGGTCCTGGGACGTTTCCATCCCATAAGGACCGTGTTGATGCACGCCGACGCGCCGGTACACGTGACCTGTTGCGTGTATCGGCGCGTCACTATGGGGCCTGATAGAGATTGCTCCGATCTTGGAGCAGTCAATTTCAGGCCCTACTTTTACTTACAGCGCTCCCGGTAGATCGCTGTAAGTAAAAAGTACATGACGTACTATGACCGTCATGGGTCCTTGAGTATTTCAAGGACCGTGACGGTCATAGTACGTCACATGTCGTTAAGGGGTTAATTGGAGCTGTTTTTATTGTAAAACATTACTATTACTACTTTAAATAGTACACATGAAAATCCATTAAGTCTTCGAGTGCCAGAGAGGTATCTGATGCATTGCATTGCGTCCTATATAGTGCAGTTGGTTTGCTCCAGAAATGTTCCTCTATCTTTTGCGCTCACAGCCCACTGGATTGTAAATTATTGCCTGTACTGCTCTGTTTGCAGCTTTCACGAGAGAGGTGCAGAGAACTCAGCTTGCACCTCAGCTAAAGCCACATCCTGTTATGATCAGAGGTTTACTTACCACCTATAGTATTCAGTATGATGAATGCTATTTGAAAAGACAATGCACAAGCTAATGTCTATGATGTGTCATTATATGACTGTAGTGGCTGGTGGTTTCTTATGCAGGTGGATCTCTATCTGCTAAAACCATGGGGTGGGGTCATTTAAAAATTATAAAAGAATGTGAACATTCACAGCCAGATTAATATTTTATCTGCAATTGTCTCTAGTCTGATCTACTTTTACAGAATTTTACCCTTTGAGTACCGGAGGGTATGCAGAGCATTTTGGAGCAATGTGTTGCTTACTGCTCTGACATTAAAAGGGTTAAAGACCCCTTGCACAAAGTTGAAGAGGAGTAATTGCAGGGCAAACTACCTGCACCATTGGGGACAAACCAGAATCCCCATTTATTTATATAATGACACTTTTATAACCCATTGAATGCAATGCTTTGGAGACTTCTCTAGCATTCAGTGGGTTAATGGGTTAGCAATGTCTTATATTAACCCTTTGAGTGCCAGAGGGGTACGGAATGCATTGCAAAGCAATTCATTCCTTACCCCTCTGGCACTCAAAGGGTTAATAAAAGTTATATTATTCAAAAAATAAATCAATAAATGCCATTCTGATCTCTCAAACCTTTATGGTTTGAGAGATATAAAGTTTTAAAGTCCCCCCCCCTCCCCTTGCACAGACTTCAGCCTCTAGCTGACAGAAGATGATCCTGGTCCCAGGACCAGCAGGCGGCCAAAATACCCCAATCTAAAAATAAATACTTCATTGGAACAGTCTACAAAGTGTGCTTGCAAGCCAGACACACTTTTGTAGCCTGTTCCAATGAAGTATTTCTTTTTAGATAGCGGTATTTCAGCTCTGCTGAAGAGCCGCTGTCAGGTCAACCTACTCAAATCTCCATCTGTCAGCTTTTTAGCTGACGTCAGTGAAAGGGGAGGGAGGGGGGAAACTTTAAAACTTTATATCTCTCAAACCATAATGGTTTGAGAGATCAGAATGACATATATTGATTTATTTTTTAATATCTACAATATAATGTTTTATTAATAGAAGATATTACTAACCCTTAAAAAAGGCTTATATATATATTTGTCTTAATTTATAATTCTCCCCTGTGTTACAGTTGGGTTGCTCCAATATTGCTCCAATTTTTTTTTAGTGCCTACTGCTTTTAGGTCTCCTCATATCAGACAATAGTCTCCAGCACAGTATATTATAAAACATATCATATATATATATATATATATATATATATATATATATACAGCATATCATAAAACACTCAGGAAAAATCCCCACCCAGATTATAAGAGGATCAGATTGTGAAATGAAAATGCCAATCAATGGAGTGGCTTCTTCTCCATCACGCAGAAGGTTAAAGGGATGATCTGGCAACCCTACTTTTGAGGCCCCTGGAGAAATTGTGAATAGAACCCCCGCCAAAGATAAGAATACATACTGGAACCCTTTATAGGGATAGTAATGTTTCGCAAAAACAGCAGCTCCAATAAATCTTCAAAGTATTTGGGCCACAGAGAGTGTTATTTCAGTACTGTCAGAGTTGTAGTTCAAGAGTAATTGAATGATAAAGTATCCCCTCCCGCACCTTTTACCCAGTGTAAGCCCCTACCACCAACCAACTACACTATTCACAGGTCATAGGGATCTCACTGTACCAGCACTGAAAGGTAGGCTGACCAGACCTCACCTTTAAACAGGGACACATAGGAAAAATGCATACTGCAGGACTGCTTTGATTTCAGTGAAGTACTGAATTATGCCTATTTCTTAGGTGTCCCCAGTTAAAGGTGAGATCTGGTTATCTGGTGAGATCTGGTTATCCATTATTAGCCAAAAAAATAATACCCCACCAACTCTAACCCTCCCTCCTCAAATAAAAACATGATCAACCCCTCTGTTGACTAAAGGCTACAGTTAGCTTCAGGGTGCTTTCATCCTGTAACAAATTCAACATAAAAATGGGGTACATTAACCCAGCTTTTTTTTAAGTAAAAGTACAATATAAAATATTATGGTGTAAACCTGAATCTAGGTCTTAGCATAGGGTGGAAGATTGTCTAGCACAGCAGGACATTGTTACCTTGTGATGTAAAGGATGGACCAGCACATCCATGGGTTTTACCATATCAGTAGGTGGAGTATGTGTTCTGTAGTCCTGCTAGCATGTCATATACACCTCCATGGACATGAAATTTAGGCTTGATGGAAGGTATTAGCTCTTGAATCAAGCAGCCAGATAACAATTCAGAGGAGCAATTAGGATTTTTTCATCATAGTATAGTAAGTGGACAGTTAATGTTAGGAGGTGTTACTTGCCCTTTAACTAAAGAGCTACTTATTCCTAAGATAAAGCTCACGTGTAAGCAAAATAACTAGATCATTCTTAAAACTTAAAATGGGTATTTAAGCATTATGAATTAAAGTGACATTATGGTAAAACATTATACTTGCCACAATGTTCTCTAAATGTGCTTATTTTAAAGGGATAGTAATACTTAATATGTAAAAAATATATCTTGTAATGCTTATCCCCCTGAGTAAAACAAGGGTGCTCCCAATGCTGAAAGGTGTTTTATTTTAAAGTTATTACAGCTCAGACTTTAATTTTTTAGGTGCAGTATCACAGTGACCTGAAATTGTACAGTGGCGCTGTTGCTACACCATCCTATGGGCAGGCCTGGTCAGTTGACCATAACACCTTTCAGCAGCTTGTTTTACTCAGGGGAAAAAACATATAGCATATTTATATTTCCTTACATTTTAAGCATTTCTATCCCTTTAACTTGATTTTCCAGTGCAGATCATCTCACTAACCAGCAGCAATATATAATCAACCAATCACAAACCAGTACTATATGTACAGCCTGTGACTACAGTACATGACGAAATTCATAAAGGGTCATCCTGAAAACAAATCCTTGCTTCCCCCTACTTTTGGTTCTAAAGGTAAAAAAAAGTCTATATTATTGCTAGTAAAAAGAAATTCAAGCTTCAAGATCCCCATTGTAAATATTTTCCTTTAACCCTTTGAGAGCCAGAGTGGTGTCCAACACATTGCTTTGCAGTTCGTTGTACACCTCTCTGGCACTCTAGGGGTTAATAACAGGCTCCTTAGAATAACATAGGAATTGGAGTTTTCGCTCTCATAGAGCATTCTGTTCAAGAGAAAACGACAACAGCTCTGGGGCAAACCAACTGCACCATAAGGGACACATAAAAATGCCATCACGTTAACCCTTTGAGTGCCAGAGGGGTATGGAACGCATTCTGTACCCCTGTGGCACTCAAAGGGTTAAATGTGAGAAAGGTCTCCAATACATTAATTGGCAATGAGCTGTAGACATCTTTAGTTATCAAGGGGTTAAAATTCCCATTTAAATCAAAGGGAATTTGGAGAATTTTTATTACCTTCCCCATGTTGCAGTTGGTTTGCTCCAGAACTGCTCCGCTATGTATCACTATGGCTGCAGTATAGTGCATATGTTCACACAACTCCAGAAATTACTAACGGATGTAAAATGTGCACTTGTACATATCTGACTAACTGGAGTGCTAATGTGTACATTTCATTTGTGTCCTGTATTATATGATCCATAGAAAAAGTCCACTTATAGACACATATTCATCAGTAATGTATTTAATTTTATATACAAAAATAAATAGATATTGTATAGCTACTACTGTAAAGTCATTCATTTATACAAACCAAAGTGCAACACACTTTATCTTCCACTGAGAATATGACAGGCAAGTTTGTAGCATTGTTGCCTTCAATTGAATTATCCCAGTTTGCACCTTCTCAAAACATGAGGAGGGTTATGCACTAACGTGTGATAAAGAGGTGATAAAATGGAGATGACTTCTCCAGTGATATCACTTCTCCAGTTCCTATCTTAGTCTATGGAGCCAATGCACTAAGATTTCTCCATCTCTGGAGAAGTGATATCACTGGTGAAATCATCTCTGCTTTATCACCTCTTTATCATGCCTTAATGCATCTCCCCATTAATGAGAAGTCAGAAGCATTGCTACGTACTGGATAAAGGGGCTCAAGCAGAACCGGATTTGCCACTAGGTAACTGACTAGTGCGGATAATTATGTAGGACACCTAATATATGCTGGCCATGCCTACATTCTGTGTCATGGGTGTGGCCAGAGTGATCCTGCTGCCCCTTAACCCCTTAAGGACCATGTTACATGCCAGGACAGTGACATGGTTTTTGCCTTAAGGTCTGGTGAAAATCCAGGCACATCACATAATTTTTTACTTAACCCCTTAAGGACTATGTGACGTGCTATGACAGTCACAGTCCTTATACCCTTAAGGACCAGTGACGGTCATAGCACGTCACATACTTTTTATTTACAGCACTCTACCGGAAGCGCTGTAAGTAAAAACTGGGCCTAAAATTGATAGATCCAAAACCGGAGCGATCTCTCTCTTAGGCCTCAAAGCGGTGCGCCGGTACGCGTAACAGGTCACGTGTACCGGCGTGTCGGCAAGGATCAAAGCATTCCTTAAGGGAATGTAACTTCCCTGGACCGCTGGTCCTTAAGGGGTTTAATTTGATAGTAATACTTAAAATATAAAAAAAATATATGTTGTAGGGTTTATCCCCCTGAGTAAAACAAGGGTACTCCCACTGCTGAGAGATATTTTATTAAAAAATTATAACAGTTCAAACATTAATTTTTTTGGTGCAATATCACAGTGGCCTGAAAATTGTCCAGTGGCGCTGTTGCTACACCATCCTATGGAGATTTATGGTCTATGGACAGCAGTCCATAGGATGGTGTAGCAACAGCGCCACTGTACAATTTTCAGGCCACTGTGATATTGCACCTAAAAAATTCATGTTTGAGCTGTTATAATTTTTTAATAAACTATCTCTCAGCAATGGGAGTACCCTTGTTTTATTTGGGGACATAAACCCTGCAACATATATTTTTTTACATCTTAAGTATTACTATCCCTTTAAAGAGTTCCTGTGGGGGCACTGTAAGTAAAAATGGTGTCTGAAATGGACTGATCCAAGACTGGAGTGGTCTCTCTCTCAGACCCCAGATCGGCGGTCTGGTACACATAACAGGTCACATGTAACGGTGTGTCGGCTGGCATCAAAGTGGTCCTTAAGGGAAGGTAACTTGCCTGGACTGCTGGTCCTTAAGGGGTTAACACACAGCAATATGGATTATTTACCAGTTTAACCAATAGCCCCATAGGGAACAAATAAAAATTCCTATTGCTTCACAATGCTTTGCAGACCTCCCGAGCATTGTAGGGTTATAAAAGAATAATTGAAATTAATGAGCTGAATTAATTCTCTGGATCAGGTAACAGTGAGTGGGGTTGGGGTCATGTAAAGAGTGTGTGTGGGGGGTTGTTTATGGCCGTGAAAAGGAAATCAAACATGTCTTTCCTAAATGTATAAGACGTAATTCCGGCCTGGGACTGAAGGCTCAGATTTCATGTTTAAATCCCAGAATCTTTTGCCATGTAAATTATATTGTACTCTCCTGATCTTTTTAATGATAAATGTGCAAATGAGCTGTACAATGCACTAGTGGGGTGCAAAGCCCCAGACCTTTTGGGAAAGCAGTGATGCCCCTGGGAGAAATAGTCTATTGTATCCTACATGACGTATTGAAATATCCAGGATTAATGCTGTAGGTGCTCATGAATGGAAGTCTGTGAATGTGTCAAACTTGACTTTCTTCTTCCTCTACTGATCTGTGCAAACCAGGAATGAATTTCAATAAGTGTTTCCTAATGCTCCCTCTTCTACCTTTCCTTGGTAATGTCCCAAAGAAGTTTGAAAGGCTTATGGAGTCCCAACTGGGTGACATTGATTCGCTACCACTGCTAGTCACACTGATGCTTCTATGACGGGTCAATGTAGACTTTTTGGCATTGAAAAGGAAGCAATCATCTTCTATACTAGACTGCCGGCTGAAAACTTCACTGCCTGAGTCTTCATCAAACACAGATGCCTGGCAGAGTCCACCATCACTGGAATCACTCATTAAACTAAAGCGGCTTTTGCAGCTGCTCCCACTTGAGACTCTGTGCTTATTCAGAAAGGAACAGGATGCTGTGGGTCTCGCACACAACCTGGATTGAACAGAGTCCATTTCTTCCTGTACCTTAGATTCATTCACTGCTCCTGTAGGGATTACATTGAGAAAAATTCTAAATCACTATGATCAGATTAAAGTGTGCTACATATTATAAGTATTATGCTAAGAACTTTCTAATGGCTTTTACAGTACGTTCTTCAACAGGGTCAACCTTTACTTCTCTGCTCTTGTTCGACTAAAACTCCCACACCTGCTCTACAGCAACAGCACATAAAACTAACCCTCTGAGTGCCAGAGACGTAGCTAACTCATTGCAATGCACTGGATGCTTCTCTGGCACTCAAAGGGCTACTGGAGATAACTTTCAAAAACTCCCAATGGTATTAAAGGGAAATTATACTATAAGTGGCATTTAATCTGTTAAAACCCTTGAGGACCACAGGGTTACACAAGTCATTCTGAAGCTAGCAGTAGATAAAAAAATTATATATATATATATATATATATATATATATATATATATATATATATATATATCTCCTATATAATAATTCGCTAAGATGTGTCAGAAGCCTTCATGCGCAGTAGAGACGGCTGCGTATGCTTTAGTCATGTGCAGTACAGACTGCCCGCGCCATGGCTGTTATGGAGCGGGGCTGTCTGAATTCAGACCGGAGTCACACAGAGAGGACTCTGGTCTGAATTCGGATCGCTTCACTCCGTATCAGCCGCGGTGCTGCCACTCTCTACTGCTCATGCCTACAGAGGTGGAACTGTGGCCCGTGTAAACGGGCCTTTCAACTTGTATATATATATATATATATATATATATATATATATATATACACATACAAGAGCACCTACCTAAGGAAGTGTTCCTGTTCAACAAGTTATCCTAAGGTATAGTTCACCTTTAAAAGTAAATTAACATCTAAATGTTAATAATGGATTATATATCTTTAGACAACGTCTGTAGCAAATTATAACTTTTGTGCAGAAACTCTAAAAAGCTGATTATAATGAAGCAGTTAACATTTATTCATAGAAACCTCCCGTATGCTCTAATGCTTTCTATGTAAGTAAAATAAGTCTGCTCAGATTATAAGGCATTATATGGGAGAGCCTGGGACTGTGACTACAATTCTCCATAGTTAAGGGTGTCCAGTAGGGAGGCACTTGCCACTTCCATCCCCCCTAAACTTGTCCCTCCATGTAAACATAGGGTCTGGATTGGTTGGCCTGGAGGGTCTTATTTTGGCCTCCCCCCTTGGAAAAATTTCTTCAGACACCACTGTCCATAGTAAATAATAGGAACAGTACCACCAGGTAATTAATAATAAAAAAATTATGTTAAATGTTAGTTTTTTTTAGTTAATCACTAACACCCACATGTCAGTGAATAAACTTATTATAAATGGAAAGCCCCAGATTCTTGCGTCTCCTCCTACAAGAGGCAGGGGACCCCCCAGGAATCATCAGCTGCCTTTATGAAACTCACAGGACCAATAAGAATCATCATCTGCCACTCTGATGTTCACTGAACCAGCTCTAGGGAGGATAAGCCCCAGGGAGTGTTCACTGAGGCCTGCAAGTATATAATGATGATAGTCCTAGAGGTGGGAACTGCAGCTGATAACTATTAAAATAATGAGCTTTTTAACCCTTTAAGGATCTGAGGTGTTTGCAATTCAAAGGGTTAAATGACAACTATCACCTGGAAACCAGTGGATTTTTAAAAAGAAATTTACATGTGCTATGTTGTTGTGAATCAGTAGTACAGTAAGCCACAGCATGTGCTTTTCCATGACAGGGGAAACAACTAGGAAGAAGCATGCATGTTGCTCCACCCCTTTACATCAGGGATGTATCTGAAGCATGCACCGAACACTATACCGCTCCTGGTGCTTGTGGTTTATTGTTTTGTTTTTTCAAATCAGTCCACTTGGAGCTTAAAAGGACACCAAAATGGGAAGTGGACTGATTCTGAAAAAACACACAAGCGCTAAATCTAAGATGGTGCTTAATACATGGTTATAAAGGTATATGTGATGATAAGAGGGGAAGTAAACATGAAGTCTGGTAATACAGTGTCCTCAGTTTAGACCCTGGTTATCTGGGAAAGACACATATGTGATGGAGGTTGGGTTAACAGTGAAACAGATAGAGAACCTTGCTCTCCTGTGTCACCAGTATTGATCTCCCAGAGCAATCGTCTGAGAGAACAATAGCTAGAGGGCATCAGGAGTGGTCCTGATGCCCCCCAACGACGTCTGAAAAAAATGCAAAAAAAAGGGTTGGGGATGGCCCCAGTCATGTGTGCGGCACAGGCATGGCTCTGCAGGTAAGCATGGGCAAGCCTGTGCCCCACATGTGGCTGGTACTCTAGGGGTTAATATATGAATGAATATGTTTATTTATATAGCGCCACAAGTGTACACAGCGCTTTACAATTTAAGGCTTTAG
Organism: Rhinophrynus dorsalis; assembly: GCA_037306005.1. Lineage (NCBI taxonomy): Eukaryota > Metazoa > Chordata > Amphibia > Anura > Rhinophrynidae > Rhinophrynus > Rhinophrynus dorsalis. The sequence goes on along the minus strand of CM074725.1, from coordinate 208,966,164 downwards.
ACAATACAGGGTTACAAGTGCTTTTCAAAGTGAAACACTGGAAGTGAGATCCCTGCCCAAAAGCTTACAATCTGAAGTGGTAATGGGAGACATACAGAATACATAAGGGTCAAGTGCTGAATACAGTGCTAGTTCTGATGATGATAGAGGATATCAGTAAAGTAAATAATTTATAAAGAGCCTAAATTATACAAAGTCAATGCCATGTAACATGTTTAAGTTTCGTTAAGGAAGTGTAGTTTCAATCATGAATTGAAGACCATCAGAGAGGTGCAGTGGCGCAGAGTGGGAGGTAGAGCATTCCAAAGATAAGGAGCAATGAGAGAAAAAGGTTTGATACGTGACAGGGCTGTAGACACAAAAGGGTTTGAGAGAAGATTGTTATTGGCTGATCACAAGTGGCTGAATGGGGTATAGCGGGAGATCAGAGTGGAAATGTAGGGGTAAGAGATCCGAAGTTTTATAGGCAGCCAGAGATTTGAGGAGGAGGGGGACAGGGACAAACCTAGGTGACAATAGGATAATTTGTGCTGCAGCATTCTGTATGGATTGAACAGGATGGAGATGGGATTCAGGAAGGCCAGAGAGAAGAATGTTGCAGTAGTCCATGCGGGAAATGATGAGTGCTTGTGTGAGAATTTTGGCAGTGGAAGAACAAAGGAAGGGACAGATTTTAGCAATGTTATGCAAGTGAAAGTGGCAAGATTTAGCAATGTCGTTAATATGAGGAGAGAATGAGAGAGATGTGTCAACTATCACTCCAATGCACCTTGCTTCTTAGACTTGTGCACGACAAAAGTTTTCTGTAAAATTCAATTTTGGACGAAACATTTTCTTTTCATTCGTCGACTCCGCATTTCGGATACGACCTGTTTGACTTGGACGAAATTCAACGACAGTCCTAATTAGTCGTTGAATTTAAAATACTTTTAAAAATACAATAAAAAAATGAAAATTAAATAAATGGAACCATTTCTAGGGTCTAAATGAAGATGGTGGAACAGAGTAAGGTAAAGTTTTAGCCTTAAGGTACCATGGATGAAGTAGATGAAGTATAGATGTAGCTAAATTTGATGGAAGGCCTGCCTGCCTATACAACTCTGAAAATTATTCAAACAAATTCATAATATTTATTTTAATATTTTACACACAAACAAAGGTGACTCTCCCTTACGCTGGCAATAAGGTACTATTAGGCCTGCCTATAGAACTGTGAGACTGTGAGGCTGATGTGTCACTCTGAAAATTATTCAAACAAATCCCTAATATTTTTAATATTTTGCACAGGAACAAAGATGACTCTCCCTTGCAGTGGCAATAAGGCCCTAATGCTGGCTGCCTGCCTATGCCTAATGCTACCTGCCTGCCTACACAACAACTGTACACTCTAATATCTCCTGCTTCTTCTCTCTCTGAGCTACAGCAAAGCACTAAGAGGAAATGCATGCTGTCTGGTTGTCTTTGACATTAGTTCAATCCCCATCATGAAATGAAGAAGCTAATTGGAATAGAGACAAAGTGGAAAAGTAGCGCATGAAACGGAGAAGCTAATTGGACTAGAAACATGGAGGGAAAGTAATAGCGTGCGCGGGTAGTAGAAATTTTTGACGACATTCGGACCAGGGCTAGTTGGATTTGGATTTTTTTTGGCGAATGACCCTTGCCTTTCGGACAGACCAAATGTCGCAGAATGACCCTTTTTCGTAGAATTCCGAATGTCGCTAAGCTGAATCGCACAAGTCTATTGCTTCTGATACCAGATTTATGGTAGTGCCATTCACAGTCACCTGGAAGGGAACTACTGGGCCAGACAAGTGGTGGCATGAGTATTAGCTCCGTTTTAGACATATTGAGCTTGAGCTGCCTATGAGCCATCCAGTCTGAGAGGCAATCTGTGACTTTAGATCGAATATCAGAAGTCAGTCGAGGTGCAGATAAATAAAGCTGGGTGTCATCTGCATATCCTATATAATAATTCGCTAAATCGTGTGTAACGCCCGACATGCGCAGTAGACACTGCTGCGTGTGCTGCAGTCATGCGCAGTAGAGAATGCTCGCGCCGCGGCTGATACAGAGCTGGGCGCTCTGAAGGAGCGTCCAGCTCTGTATCAGTCGCGACGCGGGCAGTCTCTACTGCCCGTGACTGGCTCGCGACCGGGTGGCAGTGGCACTGTGGCCCGTGTAATGGGCTGCTCAACTAGTAGGTGATATTTGAGACCAAATAATTTAATAAGATCGGCAAGTGTTATTGTGTAAAGAGAAAACAGAAGCAGTCCTAGAACAGAACCTTGAGGAACCCCAACAGAGAGGTGGGCAGGAGGGGATGAAGAGGTGGCAGAGGAGACACTGAAGGATCGGTTAGTTAGATATGAGGATAGCCATTCCAGTGCTATGTTATGGATTCTTACTGAGTGAATAATTTGGAGGAGAAGTGCATGATCAACAGTGTCAAAAGCAGCATAGAGAGATCAAGAAGGATAAGCATGCGATTCATAAGAGGAGAGGCAGAGAGAGGCAGGGATAGAAAGTGGTTTATAACGGCAGTGTTTAGAGAGTAGTAGTCCCACACCTCCCCCATGTCCACATGGGCGTGGAGTGTGAGAGAAGGAGAGACCACCATAGGAGATTGCTGCCTCTAGAGCAGAGACAGAGTGAGAGAGCCAGGTTTCCATTAGAGCAAGTAAGTTTAGGGAGTGGGAGAAAAAGATATCATGCACAGTGTTATATTTGTTAATAATGGAGCGAGCATTCCAGAGAGCACAAGTAAAGGGAAGAAATTGAGACTGAAGACGAGGAAAGGTGATTAGGTTTGAATTGTTCCTATATTTACTGGAGATAGAGGTTTTGTGAAAAGAGAGGGGGCCAGGGTTTGGAGAGATATATCCAGCTTCAAGTAGCAGAAGAAGAGATAGAGAGAGGAGATGAGATGATGTTTTGTGTGTAAGTGGTTTCTTGTTTGTGTGGGGTGGGGAAGTGCAGGAGCGGAGAAAATTGAGGAGTAGACTGTAAGCACTCATGAGCAGGGCCCTCTGATCCTTCTGTTCTCCACATCTGATTGTACTACAACACCTCTGTATGTCTATTCCCAATTGTACAGTGCTGTGTAATTAGTTGGCGCAGATAGCACTAAAATTTGTACATTCCACCCACAGTAATTTTCATCTTCAGTTCATCTGACAAAAATTGAGGCGGATGTACTATGAAGAACTGGAGTCATTATGGCACAAACCAACTTCACTGCAGTAGACAAAAAATATTTATTGGGGATTAAAACCCCCTGAATTATAGACACGTCTAATGCAATGCATTGGAGACCTCTCTAGCATTCAAAGGGTTCAATATCACTATGGGCAAATTAAAGCCTTCACTGATCACTCTAGCATTCATGGGGTTAACTTGCCCATTTAAATCAATGAGGATTTTTTGTGCCCTGTAGTGATATTGAGTTGCCCATGTTCTTCTTGGTACATTGGCCTCCCCAGGTCCCAGATAGTATAAAGAAGAAACACCCATCAATAAAAGAACTGTTACCGTAAGAGAGCTGCTGTTCTTTCCTTATTACTGTTTGCAGTTCAGCCAATTTCTCTTGCAAATCTTGCTGTTGACAACATAAAAAAATTATTGTGTTCAGTTTAAAAGATTGTTACTAAAAGCGTAAGCCTTTTTTTTTCTTCCTAAGAGCCAAAGGGTTGTTTATTCCCTTGAGTGCCAAACGGGTATGCAAAGCGTTGCTCTGCAATGCACTGAGCACCCCTCTGGCATTCAAAGGGTTAATACATTTCATGCTTCTCGCTAGAACTCAAAGGGTTACATCTAAAATGACAATTTTGTCAATGCAAGGCCAGTCGCAAATAACCGACAATTAGAAGTTATGTTTTGTTTGGGTACTCCACCTCAGCGGCACTTTTTGACTTCTGGTTAACCCTTTAAGGACCAGAGAGGGGTTTTCCATACCCTTCTGGTCCTTAAAGGGTTAATGGAACACATTTATAAACTACAAATTGCTTGTCTATGAAGAAGTGTGTTGGAACATTCAGAGATACATATGAAGAGGTTTCAGTGCATGAATAGATCTTAAAGGGATAGTAATACTTCGTTTTAACTTTATTTTATTTTGTAGGCATTAAAAAAAACATGAAGAATGATATAAGTCTTATCTCTCAAACCTTTATGGTTTATGAGATATTCACAAGCAAAGTTCCCCTCCCCGCCCCTTTTACCTAGTGTAAACAATCTCTTCTCAGATGTGAATCTGGTTGTATGACAGTACAGATAACAGAAGGGGACAATTTTCTTTGTATGAAAACAATGAAAGCCCTTCCCCCCTTGACAAGTTTTTCAGCTTTTTCCATTATCTTATTTGAAGATTGTCCCTCTCTGCAGTCTACCTGGGCATCTCCCTTCTGATCTGGTTGAACAGGGGGGGATACTTTGTTTGTGAATATCTCTTAAACCATAAAGGTTTCAGAGGTAAGACTTATATCATTCTTCATGTTTTTTTAATGCCTACAAAATAAAATAAAGTTAAATCGAAGTATTACTATCCCTTTAAAGCAGCAGCAGTCAATTGTTTGACCTAAAGCTGTTGGGCCCTACTACTCCCATCATCTCCATCCAGGAAATAGCAGGTTGGGGGATGATGGGAGTTGTAGTTTCCAACAGCTGGAGCTCCAATGATTTACCATCACTACCTTAAAGGAACATTAATATGAAAATACAATTTGCACTTATATCACAGAACATGTAGTAGTCAGGAAAGTTTCCAAACAGTGATAGAACTTAATTTAACACTAAAGCCTCCAAATGTGTTGCATACTCCTTTGGCACTCACAGGGTTAAACCCCACATATCATTAACTTGGTTGAAAAATCCAAATAGCCACAGTGATTCAGTTTTGGATGGGTTGCTTCCCAATATTAAACTTTAAATAACACTGGATATCATGTCCACAGAGGCGTATATAATTCTTTGTTGCAGGACTCTAGAACCCCATAGAAGGTTTCATTCCAATGAAAGAAGATGTTACTGGGAGGAGTTTAGGGTATTTTAGTCCTAAAAAAACAATCATGCCTACCTCCATGGACAGAATATCCGGTAATTAAAGATTAATTAAAGATTAATTTTGGATAACCAGTCCATCCAGAAGTGCTTCACTGGGCTATATTCATCAAGATAAAAGGGAATGTAATTCTGAATCAAACAAACTGCACCATGGGGAGGAAAAGGAGCATTTTGCAAATTATTCTTCATTTAAACGGGACTTTTAACTCCTGGGCTGAGATGCATTAAGGTTTGATAAGGGCTCAGAATGGCGATGTTGTGTTGGATCTGTGTTGAAGGCACATCATCAGTATGCACTAACATGTCTTCGCCATCATATCCCCTTCAATTTGCCACCAATCCAAACTCATTGCCAGCAATCCACCTGTCAGTGTGCCTTACCTAGCATCGCTTGGTCGGAAGCTGTTTCAGGACGAGGGCCGGGAGCAATGCTCTCGTGTCACTACTGGCGTCCATCAGTGCTTGCGGTCTGGCCACATCTGCTGTCTCCCGCGGTTGGCCATGTACTTTCCCTATGTGGCACGGTTGCTTCAGATGACACAGGTTCTCTCGCTTCTCCTGGGTATGCTACACCATGTCTGGGTGCGTGTTTGCAGATGACGCTAGTGCTCTTTATACCCTTGACTATTAGGACTCCTCCATTTTACTTCCTGGTAGCAGTTAAAAGGGCTGTGGAGATTCAGGTCAGTCGCCCTTATGTTGGTGTCTGATGCAGTATATTCTCCTGGTGTGTTCTGTGTATGACCTGTATCTCTGGCTGACTACCCGCTCTGTGTATGACCTAGGATTTGTCTGACCACCCATTCTGGTGCTGACCTAGGGCTCTGTCCTACTATCCATTCCGTGTTGCCCTCAGCACAGTTGGATGCCCTATCTGGTGCAGACCTGTGGCTCTGGCTGATTATCTGCTCCGTGTGTGACTTAGGATTTGTCTGACCACCCATACTGGTGCTGACCTGGGGCTCTGTCCTACTATCCATTCCGTGTTGCCCTCAGCACAGTTGGATACCCTATCTGGTACAGACATGTGGCTCTGACTGACTACCCGCTCCGTGTATGACCTAGGATTTGTCTGACCACTCATTCTGGTGCTGACCTGGGGCTCTGTCCTACTACACTTCTCCAAATATGATCGGTCACACTCCTTTGTTAAAACTTAACTTTTATTCTTGTCGGAAGACATATAATATATCCAATGTTACAGTCAACAATTTAGACTTTCATCAGGGTTACTACAAAAATAACTCACTCAACATATTCCCTTTATAACGCCAACCGTCCACACCTGACTCGGATCAGAGTCTCACGTGGTCTCCATGGTGACCTAAGGTGTCGGATCCACCCCCTGTGTCGACGGTGGCTGTCAAAGTATCCTATACTATTCTCAACTAAAATCAATATGTGCAAGTTTAATACTATCATGTATTAAAACAGTTATCTAAAAAAATCGTATATATCCAATTTCAAGGGGATACAATGTACGATATTCATTATCTGTCCTACTATCCATTCCGTGTTGCTGTCAGCATAGTTGGATAACCTGTCTGGTGCAGACCTGTGGCTCTGGATGACTACCTGCTCTGTGTATGACTTAGGATTTGTCTGACCACCCATACTGGTGCTGACCTGGGGCTCTGTCCTACTATCCATTCCGTGTTGCCCTCAGCATAGTTGGATACCCTATCTGGTGCAGACCTGTGGCTCTGGCTGACCACCCGCTCTGGTATCAAACCCTGGCTTGTGGGACTACTCGCTTGGTCTTGACCATTGGCTCTGGCTGACTACTTGCTCTGTCTTCCCCAGGTGGTCTATACTCTCTAGTCTGACTGCAGGTGTGACTCAGTAAGAATCTTCCTGTTTGCGCTATCTGTTGGGAGATCTCTGGGGGCCTGGTACTGGGGATCTTTCCTCATTCCCGTGGGACTACAGTAGGCCTTGTGCTTGGTCCTAGCAGAGAGGTCTCGCAGAAGTTGACTACTATTTCTGATTGGAGTCATTGGCTTCTTCAGTTACCCTCTGTACCTTTTATCTATTGTTCGCTTATTACATATCTGCTTAATAAAGGTGGTTTTACATTATCCGTACTGATTCCTGGTTTATTTCTGGGTAACCGTGACACCACCATGCCTTCAACAGGTTTACGATTTTGTACTGAGCACATCAACAGTGCCTCATTTCCATATGGAAATGCAGCTTAATGAGCCATTATAGTATTCATGTGGGTGTTTATATGTTAGTGTAGCTAACCACCATATGCACTACACTCAGATAGCTGTCTCTGCTGTCGGAATTCGCAGTTCCAGCATCGCCTACCTGAGATTGGTAATGTTGGGATTTCCCTATAGTTTCCAATGCAGTAACAGCCCTCAATCCATCTTAAGCATGTAAGGTTATCATACTGCTGGCGATGTGGAAGGGATGTGGTAGGGATGCCCTCCCTTACACATCGCCAGCAATTTTGATAAAACTGAAGTGCATTCTCTCTGCTTTCTCATTTGATCAGTCGGGGAGAGATGAAGATTATCTCAGACTTCACCATCACAAACAGCATCATTCCCTTAACTCCTTGAGTGCCATAAGGATGTGCATTGAACATCCCTGTAGCAGTCAAAGAGTTAGAAAAGTATAGTGTCCCACTACACAAACATCCCCTCAGCTCTCCATATTATAAAGTCCAAAATGTGATTTAACTTTGCAGTGTTATTCAGGCTCCAGTTACAATATAACAATCTGTTTAATGTTGTAAGTGTTATACGTTGCTATATCACAGTCTCCCACATTGCCTGCCTCTGCCATTCTCTTCTATATACATCTATTTACATTCAGAGAAAAGAAAAAGAAGCGAGGGAGCCAATAGTGCCCTATCATACTATATAGAATAGAGCTGAAATTGCAATTACACTCACATTTGAGAATGGCTATGTACATACACAGCTAAACCAGCATACAAAGAAATTCCTACTGTCTCTGTTCGGTTTGATTTAGATGCCATCACTTTTCAAATCAGGAACATAAATCTCCAAAAATGGCAAGCTTGATCTTCATCCAAGATAGTTTAATAATGAATTAAAAACAATTAATATATACCACTGAGTACTGCTATGCATTATGCTGCATAGTGGTGGTGAATGTGCAGAAATGCTGTGGCAAAGTGATGAATTGGATGTAGGATGGTGGGGGATACAGGAAACCATGACATAGCAATGTATTGGCTAGATGTTAACATTATAGCTCAAAGTCAAGAAATGCTAAGGCACTCAAAGGTTTAAAGTGATAGTAATGATTCACAAAAACAGCAGCTCCAATTAATCTTTATAGTATTTGGGCCATGAATAGTGTTATTTCAATACTGCCAGAGTTGTAGTTCAAGAGTAATTGAATGATAAAGTTTCCCCATCCCAACCCTTTTACCTAGTGTAAGCAACCTCCCCTCAGATGTTGAATCTGGTCCACAGACCAGACAGCTTGCAACAATGGATAATCTTCTTACTGTGAGAACAATGAAAACCCTGCCCTCCTTGACAGGTTTTTCAGGTCTTTCCTTTATGCTAACTGAAGATTTTCCCTACATGCCACTATTCTAGTTGAGAAGTGTTACTTTTATTTTGAAACATTACTATCCCTTTAAGGGAGTGATGCTGTTCCTGATGCTGAAGACTGAGAAAATCATCACTGCTCCCCCACTGAGCAAGGGGGAAGCAGAGACAATGTTCTCCGACTTCAGGGTTGTTAAATTGCTGGCGATGCATAAAAGAGGGCATCCCTTCCACATCCCCAGAAGTTTGACAATGCTGTATGCTAATGGGGAAACTCTCCTCCCCTCTCCTTGCATACTTAATTCCTAGTGCATATGGCGATGTGCGCCTCCTTCGCCAAGGCAAATTGCTCTCCACACATTTCCAGACACAAATCACCACAGCATCACCTGTTAGTGCATCTCCCCTCTTGACTAGGCTAGAGATGTCTTCGACATCTTGCTTCTTCATTGATCGGAGACCACTATTCATGGGGGTTAAAAGTCTCATTTAAAACATTGGGAACTGTTGTTTCTCATCTGTGGTGCAACTAGTTTGCTCCAGAATTGCACCTCTTTGGCCTGATGAATAATTATGAATTTCTGCCTAGATTAAGAAAAATGGGGCTTATTATCAGGAAATGTTTGTTTCCCTTTAACAGCAAAAATTTTGCATGTTCAGTGGCCTCGGCTGCTGCCCTGGAGCAGAGACAGGCAGTGGGCTGTTCGGAGCGCCCCGCTCCGGATGGAGGCTGTCGCGTTCGGCCACTCTCTACTGCACATGACTGCATCATTCCGGCAGTCTCTACTGTGCATGACTGCATCGTTCCAACAGTCTCTACTGTGCATGACTGCATCGTTCCTCCAGTCTCTACTGCGCATGACTGCATCATTACTCCAGTCTCTACTGTGCATGACTGCATCGTTCCGCCAGTCTCTACTGCACATGACTGCATCGTTCGGGCAGTCTCTACTGCACATGACTGCATCGTTCTGGCAGTCTCTACTGCACATGACTGTATCATTCGGGCAGTCTCTACTGCTCATGTGGGCATTATGCACACAGGGAGCGATGCATTCTACCAAATTATATATATTGATGTTAATTGAAAACGACAGAGATCTCAGTGGATCTTCCAGGTAAAACACTTTCCAAATAAATAAATAATTTCTAAATAAATAACATGTACACAAACAATGTCTGACAACTCAGCTTTGTTTCTCTGTCCAAAGGATTTCTCAGTCCACTGGCAGCCACAGAACCAAATATGCAACTTCTGCCAGCCCAGCCTTGCCCCACTGGTAGTCACAGAACTACAGAAAAGGAGGCTTTTTAACCCTTTGAGTACCAGAGGGGTGGATAACATGTTTCAGTGCAAGGATGGTTTAAGCAACAGTGCTTATGACACGTAACAGAAGGGATGAGAGCAAATATTTGTATAACAATCAGAGTACAGAGAGAAAAATGTATTTACCTTTTGCTAAATGATTTCTGTTTTATTATTATTATTATTATATTGATAACTCTTTAACCCTTTGAGTGCCAGTGGGGTACCCTAAGCATTGCAAAGCAATGCGTTGGATACCTCTCTGGCACTCAAAGCGTAAAGGACCAGAAGGTTGTGCAATGCATTGTTTTGTGTTGCATACACCTCTGATCCTTACAGGCTTAATAACTGTTGTTATAAATTATTAGTCTTTTAACAAGTAGTCACATTAATTAGATGATTTCCCGCTTTCCTGTGAAATTTCCTGCACAATGAAAATCCATAAAATGTCCTCCTTTTTGCTAACCCAAATAAATTTCCCATAAGAACTTTGCCTTTTTACGCCTATTACCAAGATTCCCTGTAGCCATGCAGACACAGTGTGTTGTTCTATGGCTAGTAGTGCATTGGGACAAAGCTGGGACTCCTGGAATGTCAGTATTTTGGTTCTCTGGCTACCGGTGTAGGACACAAGGCTGGGAGGTGAATGTGTGTAGTTCTGTGGCTACCAGTGCAGTGGGACAAGGCTGGGTAGTCAGTATGTGTGGTTCTATGCTACCATTGGACAAGGCTGGGAGAGACTCTCCAGCTGTTTCCAGATTACATCTCCCATTATTTCCTGCCAGCTAACAGATGGCTGGAATGGATGGAAGGTGTAGTCTGGCAGTGGGGCAAGGCTGTGGAGGACATGTGTAGTTCTATGGCTGCTAGTGCAATGGGACATGACTGTGGGGGTAAGTATGTGCTGTTCTGTAGTTACTGCGGGACACCGCAGGGGGTCATTATGTGTGGTTCTATGGCTCCAAGTATAATGGGGGGGGATTGCTGCAATAAAAAAAGTGAAAGACTGGCACTCTTCTTGTGGAAGGTGAAAAGTTCATTTTTTTTCTCTTTTGGGGTAAAACATTTCACCAATCCCTCCTGATAAGCAATTATTATAGACTGTAAGCTCTCACGAGCAGGGCCCTCTGATCCTCCTGTTCTCCACATCTGATTGTACTACAATACCTCTGTATGTCTATTCCCAATTGTACAGCACTGCGGAATTAGTTGGCGCTATATAAATAAAGAATAAAAATAATAATAATAATTATTGTGAAATTTGCTTACATAGAGATTTTCTGTCATCCAGCAAAAGTACAAAATGAAGGTCCAGTAACTCGGACTATATCTACAAATTAGAAAATGTGTGTGGTAACTGCTGTCCCAGATGGAATGTCTGGAATTTATATATCTGACCTCATTCTTGTACTTTTGGTATTGCCTTAAATAGGATTATAACGATTAATAAGACAGTGAATGCTGGGAAAAACATATAATGGGATCTGACCAACGCAATTATACTCTGACAATACCAGCATACACCTCAAAATGGCTTTATCGTGACCTTTCATTACTGCAAGGTACTGGGGAACGGTGACTATTGCAGTGGTGCAAAATACTGCCCTTGGTCAGATCGCTCTCTCTCTCTCTCTCTGTGTCTCTCTCTCAACTCATATCTTGCTCTCACAGACAAGACTGCATGCACAAGTAAAGTGGAGCAAATCTTGGGCAAATCAGGAGTGAGTTAAAATAGCCATGGGCCTTGTCTTGCGTAAGTCAAATGGAAAGTGTTAGGTGATTGTTTCTCTTTAAAGGGATAGTAATGTTTCAAAATAAAAGAAGCTCCAATTAATCTTCATAGTATTTGGGCCATGGAGAGTGTTATATCAATACTGTCAAGAGTTGTATTTTAAGAGTATTTGAATGATAAAATATCCCCCTCCCGCCCCTTTTACTGATGTAACACTGCTCACCTCAGACTGTCCGGATGGATCGCAGAGAGGGACAATCTTCAGTGAGCATAAGGAAAATCCTGTCAAGGGGGACAGGGTTTTCATTGTTCTCACAGTAAGAAGATTGTCCCTTGCTGTGAGCTGTCTGGTCTTAAGACCAGATTTCACATCTTAGGGGAGGTGGCTTACACTAGGTAAAAGGGGCAGGAGGGGGATACTATATCATTCAATTACTATTGAGCACCAACTCTGAAAGTATTGAAATAACACTGTCCATGGTCCAAATATTATGAAGATTAATTGGAGCTGCTTTTATTTTGAAACATTACTATCCCAATAAAATTTAGTGTATCAGTCTAGGGCAGTGATTCTCAGTTCCATTCCTTGGAGCATACCAACAGGTCAGGTCTTCAGGATAACTCTAATTAAGTACAGTCAGCTCAATCACAATGACTGAGCAACAAATTAATCAACTGTGATTAAACAGAGATATCTTGAAAAGTTGACCTGTTGGTGTTGCCTCGGGACGAACATTGAGAAACACTGCTCTAGGGACTACTTTAAAAATAGCTGCAATAAATAGAATTCACTTTAATGATGTTTGATGGCTTTCACACAAACAGGAACAAAAGCTGAAAGTGGCCAACTTACCTTCAAAAACAGCAGCTTGGCTTCCAGTTCCGATCTTCTAATTTTTGTTCCATTCATTGTGTGAATTCTATCAGAAGAATGATGATAGAAAATAACCAAAATATTGCTTTAAACAACTTCTATTGTCAGAGCTAGGAAATTAAAGGGATAGTAATACTTAAGATGTAAAAAATATATGTTGTGGTTTTTATCCCCCTGAGTAAAACAAGAGTACTCCCACCACTGAGAGATATTTTATTAAAAAATTATAACAGCTCAAACTTGATTTTTTTAGGTGCAACATCACAGTAGCCTGAAAATTTACGATGACGCTGTTGCTACACCATCCTATGGATTGCTCTGGTCTGTAGACCATAAATCTCCATAGGATGGTGTAGCAACAGCGCCACTGTAAATTTTCAGGCCACTGTTATATTGCACCTGAAAAACTCAAGTTTGAGCTGTTATCATTTTTTAACAAAATATATCTCAGCGGTGGGAGTACCCTTGTTTTACTCAGGGAGATAAACCCTACAACATATATTTTTTTACATCTTAAGTATTACTATCCCTTTAATGATCAGAACTGATAATTTTAGTCTTGGGGTTGTATTGTGATGCACAGGGCTGGATTTCCAAATAGACAGAACACACAGCCAGTTAAGTGCCTCCTCGTATTGTGAGGGGCTCCTCAACTGTGCTGATTATACACACTGAAAATGAAGTATGACAGATGACCCCCCAAACATAGAGAGGGGACTCTGGTGTGGCTTCAGAAAGACACAGAGATCATGCAGAGAGCAGGATCCAACATCACTTTATTTCAGTATTAGAAACATGGGGCATCAGAGTGCCTTTAGTAGACACTCATCCCACTGTAACTACCCACGAACACTGACACACACACAGTAAAACTCCTCACTAATTATATCTAGTCCTATGGTACTTTGGCCCAACTATCTCTTTGTTTATAGTCCGCTAACCAGGCCAGACAGTCCAGAGAGTCCCCCATTTTGGATGCCAATACCACATACCATTCATTCTTTTGAACTAATGTGAAACAAGCAGACAGTTAGGTTTCCAGCAATTGCATCTCAACCCATTCAGCCCCCTGGGGGTAATCAGACCATTGTTTAATACAGTGGTCAAACAGGTGAAATATGGACTATCTTGCCTATGTGAGAACAGCTTGTTGCCTCTCAACTCCTGTGCTCATCCTGAGAAATGGGGCGGTCCTGGTCCTGGGGTTAATGAGCTCTCCCTTTTCCCAGTGTCACTATATTGCATTTTACCTAAAGAAAAAGCAAGTTTCCCTCCTTCAAATTACTACCATGCAGAATCAAACACATGCACATGTTCCCACATTACTGTGGCTATGGACACACTAGCCACACTTGTAAGGGCCAGTGAACATGGGCACCGGCCTAAGAGTCTCCTCCTCCTTTTTGGGTGCACCTTTATTATGGGGTGTTCTTAGGCTGAGTTACCTACGAGTTTGCCAGAAGGAGCAAACCACCTGCACCATGGGGACAAATACAAATTTCCCTGATTCCCATTGATTGAAATGGAACTTTTAATGCTATAGAGGACTCCAACACATTGAGAAGCAATCTCTTGCAATCAAGGGGTTAAAATTCAATTTAAATCAAAAGTAAATATATTTGGCCCCTATGGTACAGCTGGTTTGTCCCTGAATCAATCCATTTCTTCTTTCAACATCAATCAGTCACCAGTTTATAATGTCCAGGAGATATACCAGTTAATATAACTTGACCATTTTATTTTCCAGTTTATATATAGTTTATATATTACTTTACTAGCCACCTATTTAGCCACCTGGATGCTAGCATGGTCTCCAGCACTGTCATGGTAGTAAGTGATGTTCACTACAGGATGAGTTATAGATCTGCCAGTTCAGTGTTAAAGTGATAACCTTTGAGTGGTGGCTCCTCTAGTGAAGTCGCACAAGCTGGCCATCCATGGCTCCACCCATGGCCACATCCCCACTCTCATGACCTACCCAGATCCAGCCCCTTACCCTGCTACTGGCACAGAAAATACTCATAACATCCAAACACAAAAAAGTTATTTATATAAAAATGCTAAAGAGGGTTCCAGCACATAGCTTGATGGTTTCTTGGAGACTTTTTTTTTAGCAAAGTTGACCAGCATCTGGTTATATAAGCTGGTAAATAAAGTATCCAGATGTATATATAAACTGGTAAATAGGCTATACTCCAGGAACCAAGGGAAAGAGCCTTGTTAAGGGTATTGGTATTTTATTAATCACATCCATAACGCAGAACAGTGGGTGTGGTTAGAACAGCTGAGGCTTTGCACACAATAAGGATCCCTAGGTGGTTGCTTACTCTAGTCCCTATCAGCTTATGTGTGAGGTGTGAAATACAAACATAACCATATGCTTAAAGGGATAGTAATACTTCGTTTTAACTTTATTTTATTTTATAGGCATTAAAAAAACATGAAGAATGATATAAGTCTTATCTCTGAAACCTTTATGGTTTAAGAGATATTCACAAACAAAGTATCCCCCCCCCTGTTCAACCAGATAAGAAGGGAGATGCCCAGGTAGACTGCAGAGAGGGACAATCTTCAATTAAGATAATGGAAAAAGCTGAAAAACTTTTCAAGGGGGGAAGGGCTTTCATTGTTTTCATACAAAGAAAATTGTCCCCTTCTGTTATCTGTACTGTCATACAACCAGACTCACATCTGAGAAGAGATGGCTTACACTAGGAAAAAGGGGCGGGGAGGGGAACTTTGCTTGTGAATATCTCATAAGAGATAAGACTTATATCATTCTTCATGTTTTTTTAATGCCTACAAAATAAAATAAAGTTAAAACGAAGTGTTACTATCCCTTTAATGTTCTTACTTACCTGAGGTAATTTCCTGATGACCTGATCAGATCAACCATCTGTTGGTGACTAAAGCCGGCTGTACTGGTTCCATTTATATTAGTTAACATATCACCTAAAATATATATTTAAATTATTGCAAGTGTTGTAACAGCTGACCATACTTTTTATTACATTGCTATTTTTCTGTTGGGTGGGGGTTTATCTGATTCTTCCTTTCATTCTAGTGCTTCTCTACCAGAGTGATTGATGTGCCAAGAACAGCAACTTGGCATGCTACAAACAAGCATTACAGATGAGCATACTCAAACTTTTAGTACCCGACAGCTCCTCAGAGGACTCGTATTGGCTGATCTTGCTGGGTGGATGTTTCAGCACCGACTAATCACTGCCTAGTGATCCTGACTTATATACCCACCCCTGAAGAGCCTTTTTATTAGTGAATGTTGAGTTTCACATGTAAATGTATAAAACTTAATAACTACCCTCACACATTTTTTGCTCTTTCCATTATTGTCATTCTGTTAATTAACTATTTATAAATGTTTTCATCAATATGACACTATCTAATTAGCTATAAGAATTAAGTGAATTCCTCATAATTCAGGATTTTTTTGTGCAAAAAAGCTTTAGAATCACTAAGATAGTTTGTCTTAATTTGACTTATATTTTTATGAAACACCCTCGGTAAAAATGTATATTAAAGTGGATCTGTCACATTAAGATAATTTGTGACAATTTTAAAGACACATAAAACCAATTTATATGTTGTAGTAGCCATTTGTTTATAATGTAAACAGTTTTGGGAAATTACACTATATTTGTTGGTGCCACAGTGAGGCACTTAATGCTATTTTTCTGTACTTGGCGAATATTTGCAAACTGTGCTATGAATAAATCTAGACAGAGTACATAAACTGGTAGTGTGTTTAATAGCACAGTAAGTGCTAATTCTGGTGTTTAACATAACTAATTAGCATACTATATAAGGAATTAGCATAACATGCCAAACTGTGCTATCAATACATTAAGGTTGATTTCTCAAAAAACTATTTATATTACAGAATAATTGCCAGTACAATATATAGGAATATTTTTATTTTCTGCAAAACAATCCAAGGCCTAGATTAAAATGAAGTTGAGAAGTGTTATTAAAGGGACAGTAATGTCCCATTAAAAAAAATTGTGTTTTGTAGTGTTTAAAAAATAAATTATATGGCACAAATCCTATCTCTCTTTATGGTTTGAGAGATATTTGCAGGAAAAGTTCCCCTCTACCCCCCCCCCACACCTTCTCCTGACATCGGCATCTAGCTGACAACAGGAGATCCCGGTCCTGGGACCAGCAGGCGGCTTTGCAGCAGAGCTGAAATTGCGATATTGGAAAATAATTACTTCATTGGAAAGGTCTGCCTGGTTTGCAAGCTTACTTTGTAGACCGCTGAAGAGCTTTCTCATGTCGGCCGACACAGATCTCCTGCTGTTAGTTTTACAGCTGACATCAGGAGAAGGGAAACTTTACATGTGAAGATCTCTCAAATAAAAAAGGTTTGAGAGATAGGATTTGTGCCATGTAATTTATTTTTTAAACACTACAAAACACAATTTTTTTTATGGGACATTTCGGCCCCTTTAACTAAGTTTATCTAACACATTCTGATTGAAATTGTGAAGAAATTTGTTGATAAAACCCTTGATAAAGTTATCTGCTGCAATGTAATTTAGGCCAAAATATTACTGGCAACATTGTTGAATTGACATAAAATTCTGAAAAAAAAATACATCAGTTTTGAATCATGGTCCATGGGGTATGTCACACAGGCAACATACACTGTGATTCTCACATAGAGACACAGCTTGCTGCAACTTTCCTTAACAGTGAGATAAACCAGCTACACATATGTAGCACTTATTTCAATGGAATAGCGTTTAATTTCACACAACTGTTGCATATAGCTGCCTTTTCAGTGCTATTTAACAATTCTGTTTGTATTCAAAGAATTGGATGCTGGTAAATCATTGCTATTCTGTGCACTAAAAACTAGGGATGGGTGAAAAGTCCAATTTAATGTCCAGAATGAACCTTTTCTTTTGTGACATACATGGCTTCCACTAAACCCAAGTACAAACAGTTTTAAGTACTAATTATCCCTCTTTGGGACTACTCTCTGGCACTCAAAGGGTTAACTCACTGAATGCTAGAGACGCTTCCAACGAATTGCATTTCAGCGCGCTAGAGACCTCTCTAACATTCAAAGGATTAACCCTTTGCGTGCTAGAGGGGTACTCAACATATTGCTTTTCAATGCGTTGCATACCCCTCTGGCACTCAAATGGTTAAAGGTCCTATCCATATCAATAGGAATTTCTCTTTGTCCCTATGCGTTGCTTGCTATTTTTTCTTATCCTAACATTTATCAATCTATATTATTCTGCTAATATGATAACAGTAATATTGTAAATATTTTAACCCCTTGGATGCTAGAGACATCATCAATGCATTGGAAAGTAATATATTGGAGACATCTCTAGCATCCAAAGGGTTACAAAAACTGCACTAAGTAATATTCTGGACAGATCAATGAGCCGAACTCAGAAAGATACTGACCAATTTTCAGTCCAGCCCGACTGGAGGGGCTGTTCTCATGCACCTTGCACACGTAAGTACACACTTCAAACTCAGAAGAATGTTGATGTTGCAGTTTATAAGTCTAAAAAACAAATAGAGGAGGTTGTGTCATTCAATTTGTGCTAATAAAATACAAATAGGAACTGCTGAACTAATTTAAGTTGGTTTAACCCCTTAAGGACTACGTGACGTACTATGACCGTCATGGTCCTTATACCCTTAAGGACCAGTGACGGTCATAGCACATCACATACTTTTTACTTACAGCACTCTACCGGGACCTAATATTGATTGCGATCTCCCTTACACCTTAAAGCGGCGCGCCGGTACGTGTAACAGGTCACGTGTACCGGCGCGTCGGCAAGGATCAAAGCGGTCCTTAAGGGAAGGTAACTTCCCTGGACTGCTGGTCCTTAAGGGGTTAATTCTGGGGTTAAACTGCTCTGTATTCTCAAGTCCGAAATAATTCTCCATCCTGTACACATGGGGCCATATGTTCAAAGGGATAACGACAAAAAAAGTCATATGAACAACAAAAATAAGTAATTTTATGCCATATCCACACGAAGGATACACCTGATACAACAATACAATGCCCCAAATCTTTTCATATTTACCATAAATACTTAATCCGGGGATAATACTCCTTCTGAATGTAACGTGATATAATAACGGCACAGAGGTGTATCCTTCGGTGGCTATGGCCATTTTTATATGATTTGTTCAATAAAATTGTGAAACCGTGATCTACTGCATTTTGGATTTCAAGAGAGCATCCGTGAGTTGTCATGTGGATCTTGGTATCTCCATTTGAAATTTATATGCAAATTTATGTGGTGAAGTCTGGTGTGCATATACTTGATGGGGGGGTTAATTCATTGATGTTTGCCCCTCTGTATTCAAATTTGCTCTTAAATGGGCCTATGCCCCTCTTCTTTGTTTTAGTTTATTTGTGACTCCATCCTCCACCGGTGCATAAGGGAGCTGCGACCTATTTTGAGTCAAGAACTGCAATAGAAAGGATCATTTTCATAAAAAATATTGAGTTTAAAGAAGTATATGTGCAATTCTTTATAAGACTTTACCTTGCATTTGTGCCTGAATTTTTGTATTTTTTAATATTTATTATTTAATATATATATTCTTTTCCTTATTGTTATTATAGTGCCTGTAGAGGTATGTTATATAGGCACTTTGAATATTGTTTTGGCACCTTGACCTACATATATATATATAGTATATACTGTTAAGGGAGAACTTCAGCCTGTCTTTCACTGTATGAGTTCTGCTTCCATTGATGTTATTATGGCTGTAACAGGACTCATTGGAAGCACAGAGCTGATCTGCCTTTTGGTGAACTGTATTTGCCCAAGAACACCAAATTTTTCAATAGGAGACATGTATAAATGTTTTACAGTGAGATGTGCTCCCTTCTGATGTTTAAATGTATATTCTGATGAAAAAAGTTGCATCATAAGGGACAGAAAGCTAGGACAGTTAGGTGCTGATTTCAGAGAAAGCACACAGCAGGGCTGACTCTTCAGATAAACCACATCCTCTAGGGGATTTCTGAAAACAGCACTACAGCCAGACTCTTCACACAGGACACTGCCACCTGATACATTTAGAGAGGTGTAAGAGGAAGCCGTTATGACATCTCTTTAAATGATACATGTGCCACGGCTTGTGTGAAGGGCACTGCAATGCTGCTTACTGGTGTCAAGAATCCTACAGAGTGCTGTCTCCTCAATCAGCACAGCTCAAATTTGAAGGAAACAAGGAAAACTGTGGCACTGCCTCTGTTTAAGATAGAGGACAGCAGGAAGTCTGGGTCAGGGAGAGGAGCATGTGCTACAAGAGGTTTGTTTCATGCTGTAGCTAAATTCAGGACACCAGGCCTGGAAGACTGAGGAACTGCTGGCAGGGGAGGAGGTTACAGGAAATACCCAATTCTGGGGCTGGTCCAAGCATGGGACGGTCGTTATTTTTGTACTGGGCCCCAATATGTTTGATGGCAGCCCTGACTGCTGGCAAGAGACCTCTATGGACCTTTTGCATGGCCCATCATGCTTCAGAAGTAAGGGAAGGACTTCAGGGAAACACCAGACTAGCTTCCAAAGGAACTGTAGGAGCACTGTGTGTTGTGGACCCTAAGTTTGTGCCCTCGTCCTAAAGGGGAGTGAGTAAAAACTGGATACCTGTCTGGCTACGTACCTAGCTATCTGATACTGAATCTTTTCTAAAGCAAGAGAGAGAGAGAGTTAGATATCTCTTCAGCATTGAAAGGGTTAAATGGAATTCAGGCCTCATACTGACTTTATCTGGATGATGCAATTAACTATAATCCCTCAATTTAGGACACAATGAACTGACAAGATTGTGCTGGTTACGGAGGAATAAAGTTATTGTTTGCTGCACTGAAAACGCCTCTCACCTGTGTGATTTATTATTCTGCTCCATGTTTACCCACATATCTATCCTCTGGGTCCTTCACCCTAGAGACTTACCAAGCCAGAGACAGATGAAAGGCCCACCATGTCCATAGAATCTCCTAGAGAATGTAATAATGGGAACCCCCACCCCCTGGCCAAAAAGTTGTTACAAATATATTGTAGGACTTTTCTGTTAAGTGAAATAAGGGCATTTCCTCTGCTGTCAGATACTGTATTCAAAACGTATAAGGTTCAGACTGGCTAGAAATTAGGTGTTACTATCACAATATATGGAGAACAGTAGCCAGTAGCTCACCTTTCCCATAGAATATAATTGAATAACTGTCTGAACATCAGGTGAAAGGTTTGGCAATGTTGCTTCTAGTTTAAAATGTATTGCAGTTTGTACTAGAATAACTTAGGAACCAAACATCTCCAAGCATTGCGTGTACCCTTGTGTTCTACTGAGCAGGAAGAGCACTACGCTATATAATTTATTTGCTATACCATTAAAACCACCATTTAGGTCAGTGGGATTTTTATTTGTCCCATATGTGATGATAGTTTGCCATATATTTATTCCAAAGTTCCTTTGAATAGATGAATGAGATACGTAATTTTGAGAGAAGTCACTGCAGTGCTGACCACGCCCACCATGTACAGCTGTGGGTGTGGCCAGCACAGTCCCGTTGCCCTTGCACTTTACGCTTGCTCATGGTTTACGGTTGTGCATTAAATTACCAGTACTTAAATTGCTGTCCAGTGTATACACTGAATTGTCCACGACATTAACTCTTTTATATAAATCTGTGCTGTAAAGAAAGGAAAATTAATCCATCTAGAGTTGCCACTCCAGATCCAAAATGGAACACATATGACAAATGCATGCTGCAGGACTGCAGCGATTACTCCTTTATTCATGCAAATTGCATTTGCCATATGTGTTCGGTTTTAGAGGATGCTCTGGCAACCCTAAATCCACCCAAAAAATGGATAGTAATTTCATTGTATCTTTATTTTCTAGGCATTAAAAACCCATGTAGAACGATATAAGTCTTATATCTCAAACCTTTATGATTTGAGAGATATTTACAAGCAAAGTTTCCCCTCACTGACCAAAACGGTCAAGTCTGCCATCTAGCTGTCAGATTTGGAATCCGGTCCTCAGATCAACTGGTGACTCTTCAGCAGAGCCAAGATCTCAAGATATAAAAATAACTATTTCATTGGAAGGGTCTAAAAAGTGTGCTTGCAAACCAGGCACACTTTGTACACTATTTGAATTAAGTAGTTCTTCTTATATCTCTCGATCACAGCTCTGCTACAGAGCCACTGCCGGTCCGTGGACCGGATTCCAAATCTGACAGCTAGATGGCAGACTTGACCGTTTTGGTCAGTGAGGGGAAACTTTGCTTGTGAATATCTCTCAAACCATAAAGGTTTGAGCGATAAGACTTATATTGTTATTCATTTTTTTTAATGCCTACAAAATAAAATAAAGATAAAACGAAGTATTACTATCCCTTTAACACAGGATTTGTATTATACTTATTGTATTATTATTATTACCTGAATTTCAAATCCAAATGACTCGTTGTCCTGTTTAACAACAAGCAGTAACCTCCTGCAATACAGGAAATAAACAGGTGAACATGATTTTTCCAGATAAGTACTTTCTAACTCAGGGGTAGTAAATGAATTGTACTCTAGCTGTTGGGGACTGCAGGTACCATTGGCAGGCTGGGGATCAAGGGAGCTGTAGTCTCCAACCTCTGGCGTTCCAGCAACTGAATATCACTATATTAACCTCTTGGGTGCTAGATACATGTAATGCAATGGAGATGTTTCTAGCATCTGATGGGGTTAACCTTTTGAGTGCAATGCACTGGATACCTCTCTTGCACTCAAAGGGTTAAAGGGAAATCAGGCCTCATACTGACTTTATGTACTACTAGTAGCAGAGTCCTGGAGTTGCCCCTGTAACACACACACTATTACACACACACACTACAGTGTCATTCTCATTGGGTCTTATACATAAAAGCAAACTCAATCAATTCTGGGGCAAATCAGCTGCACCATAGTGGGGAGAATATCGTTCCTCAAATTCTTCTTAATTTAAATGGGGGGTTTAACCCCTTGGGTGATAGAGAGGTCTTCAGTGAATTACTTTTGCAATTAGTTGGAGACCTCTCTAGCATTCAAGGGATTAAAGGATCCACTTAAATCAATGGACATTTATATGTGTCCCCTACAGTGAAGTTGGTTTGACTATCATTTATATATATAAGGTGCATAGAGTGTCTAACCCTGTCACTTCCACTACCGCCGGATCTCTTACTTTCACACTGTCCCTCACTGTCCTTATCATCTCACCATATCAGTCTGTCTCTTTCATTCACCCCCTTTCAACCTCTTCTCTCTGTGTCTATTGTACATTCTAGCACTCACCCACTTCTCTCTGTGTATACTGTACACTCTCCCTCTTACCCCCTTCTCTCTGTGTATATTATACACTCTCCCACTCACCCCTTCTCTCTGTGTATATTATACACTCTCCCACTCACCCCCTTCTCTCTGTGTATATTGTACACTCTTCCTCTTACCCACTTCTCTCTGTGTATATTATATACTCTCCCACTCACCCCTTCTCTCTGTGTCTATTGCACACTCTCCCACTCACCCACTTCTCTCTGTGTATATTATACACTCTCCCTCTTACCCACTTCTCTCTGTGTATATTATATACTCTCCCACTCACCCACTTCTCTCTGTGTCTATTGTACATTCTCCCTCTCACCCACTTCTCTCTGTGTCTATTGTACACTCTCTCTCTCACCCCCTTCTCTCTGTATCTATTGTACACTCTCCCTCTCACCCACTTCTCTCTGTATGTATTGTACACTCTCTCTCTCACCCACTTCTCTCTTTGTGTGGGACTGGGATAGCACACAATGCCTGTTAGCGCTTTTTGTGTTGAGTATAACTAGGTTACCCTCACTGCTGGGAGATACCTCATTCAAAAGTTATGTCAGCTCAAATTTGTTTATTTTTATGATAACTTGAGTATAATATTGTTAATAGAGTTATTGCTATCTATGAAGAGCTTTGTTTTTATACGAGATTGATCCATAGACAACAGTAACAAAAGGAAATAATTGCTAACCTGTCAAAAAAAGTTTACATTGTAAGAACTCCTGAATGAAGCATTCCCTGTTTCATGCTAACGATTTTTCACCCCTTTTATATATCCCTACCCAAGAAGTAAAACAGTAAAAACCTCTTACGTTATTTTTTAAATATTAAAAATGGTTACCACAATATAAATAGACTAGCAAATGGTTCACAGCATTTCCTGTTTGATTGGGTGCACAGTGCACATCAAGGACCGCTGCACCAGGTAGTCTATCTGTAGATATTTTCGCAAGAGTGTGCAGAAGGGCCAGGTTCTCCTATGCACTCCTGTGAAAATCACGTCCCCAGATTCACAGTGTGGGTCTGGATGGATAGATAGATGTATAGATAGATAGATAGATAGATAGATAGATAGATAGATAGATAGATAGAAGGCCTAAATAGTCCCATTGATTACCCCACATACAAACATACTTAGGTATCTTCTACAGACTGGAAGAAGGATCTGAAATTGTTATATAACCTTTTGGATCCTAGAGATGTACAGATTGCATATCAGTGTATTGGAATGTCTAGCAGAAAAGGGGTTTTTGCTTTGTGCACAGGATGCAAGGTACCACAAACCCTTCTCTTCCTGTCTCATCTATTCTAGATATACAGTACACTACACATTTACATATATAATAGTTTATAACTAGTTCATGTGTTAACTGTGGTAACATTCAAACGATATAAAATCTTCAGCTTATTTTTTTAATTTTCTTACTAAGAACAGCACCAACTAGAGTTCAGAGGACACTTATTTTTTCCAAATTGGTCTCTTGTCTTAGACTAAAGCTCTCTGTAGAGAATGATAGAAACATCACCACCTAGAGAACACATAAGAACGTGACTTTAGTGCTTCTTTAAAGAAGAGCTAACACCTAATAATGATATAACAATTACCTAACTGTGGATAGAAAATCCTAATGGCCCCTATTAATATTTGTACTTGTGCCTTTGTTCAAGAGATTGTATCTTCATTCAGTTCTGCTTCTCATCAGTAGGAATACCCTTGTTTTACACTGGGGGATAAACCCTAGAATATATCTTTTTTACATCTTAAGTGCTCCTATCCCTTTGGGGACCATAGGGGTATGCAGTTTAGACCTCTATATGTAGACTCATGCACTCTTCCAGATTCAGTTTGAAAAACTAAATGGACCTGTCATGTCCGCCTCCATGGACTTGACAAGCAGAACTGAATGAAGATGCAATCTCTTGAACAAAGGCACAAGTACAAAAATTAATAGGGGCCATTAGGATTTTCTTTTCACAGTTAGGTAATTGTTATATTATTGTTAGGTGTTAGCTCTTCTTTAACCCCTTCCCGTCCGGTGACGTACCCGGACCGTCACGCTGGTCCGGCACTTAAGGACCCGTGACGGTCCTGGTACGTCACGTACTTTTACTCACCGCTCTCCTGCAGGAGCGCGGTGAGTAATACCGGGGACTGAAGTTGATCGCTCCTAGACTGGAGCGATCTCTTTCAGTCCCTCCGTTCAGCGTGCCGAAATTCCCTATCTGTTCCTTAAAGGACCACACACCCCGGGACCGCTGGTCCTTAAGGGGTTAAAGAAGAACTAAAGTCACATTCTTATGTGTTCTGTAGGTGGTGATGTTTCTATCATTCTCTGTAAGTACAGCCAGCCATCACACCCACAACCCAACACGTAGCACCAGTAACCTGGCTTCGTCAGGGGTAATTTTCCAATTATTTATTTTCATTATATATTGCACATGAAAATAAATAAATGGAAAACTACCTCCGATGAAGCCAGGTTACTAGCGATATGCTTTGGGTTGTGGGTGTGATAACTGGCTGTATTCAGTGACCTATATGCTTGTATCTTACTCGGAGGAGACGTATATTGCTGAATGTTTTTCCATTTATTAATTTTCATTGTATTTTGCACATTCAATATGTTTGGTTACATACAGCAATATAAGAAGGTCTGTATTCATCAGATTATATAGTACAGCCAGTCCACAAATCTTTTGATTGTTTTATATCTCTATTGTGTGATATTTTTTGCTATAATGAAGTTTGTTTCATCATGGTTATTTGTTTGAGTGCCTCTTTTGAAAGCTCTGCTTTTTTAGGGGATCAATAGTGCAGCCCTGGCACTTGAGATCTTCTTTTAGTTTGTTATGCTGAATTTATTATTTTTTTTTTTCAAAGAGCTTTATTGGAAGAAAAATGATTTGGTACAAAACAGTGTAAAACAGAAATAATCAGCACATGAGATACAAATGTATACCTCCAAAGAGGAAGCAAAGGGTCTGTAGTATTATATAACAAATACAGAGAATATATCAGGCATATCAAAACGTGGGTGTCCCATGGAACAATACTGGCAAGCCATCCCAAAATGTAACCCCTTTAGTTAGAGATTAACATCAGAGATACAATGCTAATTAAGAAAAAGGGAAATCAGAGGAAAGAAGGCGAGAGAGTGTTAAACGGATAGTAATACTTCTTTTTATCTTTATTTTATTTGGTAGGCATTAAAAAAACATGAAGAACGATATAAGTCTTATCTCTCAAACCTTTATGGTTGGAGAGATATTCACAAGCAAAGTTTCCCCTCACACTCCTTTTACCTAGTGTAAGCCACCTCTTCTCAGATGTGGAATGCAGTCCATAGACCAGACAGATAACAGAAGGGCACAATCTTCTTCCTATGAGAACAATGAAAGCCCTGCCCCCCTTGACAAGTTTTTCAGGATTTTCCCTTATCTTAATTGAAGATTGTCCCTCTCTGCAGTCTACCTGGCACCTCCCTTCTGCTCTGGCTGAGCAGTGTTACATCAGTAAAAGGGGAGGTAGGGGGATACTTTGTCATTGAATTACTCTTGAACTACAACTATGACAGAATTGAAATAGCACTCTCCAAAGTCCAAATACTATGATGATTAATTAGAGCTGCTTTTATTATGAAACATTACTATCCCTTTAAAGAATAAGAAATAATTGAAGAAAAGGAATGCACAGAGCCGTCCTGTGCTGGTACTAAGAGGGCAGAAGGAAACAAAAGGGCCGACAGAGGGAAGAGGAGACGACGAGGATAACCCTGCAACCGCTAAACCCTAAAGTGTGTCCCAGAGAAATCTAAAACTGGAAAATAAAAATAAGGAAGTGGTTATGACAATAACTTAGAGTCAATTTTGTTAGTCAGCCAACGTAGAGAAGGTCAGCAGATGAGGCTATCAGGTGAGCCTACCATTAGCATCACAATAAAATCAGTCAACAGATGTGCAAATTACTCATGTGAACCAGAACCAGATCTAGGTCCCTCTATGTAAGGTCCAAGTTGTTATGTTGAATTTAGCGTTTAGCGTGCACCTGGGTTATTTGCACCTATACTTAGTGGCCATTTATCTGGAGCTGGTGCAGGCTAATTTGTTTACACATAATAAATAATCATGACACCAACCTTTGTGATCCACTGCCAGCAGCATCAATCGATGAGTTTGATCTGGTCATACCAAGCTGTTAATAAAATATAAACTGTCATTTGTAATTTTCTAACCATTTGCATCAATGCAAAACAAATCACAAACATACCATCTTTCCCAATTTAAAGAAAAAGTAAACTTTCATTATGAAAAAAAATGCAATTTTTTCCTGCTGATTAAAACAAGGTTATCCTACTGCCACGGGATTTTTTATTGCAACTCAAATTTATTTTTAATCAAAAGCACCACCTTGTAGGAGAGCTTGATTCACTGACTACTTCTTTCCATTGTAATTGACTGGAACAGCACCACCTGGTGACCACAAAAGAAAATAGAAAAGAAACAAGTAATAATGTTTGAATGAGTACTGTCCCAGCAGTGGGAGTGTCCTTGCATTACTCAGAAGGAAAAGGCCTATAACATACAGATGTCATTAAAAGTTTACTAAGACTTTAAATAGCCTAATAACATACTGTATACAGTATAGAGTTGGATTAATGTGGTTCCACTGGGATTGTAGGAATGTTCCTCCAGCTATTGGAGACTAACCACCCCATCATCCCCAACTAACCATGCACTATTTTATGGTATACTAACATATCATTAACGGAGAACTAATACATCCTTGTAATAACTCTCACTTACCTTATATGGCCAGAAAAATCTAATGGCCCCCTATGAATTTTGCTCTTGTGCCTTCGTTCAATAGATATCTTCAGTCTCGGATGTCATGTCCATGTTGTCAGACATGACAGTTCTGTCTTTTGTATTAATAAAGCAGGCAGAGTGCCTGAGCCTAACCATTTAACACTTTGAGTGCAAAGCAATGTGCTTCATACCCCTCTGGCACTCAAAGGGTTAAGCAATGCATAGCACACCACCTTGGTTCTTAAAGAGTTAGGCTTCCCATAAGCACTGAGCAGCGTCTGAGGTACTCTGGTCATGCTAACAACTTTCATGTCCGCCTCCATGGATATGGCATCCAGGCCTGATTAAAGATGTTAGCTAATGAAAAAGGCATAAGAGCAAAATCCATAGGGGCTATTAGGATTTTCTGGCCATAGTAACCTAACTGGGGGTTATTATTAGGAAGTGTTAGTTCGCCTTTAATTAAATATGCACAATTATTATTATTATTATTATTATTATTATTATATATCACCAATGTTATAAGGAGTATTTATGGCCATCATAACATTTGTACAGTGGTTCTTCATTAGAGGGCATTGAGCTCCCTCTGTAACAGGGGTATGGGGGCTAGCCTGGGGGACAGGGGGCAATTGGCTGCCGGGTCAGTCATGTGTCTGGGACTGTGGGCCACTATCTAACTCAAACTCCCATTTGCTGATATAAATAGAGCTACACAAGTAATACCACAGAGATACAATCCATTTGGGCCTACAGTAGTAGCATAGCACATTTCTATTATAGCTTTACTTAAAGTGATAGTAATACTTCATTTCTGGTTTATTTAGAATTGTAGGAATTAAAAAAATATTGAGAAATATGTAAGTTTTATCTCTTAAACATTTATGGTTTCAGAGATATTTGCAACAAAAGTCCCCCCCCTCCGTGACGCCAGCTCTCTAGCTGACAGATTTGGATTCTGGTCCACAGACTGGCCGGCACCTCTTCAGCAGAGCCGAAATTGCGATCTTTAAAAAAAAAAAACTACTTAATTGGATCAGTCTAGAAAGTGTGCCTGGTTTGCAAGCATAATTTGCAGACCGTTCCAATTAAGCAGTTTTTTTTAAAGATCACAATCTCGGCTCTGCTGAAGAGGTGCCGGCCGGTCTGCGGACCAGAATCCAAATCTGTCAGTTAGAGAGGTGACTTCACGGAGGGGGAAACTTTAGTTGCGAATATCTCTCAAACCATAAAGGTTTGAGAGATAAGACTTACATAGTTTTTAATATTTTTTTAATGTCTGCAATACTAAATAAACAAAAAATTAAGTATTACTATAACTGTAAACTGTAAGCTCTGTAGTATCACTAGTGTAGATCCATTTCAACTGTAAGCTCTGTAGTATCACATTTGTAAGCTATGTGGTATGACTTACTTCACAACAGGGGTGAGCTAGGACAGTGGGCTCAAATGATAATAGAAATGGACCACTTGATTACATTTGCCCCCCAGGCCACAAGTTGCCAGCCCTCCCCTAATGTAACTAGTGATGTGTCTGTGACAGGACGTTCAGTCACTGTTATATTTATCACTACTGTTCAACTTGCACTTAAGTGATCTGTA
This sequence comes from Rhinophrynus dorsalis, assembly GCA_037306005.1. Lineage (NCBI taxonomy): Eukaryota > Metazoa > Chordata > Amphibia > Anura > Rhinophrynidae > Rhinophrynus > Rhinophrynus dorsalis. The sequence continues at coordinate 208,936,874 of CM074725.1, read as the reverse complement.
GGGGAAAGGTACCATCAATTATGAGGTGTGAATGAGGGAACAGTTATCAATCAACTGGCGGAGCTTTCATTAGAATAAAAATACTATTTTATAGGAACGGTAAATGTTTTTTTTTTTTACGAAAAAATGTATGTTATGGGGCTTTTCCTGTTGAGGAAAACACACTCCTTTATTCAAAAGTCTTTACAGCTCAAACTGTAGATACTTTTAGCTTACAATACACTATGAAATATGAGGAAAAGATATCCCTGCTGTGCTTAGCACTCACTATATCATCATCATCTTATTCACCCAATCCAGGGAAAAGGGAAAGTATTAAAACTTAACATTTAATAAATTCATTAAAACTGGAAGTTACTAAATAAAAAAGCAAAAGAAAAAGAAGTCTGTACCCTTGCTACAGTGTTTGCCGGGGCATATCAAACCAGCTTGCCCTATACATACATAACTAATCAGAGTGGGTAGAACAGGATGGAAAGTGCATGGAGCTGGCAGTGTAGTGGGCCGAGTTACAACGGAACTGACTGTGCCCTAAAAATCAGACTCTGCCCCTGGAGATCCATTATACAAAATGGAGTCTCCGAGTCAGATTAGGACACTTCCCAGGTATTTTTATATATTATAAAGTAGGCTGACCAGATCTCACCTTTAACCAGGGACACATAGGAAATAGGTATATTTCAGTACTTAACTGAAATCAAAGCAGTCCTGGAGTATGCATTTTTCCTATGCGTCCCTGGTTAAAGGTGAGGTCTGGTCAGCCTATTATAAAAACAAAAGTATTTTAACACTTTCAGTGCCAGAGGGGTTAGCAATGCTTTTCTTCCCAATAGGTTGTGTACCCCTGGCAGTCAAAGGGTTAAACTACTGTCTGTGAGCTCACATGGCTCATTAACCAGCTTACTACTTCTTTATCAATAATAAACAGATGTTCAGGCCCCCCCTTAGGCTTCTTCTACAAGTATACATGGTTAGAGTTTTAACTCTTTGAGTGCCAGAGTGGGACCCAACACATTGCAGAGCAATGCATTGCTTACCCACTGGCATGCAATGGGTTAAGAGATTTGTGTTTCATCCATAAATAAACATATTTTTTTGTTGTTCCTAACCCCTTAGGTCAGTGCTGTCCAAGTTCAGTCCCAAAGGCCACCAACAGGCCAGGATGTAAGGGTTTCCCTGATTTAATCACAGGTGAGTCAGTCACAATGAATGAGCCACTGATTAACTCACCTGTGCTTAAGCAGGGAAATCCTTACATTCTGGCCTGTTGTGGCCCTTGAGGACTGAGCTTGGAAAACGCTGCCTTAGGTATAAGATAAGTGAGATCTAAATGTCTATGATAAGCTGACCAGACCTTCCCTTTAAGCGGGGACACATAGGGAATAGGCATATTTCAGGAATGCACTGAAATCAAGGCAGCCCTGCAGTATGTATTTTTCATATGAGTCCCCAGTTAAATTAGATGTCTGGTCACCCTAGCTATGATAATGGTTCCCAAACCATGTCCTCAGGGCCCACTAACAGGCCAGGATTTAAAGATTTCCTTGCTAGAACACAGGTCAGTTACTTAAAGGCTAAGTGAGTTTAATTAACTTGCACATGATCTTCAGAAGGAAATCTTTAAATCCTGGCCTGTTAGTGGGCCTTGAGGGCATGGGTTGGGAGCCACTGGTCTATGGCATCCAATGGTAGGCTGACCAGACCTCACCTTTAACCGGGGACTCATAGGAAAAATACGTACTACAGGGCTGCTTTGATTTCAGTGAAGCACTGAAATATGCCTTTTCCTATGTGTTCCCAGTTAAAGGTGATATCTGGTCAGCCTATCCAATGGGTTAAAGGCATAGTAATGTCAGAAAAAAAGTATTAACTATATGGTAGATGCAATTAAAAGAGAGTACTTGCACTTATTCATATCTCTCAAACCGCTATGGTTTGAGAGATATAGGAATATAAAGTTCTCTGGTCCCTCCCCTTTCTGCTTGACGAGCTGTAAAGCTGTCAGAAGAAGATTCTAGTCGATTGACCAGATGTGGCTCTTCAGCAGCGCTGATATAACAATATCTAAAGATAAATACTTAATTTGGAATGGTCTACAAAGTGTGACTGGCTTGCAAGCACACTTTGTAGACCGTTCCAATGAGGTATTTATTTCTAAATAGCATGATTTCAGCTCTGCTGAAGAGCCTCTGTCTGGTCAAATGACTCGGATCTGCAGCTGTCAGCTAGATGGCAGTCTTGAGTAAAACAGCCAGGAAAAGGTAACTTTAGCACGTTATATCTCTTGAACCATAAAGTTTTGAGAGATAAGACTTACATTGATGTTAATCTTTTTTTAATGTCTACAATATTAAATCAACTTAAAATTAACCATTACTATCCCTTTAACATTTATCACCAACTAGGGCCAAAAAAGAAAACACAAAAATGATTACATCAGCTAAACATTAGTGATGATCGAGCACCCCAATGCTCGGGTGTTCAGGTGCTCTGGCCGAGCACCCCCGGAGGCTCGAGTGCTCGGCCAAGCACCCGAGCCCCATTGAAGTCAATGGGAGGACTCGAGCATTACACCAGGCACCCCCTGCTCTGATGAGGGGAGGGTGCCTGGTCCATAGGAAAAGGGCAGAAAATGATGGAAACACCACAGAAATGGTTCAGGGACAGCATAGGGAGGATGTCTGGATGCATCTTGGACTCCAACGTCGCTGCTGGGAACGATGTTTCGCCCGTAGTACGCCATTTTTACAGACTGACCGTAAAACACACAAAAAGGAAGATAAAAACGACTTTAGGCGAAAAATTGTTACCAAACAGTATTTGCTGTATATTTACTTGTATATCATCTGCAAAATCTGCAAAAAATTTCATCGATTTTTCGGAACTGGGGCCATGATTAAGAGGGAAACGTGCGCAGAGGCAAATTCTGCAAAAAATTTCATAGATTTTTCTGAACTGGGGCCATGATTAAGAGGGAAACGTGCGCAGAGGCAAATTCTGCAAAAAATGTCCTCGATTTTTCTGAACTGGGGCCATGATTAAGAGGGAAACGTGCGCAGAGGCAAATTCTGCAAAAAATGTCATAGATTTTTCTGAACTGGGGCCATGATTAAGAGGGAAACGTGTGCTGAGCCGACCATCTAAAACATTATGGGTGAGGGTCTGCTGCGGAGCTGACCATCCTAAACATTATATGCGAAGGCCCGCTAGTGAGCTGACGCTATAAAACATTATATGAGAGGGTCCGCTAGAGAGCTGACCCAATAAAACATTATATGAGAAGGCCCGCTGGTGAGCTGACCTATACAAAAATTGTCAAACAGCGCCCGCTGGTGAGCTGGCCCTATATAAAAATTATATCACAGGGCCCGCTGGTGAGCTGGCCCTATATAAAAATTATATCCCAGGGTATATGGAAGAGAGTCAACCATATACCCATTTTTTGGGTGGAAGGGGTGAATGGGAATACAGAGTATTCCCATCATTGTAAATAACATATTTAAAGTGACTTTATGTTCACCCGGGGCTTTCCTCCAGTGGAGTGGAGAAGTCAGGGGAAATCCAGGCCTTGTTCATTTTTATAAGTGTCAACCTATCAGCATTTTCGGTGGAAAGGCGGATACGCTTATCTGTTATGATGCCACCAGCAGCACTAAATACCCGCTCAGACAGAACGCTGGCGGCAGGGCAGGCCAGCACCTCCAAGGCGTAGAGTGCCAGTTCATACCACGTGTCCAGCTTGGACACCCAGTAGTTGTAAGGCACAGAGGGATCATTGAGGACGCTGACACGGTCTGCTATGTACTCCTTCACCATCTTCCAAAACTTTTCCCTCCTTGTGACACTAGGCTGCGCATCAGGGTGAGGGTGCTGGCGGGGTGTCATGAAGGTGTCCCACGCCTTGGAGAGTGTTGCCCTGCCTTTGTCGGAACTGCTGTGTGCTCCCCTTTTCTCCCCTTCTCGGTTGGCCAAGGTAGCACGTACTCTGCCGCCAGCGTTGTCAGATGGAAAATTTTGGAGCAATTTTTCAACAAGAACCTTCTGGTATTGCACCATTTTGCTTGTCCTCTCCACCGGAGGAATGAGAGATGAGAAATTCTCTTTGTAGCGGGGGTCCAGAAGGGTGAACACCCAGTAATCCGTGTTGTCTAAAATGCGTATAACGCGTGGGTCACGGGAAAGGCAGCCTAACATAAAGTCAGCCATGTGTGCCAGAGTACCAACAGGCAAGATTTCGCTGTCCTCACCAGGAGGATGACTCTCAATCTCCTCATCCTCTTCCTCCTCTTCTGCCCACCCACGCTGAAGAGATGGAACTAAAGTTCCATGGCTACCCTCTGTAGCGGAGGCAACCGTGTCTTCCTCCTCCTCCTCCGCCTCCTCCAATTGTCGCTGAGAAGACGAAGTGAGGGTGCTCTGGCTATCACCTTGTGTAAGCTCTTCCTCCCGCATTTCCACCTCTTCCACATGCAAAGCGTCGGTTTTAATTGTGAGCAGCGAGCGTTTCAGTAGACACAGAAGTGGGATGGTTACACTGATAATAGTGTTATCGCCGCTCACCATCTGTGTCGATTCCTCAAAATTGCGTAAAACCTCACAGAGGTCTGACATCCATTCCCACTCCTCACTTCTGATTAGAGGAAGTTGAACGGAGAGGCGACGACCGTGTAACAGCTGGTACTCCACTACTGCCCTCTGCTGCTCACAAAGCCGGGCCAACATGTGGAAGGTGGAGTTCCAGCGCGTGCTCACGTCACACAACAGCCGGTGAGCTGGCAATTGTAAGCGCTGCTGCAGCTTCAGCAGGCCGGCTGAAGCTGTTGATGACTTACGGAAATGTGCACACACGCGGCGCACCTTGGTCAAGAGATCATGCAAATTGGGGTAGGTTTTTAGAAATCGCTGAACCACTAAATTAAATACATGCGCTAGGCATGGTACGTGTGTGAGCTTGCCGAGCTCCAAAGCCGCCACCAAGTTACGCCCATTATCACACACAACCATGCCTGGTTGCAGGTTGAGTGGCGAGAGCCACTGCTCGGTCTGGTGACTAATCCCCTGCAACAGCTCTGAGGCCGTGTGCTGTTTGTCCCCAAGGCAGATCAGCTTCAGCACGGCCTGTTGACGCTTCCCCACTGCAGTGCTACACTGCTTCCAGCTACCGGCTGATGGGTGAGTGGCGCTGCGCGCAGAGAATTCGGAGGTGGAAACGGAGGAGGAGGAGCCAATAACGTTGGTGCTGACGGAAACCCTGATGGAGGTAGGGCCCGCAATCCTCGGCGTGGGTAGCACCTGTGCCATCCCAGGGTCCGAGTCGCTCCCAGCCTCCACGACATTCACCCAGTGTGCCGTCAGGGAAATGTAGCGTCCCTGGCCACAAGCACTTATCCATGTGTCAGTCGTTAAGTGGACCTTCCCAGTAACTGCGTTGGTCAGGGCACGGGTGATGTTACGGGACACATGGTGGTGTAAGGCGGGGACGGCACACCAGGAAAAGTAGTGGCGGCTGGGGACTGCGTACCGAGGGACAGCTGCTGCCATCAGGCTGCGGAAGGACTCAGTCTCCACAAGCCTAAATGGCAGCATTTCGATGGCCAGTAATTTGGAAAGGTGTGAGGTTAGTGCTATGGCCTGTGGGTGGGTGGCTGGGTATTTTCGCTTGCGCTCAAATGCCTGGGGTAACGACATTTGGACGCTGCGCTGGGACAGGGAAGTGGATGTGGTCGCTGATGGTGCTTCAGATGGTACAGGTGCAGGGCGGGAGGTATGCGGGCCTGCGCCTTCGACAGGCGATTGGCCGGCACCGAAAACAGGGGAAGAGGAGGCAGTGGTGTGGCCTGCAGACACAGATTGGCGATCCGGGCGTTCCTCCCACTTATTACGGTGCTTGGATGCCATGTGTCGGATCATGCTGGTGGTGGTGAGGTTTCTAGTGTTCATGCCTCGGCTCATTCTGGTGTGGCACAGGTTGCAAACTACAATTTTTTTGTCGTCCGCACTTTCCTTAAAAAAACGCCATACCGCGGAACACCTAGCCCTTGGCAAGGGAGATTTACGCAAGGGGGTGCTCCGTGGAACATTTGCGGGCCGGTTTGGTGAGGTCCGCCTTCTTTCTTTAGCCACACCACTGCCTCTTCCAGCCTGTTGCGGTGCTGCAGATGGCTCACCCTCAGGACTGCTGTCATCGCTCGGCTCTCCACCTTCCCAGGTGGGGTCAGTGACCTCATCGTCCACCAAGTCCTCCTCCACTTCCTCACTCTGATCATCCTCCTCATTTCTTGATCCCACCACATACTCAGTCATTGACAACTGTATATCATCCTCCTCATCAAGGTCTTGAGACAGTAATTGTGGTTGATTTGATGGCAACTGTGTCTCAACATCATCATCATCCACTTCCTTTGACCTTAAATGCCGTTCCCCTCTGTCATCTTCTTGTGATTGGGTACCCTCTAGAGGTTGTGAATCAGGGCACAAGATTTCATGTTCCTCTGCAAGCGTGCTTGGAGAGAGGTTCAAATGAAGGATTGGTGATGAGACGAGCTCCTCACTATATCCCAGTGTGGGATCACTTCTTTGACCAGACCCTCTATGGTGGGAGGAAGGATGATCAGGGTGAGGATTATGTTGACCAGACTCTTGGCTACTGAGAGTGGACTTGGTGGAAGACAGGGTGGTGCTTAACCGACTGGAAACAGTATCACCTGAAATCCAACCGACCACCTGTTCGCAGTGGTCTGACCTCGAGAGTGATGTCCTGCGACGCCCTGTAAACTGAGACATGAAGCTAGGTATGGTGGATGTCTTTCTTTCTTGTGCTCTGGCACCAGGCACAGTTTCTACGCGTCCTGACCCGCGCCCTGAACTATCAGGATCACGTCCACTTCCCCGTCCCTTTTTACCCGCCTTCTTCATATTACACGGAATATGTGCTGCTAATCTGCAACTTTGCACACTAAACAGAATGTGCTGCTTATCTGCGGCTAGGCACAGTGAATGGAATATGTGACTTTTATTTTTTAAACTTTGCACACTAAACAGAATGTGCTGCTTATCTGCAACTTTGCACACTAAACAGAATGTGCTGCTTATCTGCGGCTAGGCACAGTGAATGGAATATGTGACTTTTATTTTTTAAACTTTGCACACTAAACAGAATGTTCTGCTAATCTGCAACTTTGCACACTAAACAGAATGTTCTGCTAATCTGCAACTTTGCACACTAAACAGAATGTGCTGCTTATCTGCGGCTAGGCACAGTGAATGGAATATGTGACTTTTATTTTTTACACTTTGCACACTAAACAGAATGTTCTGCTAATCTGCAACTTTGCACACTAAACAGAATGTGCTGCTTATCTGCGGCTAGGCACAGTGAATGGAATATGTGACTTTTATTTTTTAAACTTTGCACACTAAACAGAATGTGCTGCTTATCTGCAACTTTGCACACTGAACAGAATGTGCTGCTTATCTGCGGCTAGGCACAGTGAATGGAATATGTGACTTTTATTTTTTAAACTTTGCACACTAAACAGAATGTGCTGCTAATCTGCAACTTTGCACGCTAAACAGAATGTGCTGCTTATCTGCGGCTAGGCACAGTGAACGGAATAAGTGACTTTTATTTTTTACACTTTGCACACTAAACAGAATGTTCTGCTAATCTGCAACTTTGCACACTAAACAGAATGTGCTGCTAATCTGCAACTTTGCACACGAAACAGAATGTGCTGCTTATCTGCGGCTAGGCACAGTGAACGGAATAAGTGACTTTTATTTTTTACACTTTGCACACTAAACAGAATGTGCTGCTAATCTGCAACTTTGCACACTAAACAGAATGTGCTGCTAATCTGCAACTTTGCACACGAAACAGAATGTGCTGCTAATCTGCAACTTTGCACACTAAAAAGAATGTGCTGCTAATCTGCAACTTTGCACACTAAACAGAATGTGCTGCTAATCTGCAACTTTGCACACTAAACAGAATGTGCTGCTAATCTGCGGCTAGGCACAGTGAACGGAATATGTGACTTTTTTTTTTTAAACTCTGCCCCCCAAAACAAAATATAACTGCTGCCCCCACACACAATAGTCCTAAAAAGGACTTTTGGGTCTTTTTGTTGTTGAAACACACTTTTCTTCTCCCTACACTGACTTTCCCTTACTATCCTCATCTCTCCCTGGCTAAGACTGAGCCGAACTCGCTGGTCAGGTGCTATACAGCACCCGATCACGGGTTCTGGCCAGCCAATCAGTGTAATGCCAGCAGCCAACATGGTTGCTGGCATTACACTGATGTCAGAGCCTCCCCGCACGTTTATTGGCTGCGCTGCAGCCGCGAAACGTGCGGGGAGGAGACTCGAACATGGCGGGCGAGCACATGCGGTACTCGTACGAGTACCGCCATGTGCCGAGCAGAGCGATGCTCGAGCCGAACCAAGCTTCGGCCGAGCATGCTCGCTCATCACTACTAAACATCAGTATTATGTGCTCACTGTGTGATTGAATTTGTGAGGGACAATGACTGACCTGCATTAACCCCTTGAATGCTAGACACCTGTCCAATGCTTTACAAAAGCATTGCATTAGAGATTACGCTAGCATCCAAGGGGTTAACCCCTTAAGGACCCTTGAGGGTCCTGGCACATCATGGGTCAGAGAGCCATAAAAACACATGACGTGCCAGGACCGTCATGGAATTCAGTGCTCATCACGTGGCTGCGCGCCATTCAGGGAGCCCTGAAACCAAAAAACAAAAAAAAAATGGTCCGTGGTCCTTATGTGCCTACCACATGCGCTATCGGCCAGTCCTTAAGGGGTTAAACAGAAATTTAGCAGATAAGGACTGTAACCTACATATTGCGTTTTAAATGTTTTTCACTTTGATTTCCATGCATTAATTGGGAGGTACCGAAAAAATCAGAATTGGCTTTTTTGCTGTGTTATTTTTTTCAGCAATATGAAAGATTTAAATATGCATGTGCCTTAGTCTTCCTTATTCTGCATATCTGCACTTACTATTATTTATTTTTATTTGAAGGACCAATAGAGTTTTTTTTTTATGGCAAAACACAAATATACCGTGAGACCTTTTTTTGTTAGGCGAAACAAGGATTCTCCCTCTGCCAGGAAATGTTTGGTACAAAATTTTTACAGCTCAAAAGAGGTTTTCTTTATACTAAACTGTTAGCAATAGTGCCACATGGTGTTTACTGCATCCTGTGGGAGAGGTTAGCCACCAACTTTAGGTGTCCATAGAATGTGACAGCAACAGCTCCACCTCTTCTTGACAGTTGGAACTAATAACATCTGAATGTCATCTCCCAGCAGGGGGAGTACCCTTCTTTACCCAGAAGTAAAAATCATATCATACCCTACTGGCAGTCAAGGGGTTACTCATAGATTGGCTGTCCTGGCTGGCTACTGCTCATTGGAGTGATGGGTGTTAATTGATTTGGGCCAGTCTGGACAACCACAGCTTCTACTTAACATCTTATAAAGCAGTTCTGTCAATCGCTTTTCTGTTTTATGAAGCAGAACAGAGCATGGCACATCATACTATATAAATGCATTGTGGATGAATAGTAGGCAGGGGAGGGCTGGCAACTTGTGGACCAGGGGGCAAATACAATCAAGTGGCCCATTTCTACTATTGCTCGAGCCCACTGTCGCAGACCACCCTCTTTTGTTAGTTTTAAAACTACCAATAATGTTGTGGAGTAAGGCAAGTGATACCACATAGCTTACAATTGAAATGGAGCTACACGTGATACCATTGAGCTTTCAATTTAAGCAAAGCTACACTAGTGATAACATAGAGCTTACAAGGAAAATGGGTTATGCTGCCAGCGCAGCTCCATTTGCATTGCAGCTCTGTGGTATCATTTATGTAGCTCCATTTCAATTGAAAGCTCTGTGTTATCACTAGTGTAGTTCCATTTCAATTGGAAGCTCTGTGATATCACTATTGTAGCTCCATTTCAATTGGAAGCTCTGTGTTATCACTAGTGTAGCTCCATTTCAATTGGAAGCTCTGTGATATCACTAGTGTAGCTCTATTTACAGCAGAAAGAAGGAGAAGTAGTGGCCCACTGGCCCAGACACATGACCAGCCCAAGGGGCAATTTCCCCGTTGCCCCCCCCCCAGGCCAGCGACCAGCCCTCCCCTGAGAGTAGGTTTCTAGGTTTACCAGCTCAGCACACAGAGGGTATCTTTTTTTCCTGTGCTACTTTTAAATAGAAGTTTCTATTTACGGGAAAAAAAAAAAGGTTACACCACGCCCTTTAACCTTCTGGATGCAAGGGAGGTCTTCAATATATTACACAGCAGGTAAAGTGTTAATATGAGTATATAGTTATTTCAGTTCGTTATTGTCCTAAAAAAAATATATACTGGCACTCAAAGGGTTAAAACGGTGCATGCGATTAACTCTTTCAGTGCCAGAGCGGCATCCACTGCATTGCTGAATAAGTCTCTGGCACTCAAAGAGTTAACCCTTGGCATGCTAGAGAGAACCCCTATGCATTGTAAAACAACAAGCTGAAGAATGAAGACCTCTTTTAACACCAACAGATTAAAATGAATAGAAAAATACAAAATGAATGCAGACTTGCTTTTTTTGCTTTTTTAAAAACACTAACTTTCTTATTTTGTAACACTTTGTTGGGGGGTTTTACTGAGTGTTAAACTCTTTTTAGATTTAAATACATAATAATTAAGATGCTAGTACTCTAAATAATATCTTCCCCCCCAAGTTACTTTCAGACTGATATCCCTCCATTACATTCCATTAGTAGCCATGTCTTTAACCCTTTACATGACAGAGAGCTAGTAAACACAATGCACTTGATTCCTCTCTCTGGCACGCAATGAATTAATAAAATAACTTACATGCTTATGTCCTCTTGGGAGTGTTGCCAGTGCTTTTGCCAGGAAGTGACTCCTCTTCCCATCCATGTCATTGCTACAAGATGTTTGTGAACAAGCACCAAGATTTCTGTTACAGTCCGGTCTCTCTATCTGGGATCCACAGATGTCCTGTTTCTTGTGTCTTTTGAAAGACATTTTTCTTGTTGTTCAGACTAATTTTCTTAACAGAAGTGGCATGTCTGGTAGAAACAAGAAATACATGCATCGCCTAGCCTAAATAGGAACGGAAATAGAATGTGTGTGTGGTTTTCCTCTGCACGCAAAAGTGTCTTCTGTGTCATCTTAACCTGCTTATACCTAGATCTGTATAGACTGAACGAGTCTGAGGCCAGTGTACTAAGACAAAAGTGGGGAAATTCTGGAGCAAACTAAATACATCATAGGGGCAAATGAAAATCTATCCAAATGCTTTGCAATGCATTGGATACCTCTGTAGGGTTCAGGGGGTTAAAAGGTCTAATTTAAAGCAGAACTTTCACATGTTAATAAGTCGCCATTCAATCATCCTATATAATAATTCGCTAGGATGTTTGTCAGAAGCCGTTATGTGAGGTAGAGACTGCCCGAACGCACAGAATGCTGGGAACACAGAATGCTGGGAGTTCTGTGCTGGGAGCATTCTGTGTTTTTGGGCAGTCTCTACAGTGCATGACTGCGTCAGTGGCAGGACGCAGAGCAGGACCGGCCTCTTAACCCTTTGAGTGCCAGAGGGGTACACAACGCATTGCAAAGCAATGCATTGTGTACCCCTCTGTCGATCAAAGGGTTAACATCACCCAGACCTTGGCCCGTGTACACGGGCTTTTACACTAGTTAAGCATATGGCGACTAACTTGAAAATACGTGTCTTACCTATATAAAGTGGCAGATTCTAAAGAAATCTTTACCCTTTGGAGACCGCAAGCCAGGTAACAGCGCAGACATCTTGCTCTGTCAGACCCGGTCTCCTGTAGTATTGCAGCGTGCCACATGGTAACCAGAAGGAACTGAAGGTGCAGGCGCGCAGACTACACTAACTTGGCCATCAGTCTCCAAAGAGTAAAGATTTCTTTAGAATGTGGCACTTTTATAGGTAAGACATGTATTTTCAAGCTAGTCACCATATATTTAATGATTGAATGGAGACTTATTAACATGTGAAAGTTCCACTTTAAAAGAATGATCATCTTTATTTGTACCGCCCCAGTGGGTGTGCCCCAGAATTGCTCTAGTTCTTCTAAATACATCAGTCTCAGTATGGCTGATGTAATAAGGAAAGCTTGCCCAGTCCAAGATCAAACCAACTGTACCATAGGAGATAAATACAGAGTAACCTAATTCCCATTGATTTAAATTGGAATTTTAACCCCTTGAGTGCTAGTGAGGCCTTCAATGCATTGCTTCACAATGAATTGGAAAAATTGAAATATTTGTTTCCAATGTTGCGTTTGGTTTTCCCCAGAATTGCCCCCCTTGCTTACTACATCAGCCTCATTGTTTCTGCACAGGTTTAGGGTAACAATCAAATGAGATGCAAATTAAAGGGACAGTAATGCTTAATAGTAATGATTAATATTGAATTTGTCTATATAGCTACCTATCTATCATCTGTCTATATACATATATTTATTGGTACGCCTGGCTCAGTTTTGTTGCAGTACCTACATGGCCTGAAATATTACAGTGGAGCTGCATCATATGGAGGTTTATGATTAAACTGAGCATAACTGTTCATACACTCACAATCACAAGGTCGCAGGTTCTAGTCCCCGGCAGGGTGATGTCTCTGCTGACCAGCATGGCATATTAAGGTCCATACCCTCTGCTTGCTGAGGAGGCCTTCAACCTGCAGTGGATTGACCGTGTGTGTGTGTGAGTGTGTGAGTGTGTGTGTGTGTGTGTGTTAAGGACAAAGGACATAATGTACGTCATGGGGAGAATGTGCCTAATGGACCCATGATGTACATGTACGTCATGGAATTCAGGGGTCCCGCATGGCTGCATGCAGTTCAAGGCCCTCTGATTCCCGTAAGCCAAAAAAATGCTTTGTGGTCCTTAAGTGCCAGTCGCACGGCTGATCCTTAAGGGGTTAAGCATTACTAAACTTTTAGATAATTAGTTACAATTAATAACAGCCTTACAATTGAAGACATGCACATAAAATGGAAACTTTCAATGCATTTTACAATGGGTGCATGTAAAAAGGAACAAATACAAAACGTAATTGAATTAAATGGGTCCTTTAACCTCTGAAGGCTTGCGGGATCTCTAGTGTATTACTTCCCAATGCAACGGGAGAACTCTCTAACATTTAAAGGGATAAAGACCCATTTCAATGAATAGGCATTTGGAGAAATATTTATTCATTCCACACTGTGCAGATGGTTAGTTCCAAGAAGTTTCTCATTGTATCCTTTACCGTTTGTGTGCCAGAGGGGTACACAACACATTGTGTTGCAATGCGTTGCGTACTCCCTCTGGCACCCAAAGGGTTAAAGATAAAGGGCTATTTGCACAAAAGTAATGTGGAACAATTCTAGGCCAGGCCAGCTGTACCTTAAGGAAGAAATAAAAAAAAATTAACATCGATTTTAACCCTTCGAGCACCAGAGAGGTATCCAACACATTGCGTTGGATACCTCTCTGGCACTCAGAGGGTTAAAATGGATTTCAAACCCTTCAAACAGTAGAAATCTCCATCACATTTACCATTCAAAAGGCTAAAAGCCCCATTTAAATTAATAGAAATTGTTTGTTGTTCCCTGCGGTGAAATTGGTTTAACCCAGAGTGGTTCCACTTTTGACTTTATACCTATGCACCAATGTATGAATAGAGATAATACAGAAGTCTTCACTTTGCATACATTGCCTTTCTACTCACCCAAAGCCACACATCAGCACCCACGCTCTCATAAACCTCGTATACCCAGCATTACACAGAGCAGTTCCTCTCCCACACATTGCCTCCCCATCAGAATGATGTAACCTAACAGATAATGGCCCACCCTTTTTATCAAATGGAAACAGCAGATATTGATACAAAGCTATGACAACCGTTGTATGGTAAAACTGTTATCGAACAGAACACTTGGAGAGAGTCTGTTAACTGCACAACAGAACTTTAACACAAGGGGAAAATTACAGGATGGTTCAAGTAGGCCAGACCTCCCGCCAACCACCACCGCACTCCTTTGCCCCATCATATAAAATACAGGCACATCTTTACCACCCCTAAAAATAACAATGGGTTGTTTCTCTTGCATATATATTTCTTTATCAGTGGTGGAAAACATGTAGCCCTTCAGCTTTTGCTGGGCTGAAACTCCCATCCTCTTGGCCAGTTGATGATAATGGCAATTGTAGTCCAACAACAGCTAGAGGAGAGCTGAAGGTTGTCCACTTTTGGTCTTTAATCAAGTAGCTTTAATCCTTTGAGTGCCAATGGGGTGTGCAATGTGTTGCATACCCCTCTGGCATTCAAAAAGTAGCTTTTGAAGGTAAAATCATGCAACATGTATTCCAGGTATTGTACATGTGTGATTATTTTATTTCTGGAAACTCTTCAGTGGAAATCCTGTTAACAAGGCAAGTTTCTTCAGAAGCCCTGCCCTTGCTTCCTGCTTCTTCACAGAGACTAGGTATTGCTCAGGACAGAAATGTATCCAGGCACCTTGATAAGCACCTTTATTTTGATTAGTTCTTTTCACCGTAATCTGAAGAGTGTGACAGTGTTTATGAATTAAATCATGCATTATGTTTGTGTACATAGGAACTGTGCTGGATTTACAACCCATGAACCCTAGGCGAGGCACCCTAGGCACCCTTGGCTCTGTCATAGTCACACACCCATTCCTTACATGACACCACCCACATGCACTGTTCCCTCGCACAGAATGCTATCCAATGCATTGCTTCACAATGAGTTGGGGACCTTTCTATCAAACAAATGGCTAAATAATAGGCAGTAAAGGGGTATATAAACTGCTGCAGGGACAATGAGGTTATATTGGCCACACCCACAATTCAGAATATGGATGTGGCCAGCATCGCTAATGCAACCCTCAAAATGTGGAGCTACAGGCAGTTCTCTGTTCTGCCTACTGGGAAATATGGTCCTGCATATGAATTCGTCCCTGAACCAACAAACTTAGTTTTCATGAGCAGAAAGCGCACCGGCCTCTTGAGATCACCAGATAAATTTAATCCATCAAGTGTCGGCCTTTAGACTCATTAATATCTATCAATATCTTGTGTTTTTTGCTTTTCAATCAGTTCTATTGTTTTACTTTGAGGAGAATGGAGATGACACTGTTTACTTACTGATAACTGTGCTGCTAACACTTTCCTCCTCCTCAGTCCACCTTCTGAGGTCACCAGGACCCATTAGCTTCTACCAGAGGGGCAGTATAAGTTAATGGAGAGGAATAATCATGCAAATGATTTCAAGATACATGATCCCCCAAAGATTATGATTTTGAAAGGTGACTATTGCTCTTTAATAACAGTCCCATTGGTCAAAGTAGGGAACAGCCTAGGGTGCAAGGACATGAAGGGCCAATTCAGCCTTACTGCACATGCACACCCACACACCACACTGAGCTGTCAGCATGACCAACACAATCATAATCCCTCTGCATCAGGTAACCATTCCAGGGTTATGGTGCTTGGTTTAACAGTTTATATTTATATATTGTTAATCCTGTGCAGCATAAATACCCCTGTATTTACCAGTTGGTGAAAGAGCTGTTTTGTGTTTGTATTGAATGTTATAGGGTTAAGGTTTCTCTTTGCAAGGCAAGGTGGGTGGATTTAAGGGATGAACTTTGTAGTGGACAGGGATAAATCTTGGGGTACGTAGTTTACCTTACCTAGAGATTCCTGAAATGTAAATATAGCCCAAATAACAGCTTGTTAACCCCCATAATGACCTGCCTGGAGTGGGGTCACTGTTAAGGACCACAGAACTTTTTTTTTTCGCAAAGAATTCTGGGACAGAAGAGCAGTGTGGTACAGTGCTCTGATACATTTTCATTTAACCATTTGAGTGCCAGGGGCCCGCCAGCACTCAAACAGAGATGGATTAAGGCTCCATAGGGCCGTAGGCAAGGTATCAATTTGGGGACCCACAACTCTTGATCCAGTGCTTTTGCTAACAAGTACTGCTATTGTGTCTCTAATTGAACCCTTTAAGTGCCAGAGGGGTACCCAACGTATTGCTTTTCAATGCATTGGATACCCCTCTGGCACTGAAAGGGTTAAGTGGGGGCAACTGAATGATGTTGATTTCTTTTAACAACAAAGGGTATCTGGCACGAGATGTTAATGGCAAGACCAGCATTGCCTTTGTCTGTGACTCTTCACTTTCAGCCAAGGCCCCTGATATTGCCATGGGCCCTAGGCAGCAGCCTAGGCTATCATAATAGATGATCCGCCTCTGCACTCAAAGGGTTAAAAAAATGTATCTTGGAATGAAATTAGAGAAAGTAAAAAGCATTCTACTCTCACTTAAACAAAAGAAAGCAAAAACCAACCAAATGCTCGAGGGTTTTGTGCGATGTGTGTGCTATTGTGTTCTGGGGTGTGTGAGGCAACAGCAGTGAGCGAGTTATTTTGTATACGTGTTGTATAAATAGTGGTAGGGGAGGACTGCACCTATTTGGTTTGTGTCAATCTATGCCAATGTCACTGTTTTGTGAAACAACACAATATGGATCTCAGACTAATTCGTCTTTCATCTTCCCAGACATGAGTCAACGCAAAATAGAAAAGAAGTTAAAAATAACAAACATATTTTCTTAATTGTCTCCTAAACCCCCATTGAGGCTGATGTACTAGACGTACTAGAGCAATTCTGGGGCTAACCAACTGCACCATAGGGGGAAAATAGAAATACCTGTTGGTTCAAATGGGGGCATTTAGCAACTTGAATGCTACAGAGGTCTCCAGGCATTGCTTTAAAGGGATAGTAATGTTTAAATATAAAAACAGCTCCAATGAATCTTCATAGTATTTGGGCAATGGAGGGTGTTATTTCAATACTGTCAAAGTTGTAGTTCAAGAGTAATGGAATGATAATGCATCCCCCTCCCGCGCCTTTTATTGATGTAACACTGCTCACCTCAGAACAGAAAGGTGGTGTCCAGATGGCTTGCAGAGAGGGACAATCTTCAGTTAGCCTAGGGGAAAAACCTGAAAAACTTGTCAAGGGGGGAGGGTTTTCATTGTTCTCACAGTAAGAAGATTGTCCCTTGCTGTGAGCTGTCCGGTCTTAAGACAAGATTCCACATCTAAGGGGAAGTGACTTACACTAAGTAAAAAAGGGGCTGACAGTATTGGAATAACACTCTCCATGGCCCAAATACCATGAAGATTAATTGGAGCTGCTTTTATTTTGAAACATTACTGTCCCTTTAATTATCCATTATTTCATACAACATAGGTAAACATTGTTTATTTTATGAGGCCTAAAATCTAGTCTTTTATGTGCTCCCATAGAGCAGCCATTCCTACCTTTTCCAGGGCTCCCACTGGTTATACACAATTATCTGTGGATAAGCAGAGTCTCTGAATAAAAGAGCAATGGACACCAATCACAATTAATTAACCATCTTTAGTCTTTACTCTCAATACAAACAGCACAAAGAATATTAAATGAATTCTCAAGTAACAGTACGATTTACACTTGAATTAAAAACAAATTTAGGACAACATTTTTGGTATGTAACATATGAATAATTCATTTTTACATATCTTAACCCTTTGTGTGCCGACAATGCATTGCATACCCCTCTGGCATTCAAATGGTTAACAGACAAATGTTTTTGTTTTGTTGCTATGGCAATCGGTTGAAGCTTTGCTCTCAATATCTGCTCATCTGGCAATGACAGCTGTTGGAATCCCACCCTGGCCTCCCAGTTCATTTTCTTCCATCAAAATTCCATCAGGTTTTCATCAGTGGGAGGTTAAAGGAAGAAAGAAACTGGGGGAGATGACATAAGCTAAATATGACAGATAATGGAGAAAATATCAGAAATTAACCATGCATTTTTTATGTATGTAAGGCCATTTAGTAGTGTCAGGGGTAAGCTCCCAAATGTTGCAGTTATTAAGAAAGATATTCCTTCCATCTAGGTGGTATTGTCCCTTTAAATAAAGAATTTTTTTCTATTTTGGTGTAGTGTCTTTGCTCCAAAATTACTCTAGAGGGGAGATTCACTAAGATGTGATAAAGAGGTGATAAAGAGAGAGAGAGGTGATGATGATGATGATGATGATGATACATTGACTTCACTATACAAAAGTGCTGGTCAGAGATGCTCAGCTAGGAACAAATCTGCTATATAACTTACCAGGCTGTATAGGAATAGTATCCTACCAAGGGTGTAGTCTCTTTTAGTTCATAAGTATCTTACACAGAGAGGAGATATCCTAAAGCTCATCCTACTGACCCTGCCAAAATAGCCAGACAATCTATCTCTCTGAACAAAAGAAACATCCAATCCCAAACATTTGGTATTGAAAGCCTGAGGTGCAGTGCATCATATATGCATTCATCTTCTGGCTTCCACCAGTGATCTGTGATCGCCTTGAAGGCTTAGAGGGCCCTTGACTGCTCATCCTCTCCCCAGACAAGATAGGAAGGCATTCCCCTTGGGGTCTTCACTTACATGCTTCTCTACCCCAGGACATGATCAATTTCTTTCTTTCTCTATCCCAGGGCTCCATCTTCAGCTCACTCCTATATATGTGCTTTAATCTTGCTGGGCATTATTAGTAATGTATAACTGATTTATAGAACAGTGGATCACAACCAATCCCCTTATTGGCCACTAACAGGCCAGAATGTAGGATTTTCCCTGTTAGAGCACATGTGTGTTGATCAGAGGCTCATTAAAACTGATTAGCTCACCAGTGATCTAACATAGAAATCTTCAAATCCTGTCCTATTAGAGATTACTGATGACATGGGTTCACAATCACTGCTGTAGAAGCACTGTGAGTAAGGATTCTATGTCTGGATTCCCCTATTACCCTTAGGGTGATCAAACCCTAGGATAATTTGAATATGCAAAAGAAATTATCAGAAACACTCAACTAGGAACAAGCTTGCCATAGATTTTAGCAGTTGGTTTTAGCTTATGAGTGCCTTATACAGTAAAAAAAACATTCTAAAGCACATTATACCACTCCTACCAAAACAGACAAGCAACCTCTATTCAAGCAAAAGAAGCAGCAAATCCAGACCCTGTTCACATCCAACCTTGCTGAGTCATATTAGCAATATGTAGATATTCACACTAACCACTGTGAGGAAGGGGGTCCATGTCTGGATTCCCTTGTTTCACTTAAGGTGACCAAATCTAAGATCAATTGCCATATTCAGAAGTACTGGTCATAGACAGTCAACTCGGAATAAGCCTGCCATTAAATTTAACAGATTCTGTAGAAAATAGCAGTCCAGCCATTAGTGCCAGACAAGTCCTCTATGAGCAAGAGAAATAGCCTGACATGAACCCCTTACTCTAACTACCTAGAGAACCCAGCTGTACCTCACTAACAAGGCAAATCTACATCTGGAGTTAGCCAGTGTTTCCACACAGAGAACACTTGTTTACCATAGTGAAAAGAGATAAAATGTCCTAACAAGCATCAACTTTCAGCAATGCATTTCTTTCTTCTTATATCATGTCAATAACACTCCACCCATCTATATGGTTTGTTAACAAGGGCTCCATGTATAGATTCCCCTGTTACCATTAGGGCGACCAAATCCAAGAATAATTTGCATATGCAAAAGTTCTAGTCAGAGTCACTCAACTAGTAATAATCCTGCAGAAAATTTAACAAGTTCTGTAGGACAGAGATCCTACCCAGGGTGTAGTCTCTTTTAGCTTACAAGTGCCATGCACAGATAGGAAATTTCCTAAAACACATCATACTGATACTGCCAAAATGGTAGTCCAGCCACGAAGTGCCAGGCAATTCCTCTCTGAGCAAGAGAGATAGCCAAACCCAAGATTAAAGTTTCAAGCCAGACATGGACCCTTTGCTCTCAGTAACTAATATAACCCACCTGCACCTCACTGGTGAGGCACAACAAAGTCAAAACTTTTATCTGGGGTAAGATGGACAGCCCTTTTGAGCAGCATTAGTGTTATATCAATGTCTCTCAACCTCTTTTTGTTCAAGGCACCCCTAACATGCAGTCCAGAAGATTCAGGGCACACCTAACATTTATAGGTGATTTGTCAAGCATGTAATGGATGATACAAATTCATAAATATATAGTTGTTTTTAAGTCTCACAATCAGGATAATATAAATAAACATATCATGCAGAAAATTTTACAGTAAAAAACATTTGAAACTCAGCATTCACATTTTATCAAAGTCTTTATAGAAAAGATGGGGCACCCTGAGTGGATACCCATGACACACAAAAAAGTGCCACGGCACCCTGGCTGAGAATCACTGTCTTATATGAATGTGGACATTTCTTCACTATAATGGTGCTAGACAGCTAGACCAGGGTGACACTTTGAGGTGACTAGATGTAAAAAAAAAAAAAAAAAAAAGTTGTTGTACTTTCATTCAGCATCTGCTCCAAAACCAGACATACATTTAGTCTTGTTAATACAGTATCTCTGAACAATCTAGTCTGTGTGAACAAGGGCTCCATATCTGGATTCTATTGTTACCCTTAGGGTGACCAAACCCAAGGATAATTTGAATATGCAAAAGAACTGATCAGACACACAACTAGGAATAAGCCTACAAGAGAATTTTGCAGGCTCTGTAGGGAAAGCATCCTACCAAGGGTGGAGTCTCTTTCACCTAACAGCTTTCTTATACAGAAACAAACTATACCACAGCATATTATACCAATCTTCCCAAAAACCAGCATTTCAGCAACCCAGAGCAAGGCAACACAACCTATACATTTTTGATCGGTTAACCATGAATTACTTGGTAAAGCACTTGAATCAAGGTGTCCACATCTGTATTCTCCTCTTAACCTTAAGGTGACCAAACCCAAGGCTAATTTGCATATTCAAAAATACTGGTCAGAGACCTTAACTTGGAACAAGTCAGCTATTGAATTTAACAGGATCTATAGGAATGGTATCCTTCCCAAGATGCAGTCTGTTTTAGCTTACAGGTGCCTTACACCCATGAGAAATACCCTAAAACACATCATACTGATCCAGCCAAATTAGCCAGACAATTTCTGTCTGAACAAGAGAAACAGCAAATCCCAGGCATACATTTCAACCTTGTTAGGCCTCATTGGTGAGCACTTTGAGCAAGGGGTCCATGTCTGGAATCCACCATTGCCCTTGGGATGATCAAACCCCAGGATAATTTGCTTATACAAAAGTACTGCTCAGAGATACTCAACTACGAACAAGCCAGCTATAGATTTTAGCAGTATAAACAGTATTCTAGACAGAGGACAGTCTTATAAGTACCTTACACAAAGAGAAAACATCATAAAGCACATCATTTTAATCCAGTCAAAATGATCAAACAATTTCTTTTTAAACAAGAGAAACCACAAACCCCAGGCATACATTTCTCCCATATCATTCATCTCTCTAAATACTGTGAGCAATGGGTCCATGTCTGGATTCACCTGTTACCCTTATGGTGACCAAACCCAATAATCATTTGCATATGCAAAAGTACTAGTCGGAGATGCTCATCTAGGAATGATCCAGCCATAGAATTTAGCTGGTTCTGTAGGAATGGAATTATTCTTGGGGTGCAGTCTCTTTGCCTTACACAAATAGGAAATATCCTAAAGCACATCATGCTGGTCCTACCAAAATGGCAGTCCAGCCACCAAATGTAAGGTAGTTCCTCTCTGAGCAAGCAACTTCAGACATATGTTTCAGTCAGACATGGAGCCCTTGCTCTTAGTGCCTAGGGAAAACAGCTGTACCTCATTGATGAGGCACAAAAATGCTGAAAAGTATGTCTGGGGTAAGCTGGTGTTCCCATGCAGAGAGGACTTGATCATCATTTTGCAACTGGACTGCCCTTTTGAGTAGGATTACTTAATATGTACGTGGACGTTTCATCGCTGCAATGGCACCAGATAGCTAAAAAGTGATGATTCTTAGAGGTGACTAGATGTAGAACAAGTCATTGAGATTTTATTCATTCTCTGAGCCAACACCAGACATACATTTTGGCATTGTTGGGCCTTGTTAGTAAGGTGTAGCTGAACTCTGTTGGTACTGTGAGCAAAGGGTCCATATCTGGATTCTCATGGTACTCCCTTAAGGTGACCAAGCCCAAGTACAATTTGTAAATGCAAAAGTACTGGTCAGAGATGCTCAAGTAGGAAGGATCCTGCTACAGAATACAGCATACTCTATAGGAATGGTATTCTACCCAGGGTAAAGACTCTTTTAGCTCACAAGGTCCTTACAAAGAAAATAAACATTCTTAACTACCTCATATGGGCCCCACCCAAATAGCAGTCCAGCCACAAAGAGGTAAGCAACTCTTTTCACCAAAAAATAAACCCAAAACTCAGCCTTGATGGGTGTTATCTACAACATGCAGCAGATTTCTATAAAAGCTGTGAGAAAGAGGTCCATTTCTGGATACCTCTATTACCCTTAGGGTGATGAATCCCCAGCAGGCTAACTTGCATAAGCAAATGTGCTAGTTAGAGACCTAAGAACAAGCCTGCCATTGATTTTAGCATAGGGTGACCACATTTCAATTCTGCCATTCAAGTGTTAGTAATGTCCAACAAAAAGTTTTTTGCATATAGAAGAGCTTAAAAAGCTGAGCTGTATGCAAAAAAAACATTTCTCTCAAACCACTATGGTTTAAGAGATATAGGAATTTAAAGTTCGCTGTCTCCTACTGACAGCTGTAAAGCTGTCAGCAGGAGATTCGTGTCGGTCGACACGGAGGCGCTTGAGAAGTGCAATGCATATAGTTTATATATATATTCAGGGATTCAAGGCTTTTAAAAATAATTGAAGCTTTTGCTACTAACACAAATGTTTCTGACAAGTAGTTTATGGTAGTGGCGAAATATATATATAAATAAATATATTTAGATAAGTATATATAAAGTAGTTTATGGTAGTAGCGAAATAAGTATATATTTAAATTTTTTTGTATTTATGACATCCTAGGTTGTCACACGATGTAAAATTTTATTTTTTTTGAGATACCAGGAAAAAAAGTGAAAGAAAACCCCTTCCACCTGAATTTGGTGGGTGGTAGATACAATGCTAAACAAAAATTTGACATACCAGTCAAGCCATAAGACTTGCTTTTCCCACAGAAATCACACTTTTGCAGTGTTGTTACTACTGCAAGGGATTCTGGGTAGGATATGCAAATAAGTTTAACAAGGAATCACCTTTTTTCCTCAAATTCCACTTTATAAGTGGATTCCTTAGAGTATGTGTATGCTGAATAAGAGCTTTAAGACACAACTCGGGAATAGATGCAAAGCCAGTGAACCACGTCTGGTGCTGAGGAGAGAACAGGTGACAACACAGGACTGTCACAGACTGATCCACAGTCTGTTAAGAGACTATAACATCTTGGACAGCCCTGAAGAGGAGGACTAGCATTCCCTCCAATGGCTCAATATCACTGTCACCTCCCCTTGGCCCCCTGACCTACGCCCCATATCCCACCCACCCACCCACACAGACAGACACACACACACACTCTCAAACCCCCAGGCGAATGTCCACAGAAACAATCAATAAAGTGATGATACAATAAAGTTCAAATGTACCTGTGTGCTGCCAAAGTGCACTGCGTTGCAGGTATTAAGAATGTTATTGTTTAAATGTATGAATGCACTCTGTATTGGAAAGCATTACTGTACAAAGAAATGTTGTATTGTATTTTCCATGTCAAAATAAAGATTATTTAAAAAAAAAAAAAAAAAAAAAAAAAAAAGCTGTCCCTGAGTGGTTCACTGGCTTTGCATCTCTTCCTGAGTTGTGTCTTAAAGCTGTTACTCAGCATACACATACTCTGAGGAATCCATGTATAAAGTGGAATTTGAGGCAAAAAGGTGATTCCTTGTTAAACTTATTTGCATATGCCTACCCAGAATCCCTTGCAGTAGTAACAACACAGCAAAAGTGTGATTTCTGTGGAAAAAGCAAGTCTTATGGCTTGACTTTTATGTCAAATTTTTGTTTAGCATTGTATCTACCACCCACTATATATATATATATATATATATATATATATATATATATATATATATATAAAACTAGAAAGTCACCAATGGGAATCATACCCAAACAGATGGATAGCAAAAATGCTGAAAATGTGTCTGGCCAGCAGGGTTCAAAAAATTCCCTACATCTCTGGCGCTGAAAGGTTTAAATGTATCTCCATGTAAGCTGTACATTTTGTTCCCATAATAGAACAAAGCAAACACCAGAAAAGGCGCAGAACCACCGTTGGTAAGTGTGTTTATTTTATTTTACTGTGACAATATTTTGTTGAGATTTTGGGTTCTGAAGAAGAAGTCTTGTACTTTGTAATGCGTAAACCCACATATTTTATTTATTGTCTCATTATTACTATTTATTTCATTTTATTAAATGTTTATTGAGTCCAAATCGGGACGGGTTAAAAATCCCCATTAGCATAAACCGGTTTTGGAAGTATGGAACCGGTACTACAATATAACTGTGAGTATTTTAAATATATTTACTATACAGTATATATGTTGTGGTTCTGCGCCCTTTCTGGTGTTTGTTTTGTTCTATTCAAGGATATCCAGAATTTTGGAGTCTTTCTGTGGAGGAGCTGCAGACTACATTTAGTTGAGAAGTGATAGAGTGGGGGCTGTCTTGAATCCCTCACATACGCAGACATCTCCTACATTTTGTAAGTGAGGTGATACAGTGGTGGTGGTTTTGGTTCCAATGGTATTTCACTAGGAGCGCCCCTTTTTTCTTGTTTCTTTGCATTTTGTTCCCATGTTCTCACAACAGACTATAGACAGTAATCCTCACAATAAAAACCCATAGAAAACGCTTCACCCATATTCAGCATAACAATGCAAGAAGAGGTCAGATCTCTTAATATAGACTAAAAGTGCTCTTGAATGGAAAAAAAAGTATATATAGATATATACATCTGCCAGGTATATGAAGATCTCAAACCCCTGAAAGTTCTTTTGAAACTAATAAAGAAACACTTATTCTTATGAGAACAGTTCCTCTTTAACTCTTTTTCTGTCAAAGGAATCCCTTTCACAGTGAAGTAGTAAGAGATTAAATTGTTACTATGTATTATTCTGCAGAGATACAACAAAACACAACTTCTGTGTATTTAGAACACCTGCCTGATTCTTCCTAAATCTGCTACCATTTCAGAGATCTGCATCTGAATAGGAAGAAGCTGAACAGGGTAGGGGTAAGAGTTTCAGTACTGAAATTAACTCATCAGTTCCTCAAACTCTAAATTAACAGCCTTATAATGAACAAATGAATCATATATCTGCATTTCAAAAAACTGTTTGTTATTAACCCTTTGAATGTCAGAGAGGTATCCAACACATTGCAATGCAATGTGGGCCAAATGGTTCTTATCTGCCGTCAAATTCAATGTTTCTATGCAATGTGTCGCATACCACTCTGGCACTCAAAGGGTTAAGGTCTGAGGATCAAGATGTCTCCAAGACACTGCTTAGCAATGTGTTGGGGACCCCTCTGACCACCACAGAGCTGATTTTATCATTAGTCTTCTCTTGAAATTACTGGAAACAAATATTTAAAGATCAACTAGCATGAGAAAAAAATGTATTAAAACTCAAAATGTTACTAGTTCATTACTACTGCTCCCACCTAGTTCATTACTACTACTATAAACATTATAATCGTAGAGCCATAACTGGACATGCTTTCTTCATGCTTCCTGTACTACTTTCTGAGTTGAAGCTGCCAGTGGCTGCCTCATTGCTACTGGCTGTGCAGGTGGGTGTGACATCACAGCAATCAATAAGGATCATCAACTGCCTCTCTGACACTAACAGAATCATCTCTTGGCAGGGGAAGCCACAAGGGAACCTGTACACAATGGGCATAAGTTTATAATACTGATACTAGTATTTAGTAGAAATGGACAGTTGGTAGGTATGGATGCCTAACATCTAGAAAAGATGGACACTTGGTAGGTATGGATGCCTAATATCTAGTAAAGATGGACACTTGATAGGTATGCTGTATTACTAAAGAGAAAGCGGTTTGACACACACAATATTTTAGACTGAGTCAGAGTGATAGTAATCTGTCGATTCCTTTTATTATTACATATGCTGATCATACTCTTTTCACACACATAACTGTTTGTGAAACCTGCATTATGTATCTAATTACAAGAACAGATAGCAGAGGGACTTTCCCCTCTCAGTCACAGCACCTCCCTGTATCCTTGCTGCTTGTTCATTTTCGGTTAGACTGTCAATACTATTAAAGGAGATCTGATACCTCATATTAATAACTACCTAAATTACCATGCTATGACCAGAAAATCTTAATTGCACCTATGAATTTTTCCCTTGCTCCATTGTTCAAGAGATAAAATCTTCAGGATGTCATCTGAATGGAGGTGGACTTCACAGTTGCTGTCAGATATTGTACACCCCTCTGATCCTTAAAGGGTTACAATTATCATGTGCATTGAGCAGAGTTTGTGGCCCTGTGGATCTGATAACAACTGTCATGTCTTCCTCCATTCACGTGGCATCCAGGATTAATTGAAGATATTATCTCTTGGGCAAAAATTCGTATGGATCATTGGGATTTTCTAGCCATAGTAAGGAACGTGGCAGGAGGTGATAGTTCTCTTTTCAAGATGAAAGGTCATATTGACCCTTAGAGTGCCAGAGAGGTAAGCAACGCATGGCTCTGCAATGCGTTGCCTACCTCTCTGGCAGTCAAGGTAACCCCTTAGGCAATTTTAAAACATCTGGAAAATTACTGATATGTTGTGTCAGATGTGTTTTTTATTATAATTTTCTTCAGTCTATTGAGTTTTTTGTGCTCTGCAGTCTAAAGTCACTTTCCCTAGCTCACCTGAGCTCCTCTCCTTCCCACGTTCAATCCAAGTGCAACTTTAACCATTTGTGTTCAATGTACGTGTGCAATGCATAGCAATGTATTTCACATCTCTTTGGCACTCACATGGTTAAACGCCTTCCCCAAAGCCTTCTCTCCCTCTGTGCACATGTAGCTATATAAGGCGGGGGCAGGCGGTGGATTCCCTTAATGGGGATATAGTGCTGGTACCCAGCAAATAATAGGGACGTGACAAAGCCCATAGGGCTTTAAATACCTCATATATTAGTATAGTACAGAAAAGAAATGCCTGGGTGCTTCTTAAATTATTAATACAAGATGTACGTTAGGTTATTAAAGATAATAGCCAAAAGAAGAGCACTCAACAGGACTTGGAAGGGAAAAAAGGTTGTTTATTTGTCAACGTTTTGGCCCACAACGGGCCTTCCTCAAGACAACATGATTATTGCAAGATGGTGTCCTAAATACCTAACCCCCACATCTAAAAGCCCAGAGTGCATAGGGCATGTATCCAAATGTAGTGAAATTGGATCTCATATAAAGATAGAAAGAATAAACATGTTAATAATAATTATCATAATGTCAATGCCTATTGGCTTCATTTAAGGGAGAATTACTGTGCTGGTTCACTCTGTGTAGGAAACACAGTATTATGAAATCACAATATCAATGCCTATTGGCTTCAGTTAAAGGAAAATTATTACTCTGGTTTCCTTCTTGCTTGAGACACTACTATGACATCATATTGTCAATGCCTAATGGATTCAGTTATAGAAGAACTACTGCTCTGTTTTCTTTCTTAGTTGAGATACAGTATTATGATATCATAATTTCAATGCCTATTGGCATTATATAAAGGAGAATTATTGCTCTTGTTTCCTTCTTACTCGTAACAGTATTATGACATCATAATATCAATAACTATTGGCTTCATTTAAAGGAGAATTATTGTGCTGGTTCACTCCGTGTTGGAAACATAGTATTATGATATCACAAAGTCAATTCCCATTGGCTTCATGTAAAAGAGAATTATTCTAATTGTTTTCTCCGTGTTGCAAACAAAGAGGTATGACGTCATAATGTCAGTACCTAATTTCTTCATATAAAGGAGAAATATCGTGCAGGTTTAGTCCGTGTTGGAAACACAGTTTTATGACATCACATTATCAATACCTGTTTGCTCTGGTTTCCTTCTTGCTCGAGTCAGTACTATGTCATCATATTTTCAAAGCCTAATGGATTTATATATAGAAGAATTACTGTTCTGTTTTCTTTCTTACTCGAGATACATAATTATGACATCATAACATCACTTCATATTGGCTTCATATAATGGAGAATATATTGCTCTGGTTGCCTTCTTGCTCGAAACACAGTACTATGACATCATAATATCAATGACTATTGGCTTTAGGTAAAGGAAAATGATTGCTCTGGTTTCCTTCTTGCTCAAACTAGTACTATGACATCATTATGTCAATACGTATTAGCTTCATGTAAAAGAAAATTATTAAGCTGTTTTATTTCCTTGTGGGAAACACGGTAATAATAATCCTTTATTTATATAGCGCACACAGATTCCGCAGCGCTTTACACTCATATTGGTTCCTGTCCCCATTGGGGCTCACAATCTAAATTCACCTATCAGTATGTTTTTTGGAGTGTGGGAGGAAACCAGAGTACCTGGATGAAACCCACACAAACACAGTGAGAACATACAAACTCATTGCAGATGTTGTCCTTGGTGGGATTTGAACCCAGGACCCCAGTGCTGTAAGGCAACAATGCTAACCACTGAGCCACTGTGCTGCCCAGTACTATAACATCATAATGTCAATGCCTAATGGCTTACAGTATTATGACATCACAATGTCAATGCATTTTGGCTTTATTTAAAAGAGAATTATTGCTCTGGTTTACATCTATTATGCTATCATAATGTCAATTCCTATTGGTTTTAGGTAAAGGGAAATTATTGCTCTGGTTTCTTTCTTGCTAAAAACACAGTACAATGACATCATAAAATCAATACCTAATGGCTTTAGGTGTAATAGAATTATTGCTCTAGTTTCCTTCTTATTCAAAACACAGTATTATGACATCACAATGTCAATGCTTTTTGGCTTTATTTAAAGGAAACTATTGCTCTGGTTTACTTCTTATTCGAGACACCATATTATGACATCACAATGTCAATGTCTATTGTCTTCAGCTAAAGAAAAATTATTGCTCTGGTTTCCTTCTTGCTCTAGATAATACTATGACATCATACTGTCAGTGCGGAATGGCTTCAGGTATAGTAGAATTATTACTCTGGTTTTGTTCTTACTCATAACACAGTATTATTACATCATAAGACAAATAACTTTGTGCTTCATGTAAAGGAAAATTATTGTGCTGGTTCACTCGGGTGCTGGAAACAGAACTTTATGATGTCACAATGTCAGTTCCTATTGGCGCCATGTAAAGGAGAATTATTCTAATGGTTTACTCTGTGTTGCAAACACAGAGCTATGACATCAAATTGTCAGTGCCTATTTTCTACATATAAACGAGAAACATTGTGCTGGTTTAGTCCGTGTTGGGAACACTGTTTTATGACATCTCTGTATCAATGACTGTTGGCTTCATGTAAAGGAGAATTACTGCTCAGGTTTCCTTTTTAATAGAGACACATTATTATGACATCATAATGTCAATGCCTATTAGCTTCATATAAAAGAGAATTATTGCTCTGGTTTCCTTCATGCTCAAAACACTGTACTATGACATCATAATATCAATGCTTATTGTGTTTCATTAAGAAGGAAACCAGAGCTATAATTCTCCTTTACATAAATACAATAGGCATTGACATTGTGATGTTATAATACTGTGTCTCAAACATGGAGTAAACCAGCACAATAATTTTACTTTACTTTGCATTAAAGGAGAATTACTGTGCTAGTTTACTCTGTGTTGGAGGCATAGCATTATGTCATCAGAATGTCAATGCCTATTGGCTTCATGTAAAGTACTATGACATCATAATATCAATGCCTATTGTGTTTCGAGCAAGAATTAAACCAGAGCTATAATTCTCCTTTACATGAATCCAATAGGCATTGACATTGTGATGTCATAATACTGTGTCTCAAACATGGAGTAAACCAGCATAATACTTTTACTTTACATTGCATTAAAGGAGAATTATTATGCTAGTTTACTGTGTTTGAGACTTCTTGCTCGAAACATAGTACAGTAAAGGAGAAATATTGTGCTGGTGTAGTCTGTGTTGGAAACACAGTTTTATGACATCACAGTATCAATGCCTGTTGGCTTCATGTAAAGGAGAATTACTGCTCAGATTTCCTTCTTAATAGAGATACAGTATTATGACATCATAATGTCAATGCATATTGTCTTCATATAAATGAGAATTATTGCTCTGGTTTCTTCATGCTTGAAACACGCTACTATCACATCATAATGGAAATGCCTATAGTGTAAGAAGGAATCCAGAGCTATAATTCCCCTTTACAGGAATCCAATAGGCATTGACATTATGGTGTCATAATATTGTGACTCACACATGGAGTAAAACAGCACAATAAATTTACTTTACATTACATTAAAGGAGAATGAATGTGCTGGTTTACGCCGTGTTTGAGACATAATATTATGACATCACAATGTCAATGCGTATTGGCTTTATGAAAAGGAGAATTATTGCTCTGCTTTCCTTCTTATTCAAAACACAATATTATGACATGATAATGTCAAAACCTATTGGCTTCATTTAAAGGAGAATTATTGTTCTTGTTCATTCTGTGTTGGAAACATGGAAACACAGTTTTATGACATCACAATGTCAATGCCTATTGGCTTCAGCTAAAGGAAAATTATTGCTCTGGTTTCCTTCTTGCTCGAGATAGTACTATGACATCATATTGTCAATGCCTAATGGATTCAGATATAGAAGAATTACTGCTCTGTTTTCTTTCTTCCTCAAGATACAGTATTATGACATCATAATGCCAATGCCTATTGGCTTCATATAAAGGAGAATATATTGCTCTGTTTTCCTTCTTCCTCGAAACAGATTACTATGACATCACTATGTCAATGCCTATTGGCTTTAGGTAAAAAAATAATTATTGCTCTAGTTCCCTTCTTGCTCAGAGCACAGAACTATGACATCATAATGTCAATGCCTATTAGCTTTATGTAATGGAAAATTATTGTGCTGGTTTATTTCCGTGTTGAAACACAGTATTATGACATAACAATGTCAATGCCTATTGGCATCAGATAAAGGAAAATTACTTCTCTGGTTTCCATTTTGCTCGAGACAGTACTATGACATCAAAATGTTAATGCATTTTGTCTTTATTTCAAGGAAAATTATTGTTCTGGTTTACTTCTTATTTGAGACACTGTATTATGAAATCACAATGTCAATGTCTATTGTCTTCAGCTAAAGGAAAATTATTGCTCTGGTTTCCTTCTTGCTCAGGATAATACTATGACATCATAATGTCAATGCGAAATTGCTTCACTTATAGAAGAATTATTACCCTGGATTCATTCTTACTCATAACATAATACAAATAACTGTTGGCTTCATGTGTAGGAGAATTATTGCTCTAGTTTCCTTCTTATTCAAAACACAGTATTATGACATCACAATGTCAATGCTTTTTGGCTTTATTTAAAGGAAACTATTGCTCTGGTTTACTTCTTATTCAAGACACCATATTATGACATCACAATGTCAATGTCTATTGTCTTCAGCTAAAGAAAAATGATTGCTTTGGTTTCCTTCTTGCTCTAGATAATACTATGACATCATACTGTCAGTGCCGAATGGCTTCAGGTATAGTAGAATTATTACTCTGGTTTTGTTCTTACTCATAACACAGTATTATTACATTATAAGACAAATACCTTTGTGGTTCATGTAAAGGAGAATTATTGTGCTGGTTCACTCGGGTGCTGGAAACAGAACTTTATGATGTCACAATGTCAGTTCCTATTGGTGCCATGTAAAGGAGAATTATTCTAATGGTTTACTATGTGTTGCAAACACAGAGCTATGACATCAAATTGTCAGTGCCTATTTTCTTCATATAAACGAGAAACATTGTGCTGGTTTAGTCCGTGTTGGGAACACTGTTTTATGACATCTCTGTATCAATGACTATTGGCTTCATGTAAAGGAGAATTACTGCTCAGGTTTCCTTTTTAATAGAGACATATTATTATGGCATCATAATGCCAATGCCTGTTAGCTTCATATAAAGGAGAATTATTGCTCTGGTTTCCTTCATGCTCAAAACACAGTTCTATGACATCATAATATCAATGCTTATTGTGTTTCATTAAGAAGGAAACCAGTGGTATAATTCTCCTTTACATTAATCCAACAGGCATTGACACTGTGATATCATAATACTGTGTCCTTCTTAACAGAGACACAGTATTATGACATCATAATGTCAATGCCTATTGTCTTCATATAAATGAGAATTATTGCTCTGGTTTCTTTATGCTTGAAACACACTACTATCACATCGTAATGGCAATGCCTATAGTGTTTTAAGTAAGAAGGAAACCAGAGCTATAATTTCCCTTTACATGAATCCAATAGGTATTGACATTATAATGTCATAATATTGTGTCTCAAACATGGAGTAAACCAGCACAATAATTTACTTTACATTACATTAAAAGAGAATGAATGTGCTGGTTTACTCCGTGTTTGAGACATAATATTATGACATCAGAATATCAGTGCCTATTGACTTCATGTAAAGGAGAATTATTGCTCTGCTATCCTTCTTACTCGAAACAGTATTATGACATCATAATGTCAAAGCCTATTGGCATCATTTAAAGGAGAATTATTGTGCTGGTTCACTCTGTGTTGGAAACACAGTATTATGACATCACAATGTCAATGCCTACTGGCTTCAGCTAAAGGAAAATTATTGCTCTGGTTTCCTTCTTGTTTGAGACACTACTATGGCATCATATTGTTAGTGCATAATGGATTCAGATATAGAAGAATTACTACTCTGGTTTCTTTCTTACTAGAGATACAGTATTATGACATCACAATGTCAATGCCTATTGGCTTTAGTTAAAGGAAAAATTGCTCTGGTTTCCTTCTCACTCAAAACACAGTACTATGACATTATAATATCAATGCCTATTAGCTTCATGTAATGGAAAATTATTGTGCTGGTTTATTTCCGTGTTGGAACACAGTATTATGACATCACAATGTCAATGCCTATTGGCTTCAGCTATAGGAAAATTATTGCTCTGTTTTCCTTCTTGCTTGAAACACATTACTATGACATAACAATGTCAATGCCTTTTTGGATTCAGCTAAAGAAAAATTTCTGCTCTGGTTTCCATTTTGCTCAAGACAGTACTATGACATCATAATGTCAATGCCTAATTGCTTCAGGTGTAATGCAATTATTGCCCTGATTTCCTTCTTGCTTGAAACACAGTAATATGACATCACATGACATCACAATGTTAATGCCTTTTTGCTTTATTTAAAGGAGAATTATTGCTCTGGTTTACTTCTTACTCGAAACACCGTATTATGACATCACAATGTCGATGTCTATTGTCTTCAGCTAACGGAAGTATATTGCTGTGGTTTCCTTCTTGCTCAAGATAATACTATGACATCATAATGACAATGCGTAATGCCTTCAGGTATAGAAGAATTATTACTCCGGTTTCGTTCTTTCTTATAACACAGTATTATGACATCATAATACAAATAACTGATGGATTCATGTATAGCAGAATTATTGTGCTGGTTCACTCGGTGTTGGAATCACATTATTATGATATCACAATGTCAATGCCTATTGGCTTCATATAAAAGAGAATAATTCCAATGTTTACTCCATGTTGCAAACATAGAGCTATGACATCATAATGTCATTATCAATTTTCTTCATGTAAACGATAAATATTGTGCTGGTTTAGTCTGTGTTGGGAACACTGTTTCATGACATCACAGTATCAATGCCTCATGGCTTCAGGTGTAATATAATTATTGCTCTGGTTTACTTTTTGCTCAAAACACAGTATTTTCACATCACAATGTTAATGCCTTTTGGCTTTATTTAAAGGAGAATTATTGCTCTGGCTTACTTCTTAATAGAGACACAGTATTATGACATCATAATGGCAATGCCTATTACCTTCATATAAAGGAGAACTAATGCTCAGGTTTTCTTTTTGATAGAGACACATTATTATGACATCATACTGTCAATGCCTATTAGCTTCATGTGCTGGTTTATTTCCATGTTGGAACACAGTATTATGACATAACAATGTCAATCCCTATTGGTGTCAGCTAAAGGAAAATTACTGCTTTGTTTCTATTTTGCTCGAGACAGTACTATGACATCCTAATGTCAATGCCTCATGGCTTCAGGTGTAATAGAATTATTGCTCTGGTTTATTTTTTATTTTTTAATAAAGGAGAATTATTCTAATAGTTTACTCCGTGTTGCAAACACAGAGCTATGACATCATAATGTCAGTGCCTATTTCCATCATGTAAAGGACAAATATTTTGCTGGTTTATTCCGAGTTGGGAACACTTTTTTATGACATCACAGTATCAATGACTGTTGGCTTCATGTAAAGAATTACTTCTCAGGTTTCCTTCTTAATAGAGACACAGTATTATGACATCATAATGTCAATGCCTATTACCTGCAAATAAAGGAGAATTATTGCTCTGGTTTCCATCATACTCGAAACAGTACTATGACATCATAATCTCAATGCCTATTGTGTTTCAGGTAAGAAGGAATCAAGAGCTATAATTCTCCTTTTCATGAATCCAATAGGCATTGACATAGTGATGTCATAATAATATGTCTCAAACACGGAGTAAACCAGCAGAATAATTCTACTTTACATTACATTAAAGGAGAATTATTGTGCAGGCTTACTCCGTGTTTGAGACATAATATTATAATATTACAATGTCAATGCCTATTGGCTTCATTTAAAGTACTATGACATTATAATGTCAATGCCTATTGTGTTTCGAGTAAGAAGGAAATCAGAGCTATAATTTTCCTTTACATGAATCCAATAGACAATAACATTGTGATGTCATAATACTGTGTACACGGAGTAAACCAGAACAATAATATTATGTAACTTTACATTAGAGGAGAATTATTTTGGTTTACTCTGTGTTTGAGACATTGCACTTTGACATCACAATGTCAATGCCTATTGGCTTCATGTAAAGGAGAATTATTGCTCTATTTCCTTCTTACTCAAAACACAGCATTATGACATCATAGTGTCAATGACTATTCGATTCATTTAAAGGAGAATTATTGTGCTGGTTCAAACACAGTATTATGACATCATAATGTCAATGCCTATTGGCTTCAGCTAAAGGAAAATTATTGCTCTGTTTTCCTTCTTGCTCAATACAGTACTATGACATCATATAATCAATTCAGATATAGAAGAATTACTGCTCTGGTTTCTTTCTTACTCGAGATACAGTATTATGACATCATAATGTCAATGCCTATTGGCTTCATATAAAGAAGAATATATTCCTCTGTTTTCCTTCTTGCTCAAACACATTACTATGACATCACAATGTCAATGCCCATTGGCTTTAGGTAAAGGGAAATGATTGATCTGGATTCCTTCTTGCTCAAAACACAGCACAATGACATCATACTGTCAATGCCTATTAGCTTCATGGAAAGGAGAATTATTATGCTGGTTTATTTCCGTGTTGGAACACAGTAATATAACATAACAATGTCAATATGTTTCAGTGTCAGCTAAAGGAAAATTACTGCTCTGGTTTCTATCTTGCTTGAGACAGTACTATGACATAACAACCTCAATGCCTAATGGCTTGAGGTATAGTAGAATTATTCTGCTTGTTTACTCTGTTTAAAACACATAGATAGGAAATCATAGTGTCAATGACTAATGTCTTTATGCATAGAAGAATTATAGTTCTGGTTTCCTTCCTACTCGAGACACAGTGTTATAACATCACAATGTCAATGACTATTGGCTTTAGCTAAAGGAAAATTAATGCTCTGGTTTCCTTCCTGCTCAAGATAATACTAGACATCATAATGTAAATTCTTGATTGCTTGGTTTCCTTCTTACTCGTAACACAGTATTATGACATCATAATATTAATAACTATTGGCTTCATGTAAAGGAGAATTATTGTGCTGGTTCTCTCAGTGT
Organism: Rhinophrynus dorsalis; assembly: GCA_037306005.1. Taxonomy (NCBI): domain Eukaryota; kingdom Metazoa; phylum Chordata; class Amphibia; order Anura; family Rhinophrynidae; genus Rhinophrynus; species Rhinophrynus dorsalis. The sequence continues at coordinate 208,900,611 of CM074725.1, read as the reverse complement.
TGGAAACACATTATTATGACACAATGTCAATGCTTATTGGCTTCACGTAAAGGAGAATTATTCTAATGGTTTACTCCATGTTGGCTGAGCATGCTCACAACATGAATAAGCAGCTTGGAATACAAGGAACTGAATGATCATTCTCAAAATATGAAAAAAAGACTTGGAATACAAGAAACTACTTGCCCAGATGTCCTCCTGTTCCACACACACACTGCCCTCACCTGCACTTCTCCAGTTAACCCTTTCAGTGCCAGAGGTGTACACAAAGCTTTCTTTTCAATGTGCTGCAAACCAATCTAGCACTGAAAGGGTAAAACCTTTATAGATTCTTAACTTGCAGGTTAGTAATGTACAAGAGAGGGAAGGAGGGATGTCGGACGCCTATGCTACTCAAACATTTAACCCTTGAAGTTCCAGAGGGGCACACAACGCATTCTTTGCAATGTGTTGCAAACCAATCTGGCACTCAAAGGGTAAAACCTTTATAGACTTTTAACTTGCAGGGAAGTAATGTACAAGGGAGGAAGGGATGACGGACTACTATGCTACTCAAACAGTTAACCCTTGGAGTGCCAGCGGGGTATGCAAAACATTGCTTGGCAATGCTTTGAGAAACCCTCTGCCACTCAGAGGGTTAAAGGGATAGTAATACGTCTATTAAAGTTTTGCTCCAAGTTTTATATATAATTTTTTTAACATGTAGCCCTATATTTAATTAAAGAAGATTTAGAGATAAACTTTAATAGAAGTATTACTATCCCTTTAAAACATTATATACTCTTGATTTTTTTTTTTTTAGATGGACATTGGATGCCCAGGATCCCTGGTCTTTCCTCAACTCACAAACGCCCAGCACTGCCTCTCCACTACTGATACCCCTGCCAGCCCCTAGGCTCAGGCCTGCTCCCTCAGAATCAACAGTGGCTTCTTCCTCCCACACTGGATCTGGACACTGCGAGCCACATTGTGTCTCTGCTGTACGGGGGGCAGTAACCCACTGAATCTACATTATTTATGTAATCAGGACAACTTCTTAATACATTAACAGCACTCTGTTTAACCATTTGAGTGCCAGAGAGGTAACTGATGCATTGCTCTACAACAAATTGGATGCATTTCCAGCACTCAAAGGGTTAACTCTGACATGACACACCACTGTATACTGCATGGCACTCTATAGCTTAACATGCTGGTATAGGTCTCTCTCACATAATCTCCTTTTATTTTCTGCTTTCCACTTACTTCTACACTCCAAACACACAGAGGCATAGTACTGCAATTCTGCCTAAAACTAAAGGAAATAACAAATACCACTAATATAATGGTTTCAGGATCAGACAGGGGATGGCAACACGTTGTGAAGCAATGTCCTCTGGTCCTTAGAGGGCGACATTTGGCTTCTAACGCTCTGAATACTGCAGATATTCATTTCAATACAACATTGTTACCTACACAGCACTGTAAAGCTCCTACACTAATCCCAGGGTGACCACAGCCCACACTTCTGCACTCAGAACCTACAGATCCAGGGAGACAGCAAGAGCCGGAACCTCCACACACGGTGTGGAGCTATCACTGTGTCAGTCTCCCCTCTGTGTGTGTGTGTGTATATGTCTTTTTGTGTGTGTGTACGTCTGTTGCATGTGTATGTCTATTGCCTGTTTGTGAACATGTCTTTTGTGTGCATGTGTGTCTGTGCATGTGTGTTGCATGCGTGTGTCTATACATCTGTTACATTTGTGTCTGCATGTGTGCATTTCCAGTGTGCGCGCATGTCTTTTGCATGTTTCTGCCGCTCACCGTGTGTTGCGTATGTCTGGGTTTATCAGTGAGTCTACATTTCCTACAAGTGCTCCCAACGGTCATAACATGACAGCCGTCCCACATTGCTAGTATATATATATATATATATATATATATATATATATATATACATTAAAGGAATCCCAACTGGTGTGTGGCATGCGTGCAGGTTGTGGGATCCCACAAATATTTGGATCAACTTACAAGACAAAGGCCTCTTTCATTAATGGGAATATGGGAATGTATGCAGCAAGGAGATATCCGAGAGAATGAGGACATGGCTATGTGACTACTGGGGGCATTTTTTATCACAATAGATATGATATTATATTGGTACTGTGTTAATGTGTACAGATATTATAGAGTTTTTTGTTGTGTGGGGTGTTAGGAATATGTAATACGAGTAGAACTGTGCGGGGTTCACCTTCCAAATAGGGATCCCTTTGCAGTATTTATTTGTTTTGTGCTTTTTGACTCGTGATATTGGAGTTTTCATGATTTCGGTGAATACTTTATAAACAAGTAACCAATATTATTCTTTTGCACTTATCCTCTTCTTTCTTGTTCCGTATTTCTTATACTTAAATGCCTTTCCGCCTCCCTGCTGTGATCAAAGCAGAGGCAGGATCAGTGTGCAAAGCTATCACATGGTGCAGGTCATTATGAGATTCCATTCCACCTTTGGTGCTCAGGGTAACTTGCTCTGCAGGGTGTGTGGAAGGCACAGGATGTTACAACTATTTACACAAGTATTATTTTGAATAGCCTTTGGATAATATCTGAAATAACTAATTTTATTTCCTAGAGCTTTTTTTGACATTGTGTATTTTTTGAAAGGTTATTCCCACACTATATAGACACTGATACGGTTTTATGATTTGTACCAGCATATACTAGTTTATGATAAAATATTTTTCATATCATATCTCCAATGGCCTACAGGTGTGGTTAATATAACGGGTAGGGGATACATGGTAGCTACCATGTAAGAAGGGAATATGTTTGTATTTAAGATATTCCAAATGAGGGTGTTTGTAAAGCATCTTGTATAGAATTACATAGCAGTGGGCATGTATGATGGCAACTCTGCACTAATCATGCAATGCATTCCTTCCAACATTCAACTGGCCAAGGAGGGATACTTGTTTTAGATGGTGTTGCTGGAAGCGTGGATTTTGGGCGGGGCATTACCGATAATTTTTAGATTATTTCATGACCAACTGACAACTCTTTGTGTAACTGCAGAAATGATTTTATTTACACAGACTAATTTATAAATTCATATAATGAAGATTAACCCCTTAAGGACCATTGCCATGCCAGGACCGTTACGGCGGTCTGGCACTTAAGGAGCAATGACGGTCCTGGCCCGGCATGGAGTTCAGGGCTCCTTGCGCGGCTGCACGCCACTCCAGATGCCCTGAACCGGAAGCAATAGAAAAACGCCCCATGGTCCGCAAGTGCCGGCCGCGCGTGCACACGCCGGTCCTTAAGGGGTTAAACAAACATTAATGTGAGTTTTATTGCTGTGTATCAAAATACTTTTTATTCCAAATGTAATATCACTATTAATATAGTATAAAATAGCACTGCTAATACAACTTTATAAAAACAGATTAAACGCTCTTTAGAGCATTTAATCTGTTTTTATAAAGTTGTATTAGCAGTGCTATTTTATACTATATTAATAGTGATATTACATTTGGAATAAAAAGTATTTTGATACACCATTACCCACCCATGCATTGGTAATAATTAGGGGTTTAATACCCATACACCTAATGAAAAAGAGGGAGATTTGAATTTGGTGTAAGATAGCATCCTGTGAGAGGAGGAAACGATTCCACTGAAAGAATTGTGACTAGAAAGGGGAGATCTGAGGAGGAACCCTGGAAAGCAGAGAGGTGTACACCGACCTGAGGTTTAAACCAGGAGTGCTGAGATCACTAAGAGGCAGTTTAAAACTTCATAAAAGAGTGAGTACCTTTCTTTGAGCATGTGGTGAAGGTGAAGGAAAAGTATTGGAAATATACTATGCTTAGAGGAGACTGAAAATGTGGGTAATCTGTGAGTACCAGTGGGCAGGGGATCAAGGTCGGATTGTTAGAAAGTGTATGTGGGGTATTTGTCGCTAACATGGGCAGGGGAACAAGGCCGTGGGGGGAGGTTTCACAGAGTATATGTAGGGAATCCATGGCTACCAGTGTGTACTGCTACAAGACTGGTGGGGTTCTGTGGCTACTAGTGGGTAGGTCAACAAGGCTGTGGGGTCAGACAGTGTATATGGGGAATCTGTGGCTACCACTGGGTAAGGAACTAGGCTGGGGTGACAGACAGTGTATATGGGGAATAAGTGGCTACTAGGTGACAAGGATGAGGGACTTACAGCAGTGTATTTGGGGAATCTGTCTACCAGCAAGCAGACAAACATGTTGGTGAGATCACGCAGTTGATAACGGGGCAGGAGAACAAGACTGGTGGGGTTACACAGTGTATGAGGGGAAGCTTTGACTACCAGTGGGTAGTGGAGCAAGGCTGGGGGGGGTCAGATAGTTTATGGAGAATATGTCTTCCAATGTGCAAGCTTTATAATTTTCCATTAGGTCCCATTGCGTCTCATCAGTCTCCTTGCCTCTCAACATCCCCTCTTGCATTCATCTTCTTGCTTCCTTCATCCCTCCATCTTCCTTCCCTCTCCAGCTTCTTGCTCCATCCCTCCATGTTCTTCCACTCACCATCTTTTTCATCCCTCCATTTCTTATTCCATCCCACCATCTTCTTCTTCCCTCTTCACCTCACATGTGCCTCAAGGGACCAGGCCTCATACCCCACCCCCAGTTCTTTTCACCTTCACCCCTCCCCAATGCTTCTTTCCTTCACCCCTCCCCAGAGCCTGTCTCCTTTACCCCTCCACAGAATCTCTATTCTTCAACTTTCCTCAGTGCATCTCTTCTTTACCAATCCCCAATGCCTCCCTACTTCTCCAGTCCCTTAAACCCAATGCTTCTCTTCCACCTCTCTCTTAACCTCAGTGCCTCTCGCCTTCATCCTTCCCAGTGCCTCTCTCTTTCACCCCTCCCCAGAGCATCTCTCCTTAATCCATCTCTGAGCCTCTATGTTTAGCAGTACAGAGGTGTGCATGATGTGCCCTGGCATGCCCACTGTGTGCGCTTATCCAGCTTCCCCTCCTTCCATCCTTCTTTATCCCTCCATTTTCTTACTACCTCCATGTCTAACTCTTCCTCCATAATTCCACAGTATTTTTCCTTCCTCCATTTTTATTTTCATTCCTCCATTCTCCTCCTCCCTCCCTCATCCATCCATATTTTTTTCCTCCATCCATCATTACATCTTCTTCCCTGTCCGTTATCTTCCTCCATTATCCCATCTCCTTCTTTACCATCCTTTCTTCTCCCCTCCCTTGTCCCATGCCCTTCCTCCTATTTGCTTCCACGTCCTTCCTCTCACCATATTTTTGCTTCTGCTCTCCCTCTTCTTTCCCATTTCTCCTCTCTCCAGCTTCTTGTATCTTCTCCAGCTTTTAACTCTGCTTCAAGTTTCTTACTCCCCAACCAGTTTATCCCTCCCTCTCCAACTTCATCACTCTCCAACTTCTTCATCCTTCTCCAACTTCCTCATCCCTAACCCCAGCTACTTTCTCAGTTCTGTTTACTTCCTCCCTCTAACTATCCCTACAGGTGGCTGTTTTAAAACAGGGGCATTTGGGGGCTGAGGCATGATCTATTTTATTATGGTCTGTGGATGCTGTTGTATGCCATTGCATGTGTTTATCACAGGGGGTTGTGGGGTGATGTGGAATTGTGTGTTTTATTATTTTTATTGATGGTATTGCAAGAGAGGAGTGTAAAGGTGAGGAAGGGGAATAATTACAGAGGAGGGGCATGGAGGGCCCTCAACAGAGTTTTCAAGGGGCCCCAAAATTTGTGTGTGTTATGCCGTTGACTGCAAAGAATGCAGTACAAACCTCTTTGGTCCTCAAAAGGTGAAATGTGCATCCCAGTCCCAGTTTCCATCCGTATATGTTAGTTTAAACTTCCCTCCTAGCCCTTTGAGTGCCATAAGAATATCAAGTGAATTGCTAAAACAATGTTTTGGACACATCTTGGATACTATGAGGGTTGGATTGGATTCACAAGAATATTCCTTGTTTTATTCAAGTCTTTGGAAGCCTTAGTCCCTCCAGCTATTGTGGAATACCAGTCATGTCATCACTGGCGGGATCAGTTGCTGACTGGGGATGATTGGAGAAGTAGGCCACAACGTTGGAAAAAAATCACCATAGGGGTCAAATTCCAATATCCAAAACAATTGCCATTGTCTTAACCATTGTTTTCAACCTCTTTAATGTTCAATTGATCTCCAAAGCATTGCAATTCAAAATTAAATTTTTAAATTTATTTACAAATATGACTATCATTGTAATAAATATTTTTTTCTTTTTTTAAGGGGTAACTTTAGTTTAGTAAGAATAGCAGAATGATACAGCAGTCAATTATATCTATATACTTTTTTTGCATTTAATCTCTGTTGTAATCCACGGTTATTTCCTTTTTACAGTTCAATATGATTCATTCAGGTCTATTGAAACACATTGCATGTTGGGCTGATCGAAGATTAGATGTTATCTGTTGGATCAAGATGCATGGAATAAATGTATGGCGTCCAACGGGATTTTTTGAGTCATAATGTAATTCCAGTTGAAAGTCCAAGGACCATTCTCACCTCATTACTCCATGCATAATTTATGCTGTGACTAGAACTATCTTGCACCAGGTGCTGGGAGTTGGGTCTTCCTTAGAACAATCACTTCTGCTACATACGGCCTTATATACAAATTACAACAGAGGTAGAATAAGCAGACTCGCTACTATAAGAGCCATTGTTGCTGGTAAATAGAGCGTGATTGAGCCCACCCATTATTTGAACAGTCGCTGCCATCCTCCTACACTGGTCAATGGTCTGGTCACTATGAGGTGATGTGCTTTTGTTGTTTATAGAGTGATCTGGTCTGGGACAAAATTCTATCATTAATGAGATTATAGAATATAAAAAGGAAGGCCAACTGACAGTTTAAAGTGGAACTACCAACTTAGATAAAGTCACCCTGCAATAATTAGGCAGATGGAGACTAGCTTAATAATAGTTATCTTACCTCTAAAAACTACACAATGCTACAGAAATCCTTAATCTTCTGGGACCGGAAGCCAGGTATCATCTTGCCTGCATGCCTGCGCTGTCAGTCCTGATCTCCCTTCAGAAGCATTGCACTGGCCCGAACGGCACCGGAAGGAACTGACAGCGCAGGCGCGCAGACTGCACTAACCTGGCCGTCAGTCTCAGAAGATTAAGGATTTCTGTAACATTGTGTATTTTTTAGAGGTAATATAACTATTATTAATCCAGTCGCCATCTGCCTAATTATTGCAGGGTGACTTTAACTAAGTTGGAAGTTCCACTTTAAAGTGGAACTAACGCTTTATACTGACTTGGGTGAAACATATAATAACCCAAATTATAAAAGTGTTAGTTCCACTCTGAAGAATGTTTTACTGTCACACAGAGGATTACAGAATACTAAGTGCTTATAACTACAGTAGAAAAAACACTGATTTTCACATCCAGTGAGGCCTGGACAGCAGCAGCACACTTTGCCCTGTTGTGAAAGGAATATCAATCCTTTTTTTCACTTGACATATTCTGTATGGACATTATATACAAAGCCAAATGGCTTATACTTTTTATTCACCCTTTTTATTCACCCTTTTTTACACATATATGTTCCTGACAATGAACTCCCAAGATCTGCTTGCAGAGAGCTTTCTGTCATGAAAGCAGATCTAGTGACACAATGTAAAAAACAAACCAGTGTAAACTAGGAAGCATGCAGCGCTGCAGAGACACTGTAACGTTGTATTACATCACACAGATCACTCAGTGCTGCAGAGAGACTGTAACGTTGTATTACATCACACAGATCACTCAGCACTGCATGTAGAGTGTTACATTGTATTACATCACACAGATCACTCAGTGCTGCAGACAGACTGTAACGTTGTATTACATCACACAGATCACTTAGCACTGCATGTAAAGTGTTACATTGTATTACATCACACAGATCAATCAGCACTGCATGTAGAGTGTTACATTGTATTACATCACACAGATCACTCAGCACTGCATGTAGAGTGTTACATTGTATTACATCACACAGATCACTCAGTGCTGCAGAGAGACTGTAACACTGTATTACATCACACAGATCAATCAGCACTGCATGTAGAGTGTTAAATTGTATTACATTCCACAGAGCACTCAGTGCTGTATGTAGAGTGTTACATTGTATTATGTCACACAGAGCACTCAGTGCTGCAGATATAGAGAGTGTAACAGTGTATCACATCACACAGGGCATTCAGTGCTGCTGGAAGAGTGTTACATGGTATTACATCACACAAAGCATTCAATACTGCAGGAGCAATGTCACATTCTACTATATCACAAAGAACATGCAATGCTACAGGGAGATTGTATCACAAGAGTGCTACATTCTGCTACATCACACAGAGCAATCAATGCTACAGGGAGAGTGTTACATTGTATCACATCCTGCTTAGATAGTCTATTGACTAGAAAATGCTCAGGAAACTGAGATCCAAGTAGTTTACTGCCAGAGACATAAAAGTGTAAAAAATAGGTGAAGATCAAAAAATAAAGGCAATTTGACTGTATTAAGTACTTGCAGATTATGTTAATCCAGAATAAAGGGTTTCTATTCCTTTAAATGGCCACGCTCTAAAGAGCCAACAACTAATCTACGTTCACTCTGACAATGCGCCATTGTCAATTTCTTGATTTTGTTCAGGGAAAAAGTTTAGTAGATGATTAGTTCAATGTTTTAGTGTCATCTTCCACTCTCTATTAAAATCTCCACTCTAGAATATCTCTCTGGGGCATCACAATTTATAGCTTATGATCTCCTAAAATACCTAATATTGATGACTGACTTCAAATGCTAAAACTGTTGGAAAAGGGACCTATAAATGAAATGGTATATTATCTCTTTATGCTAAAATATTGGAGGCTTTCATCCGTCATTACGTTTGATAAATCTTACCATCTCACACATAAATTCTCTGCTAATCATTAGTTTCACATCCTCTCCCCCTGCCAGCTCCTCTTAGTCATCGACCCCTTTCATTATACAATCTTCTGGATGAACGGTTTGATCTCTCCCTGGATGTCCCATGTCTTGTACATTATGAATGTCATTTTTACATTGGACTCCAACTGCTTTATATCTTTGCAATGTCTCCTGATTACATCTAGTAACTGTATGGAATGTACAACAGTGAGTGGTTGGTTAACCCTTTAAGTACCAATGGGAAGCACAAAACGCGTTGCAGAGCGGACCCCTCTGGTACTCAAACGGTTAAAAATCTACAGCCTATTTTATTATGTACCAAAAATACCAAGGAGTTTTGAAAGGGCTACAGGGCCAATTGATGCTATATTAACCCTTTAAGGACCACCAGAGGGCTGGTGCATACATAGAATATTCTAAAGATTTTTAGGTTTTGTACTCTTGAGTATATAGAAACATCAAGTAGTTTGTTACAAGAAATAAATACAGAGTTCCCTATTTGTGTTTAACCCTTTCCGTGCCAAGACCCTGGGCTATTTGTTAGACCATGGAGGCTGGGTACATTTTAGCCATTTATGTTATCCATCTGTTTTGTTATGATTCCATCCATAGGCGTGCGCACAGGGTGTTCCGGGTGTGCCTATGTATGTGTTTTTAAATTGTGTAAATAAAATCCTTTGGACTTGTTATAAATCATTTCAGTTACACAAAGATTTGTAATGAAATAACCTAAAAAGTCTGGGCAATGCCCACCAGCCACGCCCCCAGCAACATCGTCTAAAACACAAGTGTCCCTCTTCGGGCATTTGAAATGTTGGGAGGTATGTATTAATGCGGCACTGACTCGGCTGTGAGACAGACACCCGCAACTTTGCAAGTTACTGTGCGCAGACTGCAGACAGAGGCAGCTGAAGCACAGACATGAGGCACTGGCAGCACTGTCTTGAGCGAGTGTGTTAATGTTCAATGTGTGTGCGTGTGAAAGATAACTTCCACCTAATCATTTATTTAGCACACATACATATATATATATACACACACGCGCGCGCACGTGTTTGTGCTTTTGGGTGCACACCCTAATGCAAATGGCTGCGCACGCCTATGATTCCATCAGGTTACATTACAATTATGTATTGAAAACTACATGCATGACCTACACAGATCCTTAATTAAAGGGGAAGTATCAGATCTTAAAAAGTTCTTAGCATAGGTTTAGTTATTAAAATAGTTTTAGGAAATATGTTTTTTTCTTTTCACTTACTTTTAAAGTTATTTAATCTTCTGTGCTGTGCACTTCCGCATAATGGGCAACCTGAATCTTCAGCACAGCTCTTCTCCTCCCACATCAAGCTCCGGTTATCATTATACTGAGGTTGCAACCTCAGTATAATGCTAACCGGAGCTTGGTGTAACGATAGAAGACATTCACACCACACCGAAGGGAAGCGTGAACGCGCTTCCTGGGGCAGCTGGGAGGGAGGTGAGAGGAGAATTAGGAAGTGAACAAGAGCTTTGCCGAATATTCATTGTGCTACATTATGTTGACTGGCAAAGCTTGAAGATGAAATATCTTTAAAAGTAGGTATATTTAGAAAAAAAAACACCTTGCCTAATACTACTATATTAACTAAACTTATGCTAAAAACTTTATAAGTGGTGATACTTACTCTTTAATAGGAGTGTAAAAGGTTATTTTCATATTTCTGAAATAAAAATCTGCATTCCATTGGTTACATGGTAAAATTACCCTTAAAGGGATAGTAATACCTAAAATGTAAAAAAAAATATGTTGTAGGGTTTATCCCCCTGAGTGAAACAAGAGTACTCCCACTGCTGAAAGATGTTTGATTCAAAAGTTATTAATTTTCAAAGTTGATTTTTTTAGGTGCAATATCACAGTGGCCTGAAATTGTACAGTGGCGCTGTTGCTACACGATCCTATGGACAGCTCTGGTCTCAGGACCATAAATCTCCATAGGATGGTGTAGCAACAGCGCCACTGTAAAATTTCAGGCCACTGTGATATTGCACCTAAAAAATTCAACTTTGAAAATTAATAACTTTTGAATCAAACATCTTTCAGCAGTGGGAGTACTCTTGTTTTACTCAGGGGGATAAACCCTACAACATATTTTTTTTTACATTTTAGGTATTACTATCCCTTTAAACAGCTCAATAACAATATAAAAACAATTAAAGTGTTAGTAATGTGCACAAAAAAGTTTTTTTGCATTTAGAAGAGCTTAAAAAGCTGAGCTAAATGCAAAAAATTGTATCTCTCAAACCACTATGGTTTAAGAGATACAGGCGTTTAAAGTTTGATCTGTGTTGGTCAACACGGAGGCGCTTGAGAAGTGCCGCGATCTTGTTATCTACCATGAATCTCTTCATTGGAATGGTCTAAAACGTGTGCCTGGTTTTCAAGCACTTGTTTTAGACCATTCCAATGAAGGGATTCGTGGTAAATAATGAGATCGCGGCTCTGCTCAAGCACCTCCATGTCAGCCAACACGGATCTCCTGCTGACAGCTTTAGAGCTGTCAGTAGAAGAGATCAAACTTTAAATGCCTGTATCTCTTAAAGCATAGTGGTTTGAGAGATACTTTTTTTGCATTTAGCTCAGCTTTTTAAGCTCTTCTAAATGCAAAAAAAACATTTTTGTGCACATTACTAACACTTTAATTGTTTTTATATTGTTATTGAGCTGTTTAAGCTTTTTAAGCTCTTCTAAGTGCAAAAAACGATTTTGTGGACATTACTAACCCTTTAATTTGTATTAGCTGTATTAGTCCAATTTCACTAATACAATAATATCAGTACTTTGGTATTTGGTGATACCTTTTCTATTTGGAATATATTTAGACAAGCTTTCAAGACATTAACGCTCTTCCTCAGGTCAGGAATAATGTAATATCAAAAACTCTGTTCAGTCTCAGTCTGTTCAAAAAATGCATAGTTCCCAAGTTAGATACCAATCTAAGATACTTACAGAGAGAGCTTGGAGTCTTAAAATATATAACATGTTAGTCCAAATAAAAAACGTATCACAAGATGCTAACATAGTCATATGCAAAATATTTTCAGTTGACTAACTTATGAATCATAAAATGGCTGAAGTTACTTCCTACCTTAAATGATGAAGCAAGGACATTTTTTAAACATAGAGGGTTTTAGAAACATTTCACAAATTAAGGTCACAATTTACTGTACAACATCTCAAGCAAGCTTAGCACACGACACAGAAAAGTATAAAATATGAATACCATATACCTCCTGAGTACATTGATACCCAATATGTATAGGTGCACATATGTACGTCATTCCCTGGACAGATTTTAGATTTACATTTTCATAGAGTTAACCACAATGCACAAAACATAGTTTGAAGGCATAATTACCCCATAACTTCAAAACATCCCCCTAAAAAATACATTTTCTGAAAGTAGATATCACATTTACCTTTCTACCCCTATCTTAGTGTGCAAAAAGGTTGCCAGAAGACTGTTTTTTTTCTTTACATCTTTCACCCCTTCATATATACTGAAATCTGTGAACACAATGGAATTGCCTATTCTATTCATTAGCTTCTGCTAGAATGGCATGGGTTGATACGCTGTAAAGAGTTTTCTTTTATGAAATGGTCTGCTGATCTAAAATAGACATAACTATTAGATATGTGAAAGAAAATTCTGCAAGGCATAGCATTTTGGAAAGCAGACATTCGTCTGCATTAAATGAGAGCTTTTTAGCTTTTCTAACCCTAGGCTAGTGTTCACAAATATTTCCATAAGTGAAGATATAGATTTTGAAGTTTTATTTACAGTTACACCTATTCAAAGATAATAAAATCTTTGAAAACCATATGTATGGTGTAATACCACATGTGGTGCCATGAGTACTTACAGTTGCCACTTTTCTTTCTTGAAATTACCTTTCTGCCCTAATATGGTAATAAACATAACAGATCTGAAGAAAAGGTAAGTAAGGTGTACCACTGTGGAAAGAAGACATTCACCTGCTTCAAATGAGGGTTATATAGAATTTCTAACTTTAGGCTGGTGGTCACAAATGTTTCCAGAAGAAGGCATTATAGGAAAACTTGAGCTCTTTTACATTTCTGCAACTTCAAATATACTTATAACTTTGAAAACCTTGGGATTTCCTACTGTAATCATTAGCTATTACTCTTTCAAGAAAAATGGCACCCCAGTATGAGTTGGCATACTATAGGGAGTGCCTAAAGCAAAAATGACACCAGCTACAATCTGTAATTTTATCTTACTTTTTTTCAAACACAATTTGATTGTATTAAATGGTAATAACAACAGAAATGAAGAAAAGGTACACAAAGAATACCATTTTGGAAATAATATAACCCACCACATCAAATATAGGATAACTTGTCTTCCTACGCCTAATCTGGTATGCACAAAGGTTTCCAGAACGTGGTAGTAGAGGAAACAAAAGGACATTTTTGTACATTTCTAAACCTTGAAATGTACTGAAATTTTTATAACTAAGGACTTTCCTGCTGTATCCATTAGCTACTGCTCTTCTGAGAAAAATGGTATGGGTTTACATACTGTAGATCAGAGGTTCTCAACCCGTGCCCTCAGTGGCCACTAACAGGCCAAGACTTTGGAATTTCCCTGCTAGAATACAAGTGTGTTGAAAAGAGACTCAGTCATATTGATTAACTCACCTGTGCTCTTAAAAGGAAATTCTCAAATCCTGGCCTGTTAGTAGCCACTGAGGGCATGGGCTGAGAACCACTGATGTAGATGGTGACAGAAGATCAAAATTACATCTACCTGTTTATTTTGTAAAATTTCAATATTGATACAAATGGGGGTTAACATCACCCGGACCATGGCCTGTGTATACGGGCTTTTACACTAGTAGAATAATAAAATGTAATATTCTGTTAACCATTTGAGTGCCAGAGGGGTAAGCAACACATTCTTTGCAATGCATTGCGTACCCCTCTAGCAATCAAAAGGAGTTAACTAGATCTGAAATATAAAGTTGATTAACCAACTGAAAAACAACACTAAGACTTGTGTTTTCCTTTTTTTATTTAAAATATAATTTTATATTTCACTGAAACACTGATAAGAGAATTTACTATAGTAACCACTTTACAAAACAATACAGGTTCATAAAAAGATTGCATCAAAAATACATGGAAAAAATAAAGATACATCTAAAAGCCAATGTTTCAATATGACATTTGTATAGTTTGTAAAATAAATATATGTGTATGTGTTAGTGTTAATTAGGATGTGTATTGTCTATAAAATACATTGATATATTGGATATACATTAACTATACATCACAAAACAAGACACAGTGTACCGTACAGCAATACATGAATAACCCTTTCAGTGCCAGAGTGGTATGCAATGCATTGCATACCCCTCTGGCACTAAAACGGTTAAGATCAGAGCAGTACAATATATTAAAAAGAAATTAAATTGGGTTAGGCAACCTTTGGTCCCCAGCTGTTGTTGGACTACAACTCCCCTCCTCCTTAGCCAGTCATTGGCCTTAAAGATGAACTATCCCCTTGGAATATGTAACTCTTTGTTTAACAGAAGCACTTACCAAAGTAAGTGTCTTTACAATAGCAGTCAATCCATATACTGTATCAGTTGCATTTGGTAATTCACATATTTGGCTGCTAAGTGTTTTAGTTTAGAATCTGATAAAAACTAGTGCCCTTCATTAGTCATTCAGGTATACTGAAACCTGCTGTTTGTTGTAAAGAGTTGTAAACCAGAGGCAGACTTCAATGGAGAACATTATATAAAGACACAAACATACAGATATTCAAATAGCTAGCTAGATAGACAGACAGATGATAGACAGACAGATGGTAGATAGATAGATAGACAGACATGACCAATAACTAGATACAGGCATGTTGTATGAAGGGCACATACCTAGATAAGTCAAAATGTTAAAAAAAAACATTAAGAGCCACTTATTCCTAGGGCAATTTTCCTCTTTAATCTGGACAGAAAATCCTGTGATCACATTATATGTGGATTATTTCTCCAAAATGATTCTTTAGTACTAGATTTCCTATACAGGAAGACGGCTATAATTCGGGACCCAAACCTTCTCCCACTGAAGTCTTCTTAGGCAGTAAGTAGGAGGAAGATGTTTGCGGTCCTTGACTCTAGAACAAAGAATCATGTCTGTGTCTATGGACATGACATCCAGCAATAATTAAAGTTTAGATATGGGGAGCCAATCTATGCAGACTTGATTCATGGCAGCCATTAATATTTTTTCCTAGATTATGTTGGGTGGAGGTTTGTTATTAGGCAGTACTAATGTTCATGTAACCCTTTGAGTGCCAGGGAGGTATCCAACGCATTGCAACTCACTCAAAGAGTTATCCCTTTAAAGACCAGAGGGGTGTGCAACAAATTGCTTTGCAATGCGTAGCACGCCACTCTGGTCATTAAAGGGTTAATTGTAGCAATTTGATTACTGTATTCTATTTGCACCAGACTTATCCACCTCCATTATCTGCATCCTATCAATAATCCCGTATTCTAAGGATAATCCTACTTGAACACAAGTGACTGTTATCAAGGGTTCAGGCACTGTATTGACTCATCTGCACTCAAAGACATGACTTTGGAAAACAGGAAGTAGGTTCCCCTGATCTGCCATATAGCACAAGGGTACATAAAAGACTTGGAACAAGATAAAGTTTCATTTCCAGTAGTAAAATATTATATCCTCTTTGGTTTACAAATGGAATGTTTATTAAATTAGTATTCTCTGCTGCAATGAGAAAAGCTGTTACTTCGCATAAAGTAAACTAAATGTCCTAGGGTTAGGTTTGGGCGATATTAGCATAGCATAAGTATGTTTTAGCTGAATATAAAAAAACAGTAATTTCAAAGCTTACTTACGTGATTAACACCTCAGAGAACACAGGATTGTGCAATACATTGAATTTGGTCATCAAGGGGGTGAAAAGAGCACTTTAAAGTCTCATTATTGTTTAGTAACAATGTGCTCAAAACATTATTATTGTACCCCCTTCCTTCCTAAACACCATGTTTCTATCAATGTTCAGTCTGTTACACTATGCTCTTGCTTGGCAACATGTAATAAACTCAATGTCTCTGTCACCACGTTCTGCCGTTAGTTTATGGGGCAAAGAGCAGAGACTGTCCCTGTGACATCAGAGGAGATCCTGACAGCAGCATCTGCTACAGCGTTCCAAAATAATACAATCATTTGTAAAGCCTATAGTGGCCCAAATAAACTAAATATTTAAAAAACAAAACAAAAACAAAAAACAAGCAAAGTAAGATTGGATGCACTTATTTTTAAAACAAACAAAAAAGCGATGTGCTGCATGCCCCTCAGACACACAAAGGGTTAATCCTTTGAGTGTCAGAGGGGGGTTTCCAAGGCATTGGGCACCCCTCTGGAGCTCAAAGGGTTAAGGAGTAAGCCATGAACGAAATTAACTATAATTAACTTATGTTTGCCAGTTCCATTATAATATGCATATACTGTGTACTCTGTAGGCATCCTTTGCCATCTTTATCATTTGTCTCTAATTAACGCAGCACCTGTGGCACTAATTAAATGGATTGTGATCTCAGATTGTTAATGCACCTTACTTGTTTAATTGTGTTCATAAAACAAAGATAATTAAAAGTGTCAAGCCGGCAGTGACTGCAACACTAAGTACACGGGAAACAATATTATGAGACTATTTAAAAAATATACATTAAAATGAAAGAAGATTTCATAAATATTTAAATGCAGTAACAAGGCTGTTTGCAATCTAAATTTGATTTGTAGTTTAAATTGGTGATAACAAGCTTCAAACCTACACAATTTATTGAGTTTGCTACGATCCTCTGGGATATTAGAAAACACATAATTCAAATGAGTGCGATACATTCTACCACATAATATACTATTACTATTCAGTAGTAAGTGTGGCTCAGCCAAGGCAAAAACAAATATCTATCATATATAGTGCTTTAAAACATATTTACAAATACTGTAGATAAAAGATATATATATATATATATATATATATATATATATATATATATGGTTAACCCACTGCTGGGAGATGATTAATTGAAGAGTTAAAGTAGAACTTTCATCAAAATTAAAGTGCCCCCCAAATCCTTATTAACCTAGCGATACACATATAAATAATTTTATTATGCTGAATAAGTCCGGCATTATTGAGAAATACAACTTGTTCGTCAGGCATCAGCAGGCAAAAGCGCAGACATCTTGCAGAAAAGTCATTCGTGAGTCTGTGCTGTTTGTCCCGTCTCCTCCAGGATTGGTGAATGCAGTTCCTTTGTACCTTAAGGTACAGGAAGGGTCTTATGGCACAGGTGCACAGAGCGTCTATAGCAGTGTTTCTCAATGTTAATCCTTGGGGCACACCAACAGTGCAGGTTTTCAGGTTACTTCTGCTTGATCACAGGTGAGTAATTAGTGGCTCAGTCATTGTGATTGATTCACCTGTGATTAATTAGGGATATCTTGAATATGTGACCTGTTGGTGTTGCCCGAGGACTGAAGCTGAGAATCACTGGTCTATAGCAAGATCCCTGCCACTGATGCTTGCTGAACAAATTGTATTTCTCAATAATGCCAGACTTCTTCAGCATTATAAAAGTATGTATAGTCGTATCACTATGTTAATAAGAATTTGGCTGGCAATTTAATTTTGATGAATGTTCCACTTTGATACAGAAAATTGCATTTTATACCGTGCTTTGATGCCCTGACAATTTGTGGTGATGTTGCTATTGCTAACTATGGATGACTTCTGTCACGGACTATAGCCCTCCATAGATGGATGCAGCAAAACAATGATAAATAAATAAAAAATTAACCACTGAAGTAATTAAAAATGTTGCAAATATAAACTGATTTTGCACAGAACTCAGGAGGAAACTATCTAGCTGTATCTTTGCACAGAACCCAATATAGACCTAACTGTTCCTTCTTTAAAAGTGCAGTGAACTAGAGTGACCTGCTGGTAGGCTTAAGTTACTGCAGCCTCTTATGGGAATACTAGCTGAAGAGCCCGTTACATGGGCCACAGTGCCACTGCCACCCGGTCGCGGGGCAGTCATGTACAGTAGAGACTGCCCGCGTCGCGGCTGAAACAGAGCTGGATGCTCCGAAAGAGCGTCCAGCTCCGTATCAGCCGCGGCGCGGACAGTCTCTACTGCGCATGACTGCAGCACGCGCAGCAGTGTCTACTGCGCATGACGCGGCATTACACACGTTTTAGTGAATTATTATATAGGGTAGTGAGATAAGAAATAACCATAAGGCACCCTTAACGCAAATCATTTTTTAAACTTTACAGCTTTGAATAAAATAAACCTAATTCTTGCAGTAATACTTGCAAATTACTAATATACTTGCAAATTACTAATGCCCATATTGTAGCTTTGTTAAAAAGAAACTTATTGCCCCAGTGTCATCTCTCAAACCCTTATTGTTTGAGAGATGATAGCGCTCAAAGTTCTCCTTCCCTGACTGAACGCTGACTGCAGGGATATCCAGTATTACTTGCATCAGGTCGGCTCTGCAGCATTGCCGAGATCGTGTTTATAAAAAACAAATCTTTCACTAAAACTGTCTTCTACGTGTGCTTGCAAACCAAGCACACGTAGAAGACCGTTTCAGTAAAATAATTATTTTTTATACACGTGATCTCGGCTCAGCTGCAGAGCCGTCTGATGCACATAAGACTGTCGTACGACAGCTTCCCCTGCAGTCAGTGTTCAGCGTTCAGTCAGGGAAGAGGGAGGGAGGGGGGAATTTTGTATGCTATCATCTCTCAAACCATAAGGGTTTGAGAGATGACACTGGGGGCAATAAGTTTCTTTTTAACAAAGCTACAATATGGGGATTAGTAATTTGCAAGTATTACTATCCCTTTAAGTACTTTGCTGATGGTTTTATTTATTTTTTCTGGACTTAAGTCCTAAATAAATATAAATATTCACTGTATCTATGCCACTAGTAATAACAACATTAACCATTTAACACTTTAAGAGTCAGAGACGTATCCAATGTATTGCAACTCAATGGGGGTTATGCACTAACATGTGAAGAAGAAGGGATGACGGTACTTTCCTGTTATCCGGAACCATTTTCAAAACATTTTTCAAACACTTTTCAAACATTTTTAAACAAAATCTTTATTATAATATTTATAACACCCTTATTATAATATTATAACAGATTCTGACAGGACAGATCCTGACAGGAAATAACAATAACAGGAATTAGTTTTGAAAATGGTTCGGGATAACAGGAAAGTACCAAGATTACTTTTCCTATGGGATCACTTCTCCAATTCCTATGTTATTCTATGGAGAAAATGTACTAAGATCTATCTCACTTGAGAAATCTTAAAGGTATGGTAGAACTTTATTATTACCAGCTCCATATTGTGCATATCCTATATAATAATTCGCTAAATCGTGTGTAACGCTGCAACATGCACAGTAGACACTGCTGCGCGTGCTGCAGTCATGCACAGTACAGACTGTCCACGCCGCGGCTGATACAGAGCTCGGCGCTCCGAAGGAGCGTCCAGCGCTGTATCCACCATGGCGCGGGCAGTCTCTACTGCTCCTGACTGCCCCGCGACCAGGTGGCAGTGGCACTGTGGCCCGTGTAACGGGCTGTTCAACTAGTTTGTAAAATAATTTAATAGCCCCCAGGTTCATCTCTCAAAGTTCCCCCCTCCCTCCCCCTTCCCTGAAGTCAGTGTTGTACTGACTGCAGGGGAGGTCTGTCGTACCACAGGCTTGCGGCTCTGCAGCTGAGCCGAGATCGCGTTAGTGACAAAGAATTATTTCACTGAAACGGTCTTCTAGACTGTTTCAGTGAAATAATTCTTTGTCACAAACGTGATCGCGGCTCTGCTGCAGAGCCGCCTGATAAAAGTGAGACCGGATACCCCTGCAGTCAGTACAACGCTGACTTCAGGGAAGGGGGAGGGAGGGGGGAACTTTGCCTTCGGTTATCTCTCAAACCATAAAGGTTTGAGAGATGAACCTGGGGGCTATTAAATTATTTTACAAATATGTACAATATGGGGGATACTAATAATAAAGTATTACTATCCATTTAATGCATATTCTTTATTGAATAATATAGGAACTGGAGAAGTAATATCACTGGAGAAATCATCTCCCCTTTATTACCTCTTTATCGCACCTTAGTGCATCTTCCCATTACAAAAAAATATATATATTTTTTCAAACCGGCGCTGCTGTTGATTTAATAAACAGGTTTGTCGGTAACACTTGTGGAGTGATGTATCTCACAATGGTGGGCATACCCTTGTTTTACTCAGCAGAAAAATCCACTTAACATATGCATTTCTGTTTTATGCTATTTGTACTAATGAGTGTTCAGCTCTTATGTCATTTGTTTCTTCAATTAGTTAAACATCCTTTCCGCACTTGTCAGGGCCGCAGTACCCCCGTGGTTCTGTTGGCTGACTTCTGGTGGAACAATCGTTCTGCAAGAGCACTCTAGTTTTCTTGTCTGTTATGCAACACAGGTACTGGTTACCTGTCTCGAATGTTTCATCAATGTAGCTGTACTGCCTTCTCTTTGCTAAGTACCGTAAAATCTCAGGTATAATACGCACCTGTGTATAATACGCAGGTGCATAGTATACCCAAGATTTTCGGGGAAAACAAGAGTGCCTATGTATAATACGCACCCCTGTTTTCCCATGCCAGACAAAAAAAAATCCCATTGCCACCGGTTTCCTCCCTCCCTCCCGGCTTACCCATCTCCTCTTCTGAAGTGCCTCCGTTTGCTTCAGCCTGACAGGGTGCCAGCGGGCGGCATGCTTGCATCGCCGCCCGCTTCCAGCATGGCCCTGTCAGGACCTCTCCTTTGCAGTCAATGGGTAATGTTTTGCAAGGACTGCAAGGTCCTCGCCGGGGAACACCATAAATCCTAAGCGCATAGTTATAAAATTAATGTCTCGCGTATAATACACCCCCCCACACTTCACATAAGGTGAAGAGGGGCAAAATTGTGCGTATTATACGTGAGATTTTACGGTATGTTCATTCGAGTCGTGCTTATATGTCAGTTATGACTGTTTGGTTAATACTGGATATTTGGGTATTTGTTCTCTTTGTACACTTTATTTCTCAATAAAGCTTTTGAAAAAAACAAAAAAAAAACAAAAAAAAAACATGTATTTCCATCAACAAAAAGTTGATTGTTCCTTTAAGTAAATATGAAAAAAAATAAAACTCTTCAGGTCAACATTTTGAAATAAGATCAGTAGATTAATGTGCAGAAAAAAATGTTTCCAGACAATAATGTAATTTGAAATGCCTATCCATTAGGGCTCTGGTCAATTGACTTAAACATCCACCATAAGAAGAGAACGCAATGCACTGGGAAGCAATGCACTACACACCACTCTGGTCTTAAAAGGGTTCAAATGAGTCACATCTTTATATACTTTTATGAAGAGACAACAACAACAACTCGTTCACAATAATCCACTATAAAATACTGCGGCCTATATTTATAAAAGAAAACTGGCATTATTCTGGAGTAAACCAACTGCACCTTAGGGGACAAATAAAAATTCCTGTTAAAGTAAATTGAGCTTTTAACCCCTTGAATGCTAGAGAGGTTTCTGCAATGCATTGGAGATCAAGCATTCAAGGGGTTAAAAAGCTCTATTCAAGTGCATGAGAATTTAGGAATTTTTATTTGTCTTCTGTGGTTTACTCCAGAATAACTCCAGTTTGCTTTCATAAATGTGGGCCTGTTTCCTTAACTACTTTGGTTCCAGAAGACATCCCAACACACATCACTTGTTTTCAGTAGGACAGGGTAGACCTGAAGCCCACCATCCTAACAACAACGGACAGTGGATGACAGGAGTTGTAGTCCAACAACAGTTGGGGGTGACTGCAGTTTGCTCCAATTTCTTAGTACATCAAACACAATGTGTCTGCTCAAATATTATCAATGAAATGTTGATGGATCTCCCAGTGCACCTTTCAGTTTAAACAAGCAAAGACATAAAACAACAAAAAGACAATCATATTATGCGATTGCTTCCCTTA
This sequence comes from Rhinophrynus dorsalis, assembly GCA_037306005.1. Lineage (NCBI taxonomy): Eukaryota > Metazoa > Chordata > Amphibia > Anura > Rhinophrynidae > Rhinophrynus > Rhinophrynus dorsalis. The sequence continues at coordinate 208,878,497 of CM074725.1, read as the reverse complement.
CTAATACAATTTTCCTTCATCTTTGGCGTCTGTAAATATTAAATACAAAAATATTCTATTTATGCAGTCAGCATCCAAAACATATATTTTGTCACCTGTGCTTCTTAAATCAACGTATAGAGTACATGAAGACTCTCATAAAAGGGGTTAATGACTTTAAAGAAAAAATACTGAATTCATGTTATTAATATTATTGTTAGACTATGCATAATAAAATATTATTAGATGAAGTCTGTGTGACTGTTGGTCCATAGGCCAGGTTGCTTTTGGTCTGTTAGAAATAGCTATAGATTATATTTCATTACATTGTTTAATACTGTGTGGACCAAAATCAATAATTATTTAAAACACTCCCACTTAAAGGGATAGTAACACTGAATAAAAATTATATATATATATATATATATATATATATATATATATATATATATATATATACATATATAGTTGGGTTTATCTTCCTGAGTAAAACAAAGGTAGTCCCTCTGTTGAAAGGTGTTTTATAAAAACGTCATTGCAGGTCAAACTTGAATTATTTAAGTGCAGTATCTCAATGGCCTGAAATTGTACAGTGGCGATGTTGCCGCATCATCCTATGGGAAACTCTTTTCAATTGACCATAAATCTCCATAGGATGGTGTAGCAACATAATCACTGTAAGATCTCAGGCCATTGAGATACTGCACCTAAAAAAATTCAGGTTTCAGTTGCAATAACTTTTGAAAAAACACCTCTCAGCAGTGGAAGTACCCTTGTTGTACTCAGATGGATAAGTCTTACAATATACATTTTACTATATATTAAGTGTTTCTATCCCTTTAAAGATAATAATCAGCATAGAAATGAATGTAAACACCTTCCACTGATTGGCTACTCACTTCAGGCTAGGTTTCTGATTGGTTCGCCTCTCTTTAACTAATCCTGCAATGTACAGCAAGATATGCATTTTCAATCTGTAGAGTCCATAAACTTTTACATTTGTATACACTGTTGCATAAATCAGGATCAAACATATACATACTGAAACATAATGCATGGAAAGACTCAGTATAAGACTAGTTCCCATGGTCAACTTTGTTGCAAGGTTGCCAATAAGAAATAAATGTAATTGTAAAGGTCCCCCATGTAAATGACCCCAGATAAATCAATGCTATCTGTTATCTGAAATCTGTTGCTGTAACAAAGTTGCCTATGTGAACTAGGACTAATGATTAATGTGATTCACACACAAACACACTACTATAATGTCTAATTATCAAGAAGAACTAATCAGAGAGAAGGTGATTATGTAAGTGAAGTGAGTACAAACTGGTTGTATTACAAATCCCATCTTTGTTAACCCTGTAGTGTGTGTTTTTCATAAGTAGCCTGCAATAAAGGGAAGGGTCTTGTCACAGTGCTGTTTATGTTGCATCCCAAAACAGCATAAGTTTCAAACATTGCAAACAACCACTGGCTTTGTGGGGACGAGGGAAGCTGTAGTCTCCAACTGATGTAGAGCCAAAGGTTATCTTCCAATGCTCTAGAAGATTCCAGGTAATTTAAACATTAAAGGGACATTATCATCTGAAATAGCTTATCTTCATAACACGCAAATCATTTTGATGTGTCATATATGTAGGAGTATGCTAATTAACAAGTAAAAATTGTTTGTTTGGAACATATGTTACTATATGCTATTGCCAGTTATGTTAATAAGTTTCTATCTCACCCATTCCTCCTGCACTGAATTAACCACTGGTCATATGCAGGAAAACAAGAGGGAGCAATTACAAGGCATCTCAGCTGAATAATAGATGAGACATAAAAATTCCTAGCTGATATAAATGGGGTAATAACCCCCTTTAACTCTCTGAGTACCAGGGAGGTATCCAACACATTGCAAACTAGATCACCAAACTCTCTAGCATTCAGTAGGACAAACTCCCCAATTAAATCAATGGACATTTTTATTGTTTTCCTATAATGAATTTGACACAGGAAGAGAGTGTTTCAATGGACCGGCTAGATCCAAAACAGCCAACTCAATCACAATGGACGTCATAAAGAAGTATCTTTATTGGTAAGTAGTTCTATGAATAAGTGAGAGAGAATCACGAAACGCGTATGGCGGTTCTTTTGTGATATTTTGCTAGTTCAAAACCATGAGTGTCATCTATTCAGAAGTTGGATGTTTTTAAACTTTGTACCAATAAAGATACTTTTTTACGACGTCCATCGTGATTGAGTTGGCTCTTTTGGATCTAGCCAGTCCATTGAAGCACTCTTCCTGTGTTGTCATGTCTGTCGAAGCTTGTGGCCAAGGCTGTGGAGAGTACCTCTGGACTGGCGTGAGACATTTGAGCTCTGGTGAGCGTGGATAAAATAATCATAAGTATATTTGATTGACTACAATTGGCAATAGTAGAGGACATGATTCTATTGCTTTGTCTATAAAGAATTTAGTTTGAGCCAGAATGAATCCAGTCCTTGTTAGTACATCAGACTCCAAGTGTTTAACCCCTTGAGTACCAGAAGGGTGTGCAATGCAAGGGGTTACAATTAATTACTTGCCAAATATAAGTAGTAGGCAGATACATAAAGTAAACCTTTGAGTGCCAGTGGGGTATCCAACGTATTGCAACACAATGTGTAGGATACCTCTCCGGCACTCGGGGTTAAAGCAGCTTTATTTATAAAATAAAAATGCAAACCGACTGCACAATAAAGAACAAATAACATTTTTCATGACTTTAAAAGGGATTTGAATCTTTTGTATGATATAGAGCTAGCCAATGTATTGCAGGGACATCTTCAGAATTCGAGGTGTAAACCGTTTGCAATGCATTGTGTAACCCTCTAGCGCTCAAAGGGTTAAAAGTCTGTTTGACATCAACAGGAATACTGTGTTTTTTACTTGTCCCTGATGCAGAATTTTGGCTTTCTCCAGAATTATTACAATTTGCCTGTATGTATAAGGATCAAAACATGCAAATTTGTTTAAATTATCACCCTATACATGCACGTGCGCACTAAACCCCCCACCGCCCAGTCAGGTCTGTGCCTCCTTCAGGACAGACCTGTAGATGCTGCTCTCCCTCGTCGGCTCTTTAGCATTACAGAGTGCAGGGAGATGACATCATCTCCCAGCGCTATGCATGAAGAGAAGACTATGTGGGAGCTCCAGCAGCTACAGGTCTGTGCCAAAGGAGGCACATACAGACCTCTCCTGCCACTGGACCACCAGGGAAGAGGTAGGAAACGGACACTGGGGGGGCAATGTGGAAATGATGGGGCAATATGGATCTGATGGGGCAAGATGGAGATGATGGCAATGTAGAGATTATGGGGCAATGTATGTGAGGGTAAGTTGGAGCTGATGGCAATATGGAGCTGATGGGAGGCAATATGGAGATGAAGGGGGCAATGTGAGGGTAAGTTGGTGCTGATGGGGCAATATGGAGCTGATGGGAGCAATATGGAGATGATGGGGGTAATGCGAGGGTAAGTTGGAGCTGATGGGGGCAATATGAAGATGATGGGGGCAATGTGGAGCTGATGGGGGCAATATGGAGCTGACAGGGGACAATGTAAGGGCAATATGGAGATGATGGGGGGCAATGTGGAGATTAGGAGCATTGTGGAGGTGTCCAGTGGAGATGGCCAATGGGGGGGGGGGGCGCTTCAGATTTCTGTGCCTACAGGCTCCAGAGATGTAAATTCTTTTCTTTTTTTAAATACATATTTTGAATAAATAATTATAAGAAGTGACTTTTTTTTCATTTGAGCCCCTGCCCCCCAAAATGTCTGTGCACGTCCCTGACCCTATATAAAGTCCCCCCCACAATAATTAGGCATATGGCCACTAGCTTCTTAATAGTGTTATTCTCTCACATGTACCCGGTTCTGAAGTAATCCTTCTTCTTCTGAGACTGGCAGCCAGGCTTGCACGCAGACATCTTGTCTTAGAGATATCTGAGCGCCTGTGCTGTCCATCCTGGTCTCCTCTAGGAGGCACTGTACTATACCTTAAGGCAGGGCTTAAAAGTTGAAGTCATTTGCTACTAGCCAGACCTGAAAAGTTACTCGCCACTGCAAGCCAAAACATACCCACCAGGGCTGAATTTCTACTCACCAGGACTAAATTTTCACTCGCCATTGGCTAGTGACGAGTGGAAATTTTGAGCCCAGCCTTACGGTAATGGAAGGGACTGATGGTGCAGGTGCGCAGCTCTAAAGCAAAAAGCCTGGCCGTCAGTATGAGAAAAAGAAGGATTAATTCAGATTGTGGTACTTGCGCAGGATAATATCACTGTTAAGAAGCTAATCACCATATGCCTAATTAATGTGGGGGACTTTATACAGGGTGATAGTTTCGCTTTAAAGGTAAAATAGGTTTCATTTTAAAACCAGAAAATGTCTGTTGTGTGGGGCAAAAAAAATTATTCACTTTCCTGGGACTAGCCAGTGAAATAAAATAATCAAGTTCCTTTGCATTTGAAATACTTGTCCCGTCAATTATATTATTTTCTATTATATCTTTCAAAGAGGGTTCACTCTCATTACCAAACTGCTTCTGTCTGTGTGCAGGTAAATATCTAACAAAAATGAAAGAAATACTGCACTCACAGGACGTAATTAAATAAAAGTTGTCAGGCCTCACAATCTAACCTAGGCCTCAAAAGGTGTTTTTTTTATCCTTATATACAGTATATATGTATAACTATATCTCAAACATAAATGTGTGCGTGTTTATTCAAGACTGATTTTCTTAAAGGGGAATTATCACCCCTATACAAGTTTAGCTTATTTTAATCCCTATCTAGCAATAAGCTGAAATCATTTGTTAGTTTTGTTTAAAAAAAGCATTCTGTGGTGAAATCGACATTTCGAGCCTGTGCCTTACTTCCGGACAGTCTGTGGTTACATCTCTGCACCGCAGTCTGTCAATCTTCTTGTATTCCTCCCCAAGTGTGGTCACGTTCCAACCTCCTCTGATGACGGAGGAGTTCTCCATGTAAGCTGGTTGGTACGTGACCATACTTGGGGAGGTAACAGAAGGAGATTGACAGACTGTGGTGCAAAGCTGTAACCCCGCAGTCTGTCCGGAAGTAAAGCCACGGCTCATTTTTAACAATGTAGATTTTGACACAGAATGCCTTTTTTAAACAAAAATAGCAAGCAATTTAAGGTTATCGCTAGACAAGGATTAAAATAAGCTAAACTTGTACAGGTGTGCTAGTTCCCCTTTAAAGAACACAGAGGGTTAAAACCCATTCTCTCCTGGGGGGCATGTACCAGAGAGTTTGCAAACTTTTTTATCTTTTAACTCTTTGCATGCCAGGGAGGTATCCAACACATTTCAAAGAATTCAAAGGATTAAACCTGTTTCTTTCTTTTCTCTACATAATCACACCTATGTATAGGAAAGAATATTGCATTTTTTATATGAAAGCACAATTGAAAAATACTGTTTGACATGCTACATCTCTTCAATATTGGAACAACATTTTCTGCACTATTTGTAATGCCTGTGCACAAAGCTTTACTCCACAGTACAAAGCCATTCGTGCTTTGGAATTTCCACTTTGTGACATCGGCGCCTCTTCATAAAATCTGCATCCAACACAGGTGGCTTGCTGGGTTCTGAAAAGGTCTGGGGCCTGTTTCAACCTAATGCATTACTAGTGCAAAGTGCACCCCAATTGCACAGTTATTAGCATTGATATTAGTGCCAATACATGCCCTAAGCTGGCAATATAACCTAAGGCTTTAAGCTTGTGAGTGAGACCTGGGACTTTAGACCCCATTAACCAGTACCTAGAACCCCACCCCCACCCCCTGGTCCAAGGAGAGGAGAATGTGGGTTCTTTATCTGCAACCAGAAGCAGGCTACATGGTATCTAAGTGGATGTCTTTAATTACTTTATGCAGCTCTATGAATGGCCTAAGTCAAAGATTTTCCTACATGTTCTGCACTGGTATAGTTGTGTATGTATATGTATGTGTAGATACAATTACATCAACACAAGCACATAGCTGCTTTAGCATTTGTTCTCAATATGTGCCAACTGCATTTCATACATTTATCCTATTGATTCTTACTGTGTCCCGTTCTCCAACTAAATTCACTATGGCACTAATTTTTCCATTTGCAGCTGTTCCTTACATAGACATACCTGGGGTTATGCACTACAGAGGTGATGAAGAGGACATGGCCTCTCCAGTGAAATCACTTCTCCAATCCCTATGTTACTGTACAGGACCTATATACTATGATATCTGCCACTTGAGAAATCTTAGTGCATTATCTCTTTAGAATCACATAGGAACAGGAGAAGTGCAATCCTCCCTAATGCTAATTGTTAATGAGATATATATGCCAGTATTTGTCAATTACTTGGCTCATTAACATGGCCAATATGCAACAAGCCAAATTTGCCAATATTTAAAGTGGATCTATCACGTAGATATAATTGCCCTCCCAATTAATTGTTAGTATAACGTAATCATAGAAATAGTGTTATAATGTTTATTAAGTGCCTGCATTATTTGGAATCATAAGTTTGTATGAGACTCACCTCAAGACAACAGAGCAGACATCTTGGTGAAGAGGAGCTGTGCTCCTGCGCTGTCCGTCGCTGTCTTCACTGATAGGTTATTTGCCAAAGGGGGAGTTGCACTATACAGCAAGGTACATGTAGGAATGGACAGTGTAGGCACACAGATCTCTCTTCGTCAGGATGTCTGCAATGCAATAATGCCGACACTTAATAAACATTATAACATCATTTCAGTGATTACCACTGTATTAACAATTAATTGGGGGGAAATTATATCTACGTGATAGTTCCAATTTATCTTCACAATGTGCTAGTTTTTGTAACACAGAACACTAAAAAGCAGAATTTATCTATTTAAAAAGAAATGGCATCTGCTCCTTGATAGAGGTCTGCACTAAGATGCCACATATTCCTAGATGCTTATAAACATTTCAGTTTGAAGGCCTGCACAGGGATGAGTGGAACCCTGCAGTGTGTGTTTCTTATAAATGTCCCTGATTTAAAGGGAAATTAGGTCAATTCAGCTCCCACTCTAGCCAGGTGCAATACAGGCTCAATTACAAGGGTAAAATAAGCAAATATCTGGAAGTTAAAGCACATTTATTTAATCACATTTAATATAGTCTTTTATCAAAGTTCCCTAACTGGGGTCTTACCACCCCATTAGATCATGAGCTTTATACTTGTACTTTGAGAACTGGGGCAATTGTCGAGCAAACCAATTGCACCAAAGGGGGGGGGACACATTGAAAAAAATCCCATAATTTCCTTTTAACCTTTTGAGTGCCAGAGAGGGATGCTAGGCAGGTCTCCAGTGCATTGCATCACAATGTGCTATACACCTCTGTAGCATTCAAGGGTTTAAAACCTCATTTAAATCAAATCTTTGGTGAAGTTGGTCTGCCCCAGTTCTCTCTTGGTATATTAGTCTCATTAACCCTTTGAATGCCAGAGAAATGCGCAACACATTATGAAGCAATGTGTACACACCTGTCTGTGACTCAAAGGGTTAACTAGTGGTGATACAAATGGTTCCTCATAAAAGCTTGGCTAAAAAAATAAAAGTTGTGCAAATAAAAAAATAATATTTCAGTTAATAATATGCAATACAATACTCATTTTTTCCTATATATTTAAATCGGTATCTCTAGAATCTATATATATATAATGTAATACCAAAAAGTAGCTGACTTGGCCCCTGACCCAAGCCTATCTCTGAGTACCAGGTCCAGTGATTTGATCTGAGTCCCAGGCCGAAGCTGATAATTGTGAATTATGGTCTAAGACTGGAATTTAAATATTCATAATTTTTTTAGCAAATATAATCAAGAACTTGGAATGTCAAGGTCACAAGTCTAAAGCTTTTTTATGATTTCGTACCTTTAAAGGGGCAGTACATATTTTTATAAAAATATATATATGATGTAGGGCTATCCCTACTGAGTAAGACAAGTCTATGTCTACTTCTGGGAGATTTATCCCTAAAAAGATATTACAGGTCAAACTTTTATTCATTCAAACCATTAGAAACAGCTTCAACTGGTGTCCAAAAAGGTATTTTTAATTTTTTTTAAAGGCAACTATTGGGATAGTTTGAGTTATAGTCTCCAGCTGATGAGCACTTATGAAAATTGTAGTTTTATGCCAAAAAAAGTTTGAGTTGCAATAACTTCTGACTGAAACATCTCACTCAGCAGTCATATAAAGCCCTATAACATTTTACATTAAAACCGTTTACCGCTCTTTTATATTTTATGTACAGTAGCAGTCAAAAGTTTTAGGACACCTCAATTTTTGCTGCTTTTAGTTATTGCCATATAACTTGACAAAAACATTAGAAAAACATGTAAACATCGGGTATTTCTAAAATCAAGACAAATATTATAATCTATTTAAAAGGGGTTTTTTTTAGCGTTTGCAGATGTGTAAAAGATTTTTTGTGCAAGAAGGACAATGGCTGTTTTAACACTTCTACTGTGTTTGTGTTTAGCTGTAATTTTCCTCTTACTCATTTAATGTACCCACATATATTATATACCGTAAAATCTCGGGTATAATATGCACAATTTTACCCAACTTCACCTATGTATAAGGGCATTACCATTGGCTGGAGGCAGAAGGTCCTGTAAGCCCAATTGAAGGAAGCAGGAGGCAGGGCGGCAAGTGCAAGAAGTTTTGCCTTCTCTTTGGCAGTTCACTTGCACAAAAGTAAGGTTTATCTTCAAAGCGGAAGAGGTCTGCTAACACTATATTTTTTTTGTATTAAGGGAGAAAACAAGGGTGCTTATTATACATAGGCACTCTTGCTTTCCCCTAAAATCTTAGGCATAATATACACCTGTGTATTATACACAGGTGCGTATTATACCTGCGATTTTACAGTACTGTTTTTCTTGCCATAAGATGGGCTTTCTAAAGATACCATTATTTTCATCAAATTTCCTGTAAAAATATTTATAAAATATGATGAAACAAATGTAAGAAATGCACTTTTTTTAGCTTTTGCACTAAAAATCTTTTATATATCTACAAAAGCTAAAAAAAACCTTGCTAAAAAGATTATAATATTTGTCTTGATTTTAGAAATACCCAATGTTTATATGTTTTTCTAATGTTTTTGTCAAGTGATATGGCAATAACTAAAAGTAGCAAAAATTGAGGTGTCCTAAAACTTTTACCCGCTAGTATAGATAAGGATATTTTTTCTACTCCACAAATATTTTTTATAATGATACCTCTTTACTGCACTGAGTGCCGGGGTGGGGGGGTCTCCAATGCATTGCTTTTCAATGCATTGGCTACCCCACTGGCAATCAAAGGGTTAACACTACTGGAGAGATATCTCCAGTAATTAATTGGAAACGCCCCTATCATCCAATTGGTTTAAAAAAAAGCCATTTTGTCAGCCGAGACAGTTACAAATCACTATCACTAGCTCTGTTTCAGTACTTTGGTCTATAATGTTCCTTATAAGGTAAGCAACCTAACATTAAAAGAGTCATTTAAAAAGGGCATGGGGTATCTGTTATGCCAATGCAGCCCAGCATAATGAATTTTTCATAAGCAGTCCTCTTTAACCCTTTTACTGCAAGGTTGCTCACTTGAGAGCGATCGCTACAGTTTCGGTTTGGCACTTGCTTCTTCTGAGGTAGAGCTAACACGTCTAGGACCAAACCCATACAAATATTTTCAACTTTGTCATCTTGCAGCTGCCGAGTTAAAGCTTGAAATCCTCTTCCACACACAGCTGGGAGATCGTCTTCTTGATACGGAGGGACGTTAAACGGGCTTTTCCATTCGCATACCAACACTCGCGCATGATTCTACCCATAACTCGAAGAGCCTAAAAATTGCAGAAATAAATGAGAATTCATATATCTGAAAGAAAACATTTAGGGCCGTATGTTCAAAGGGATAACACTAAAAAAACAATGTTGTACGAACAAAAAAAATAGTAATTGTGTGCATGAACGACATATTTTCTATATAGTATATGACAAAAAACTAGTAATGTCCTTTGTGTACGACACAACCCCAGAATTGGTGGGCAAAGGAGCAGGGAAAGGGCTTAACTATTCTCCAGTTTCATATAGAGGAAAAGAAAATTTGTCGTAACCAACAACAAAAAAGTATTGAAAAAGACAAACTCTGTATGTTAAGAAAAAAGTGGAGGGAATGTGAAGTTCTGAATATGAGAACTGCTGTCTTTAGTTAAGACATTTTTGTCATTAGGTAAGACATTTTTTGTTGTTACATATGACATTTTTGTCTTTACATACAATAATTTCAGTCAGGACAAACGACAAATTTCCCATCACAACTGACACTCTCTGAAAATATTAATGAGCTCAACGACACTGTACTTCGAAAAGTCGTTACAAACAACAAAAGCTATTTCACTACTTCTTTGAACATATGGCCCTTAGACACAAAAATGTATCTACGTGAATAAGTGGCTCCTAAAGGGCAATTAATATGTAGACATGCAGATGAAGCAGGTAAGCCCGGAGGATCAGTGTAGGAGCTGAACAGGGTGGGACTGAAAAAAGTGCTTTCCTGCTCATCCAATGGTCCAGTCTGAACAGCGAGGATGCCAGTCTAGCATCTGAGACCTCCTCACAATCCAGCATAGACATAACACTCTGAATGAGAAATCCATTGAATGCACACCACATCGCTCTACAGAACCATCAAGGATAGGGGACAAACTGCAAATTGGAAGTTTCCAGCTACAAACTTTCAATGATACTAAGGAGTTAGAAAGGATAGTGACATCATTATGCTAATAGAAAAACAATTTGAATGTTAACACAATTTTTCAACACATTTTTCATTATTAAGATATTTCTTTGTGAAATAGAGAAACTGTCATTTTGAAGGGAAATAATCAGCTTGAGACATGCTCAGTGCTCAAACACGTTATCAGTGATGCAAGAGGAGGAGTAATATGGACCCTTTTACCATTACTTCTAGAGCAGTATGCCATCTTGGGGTGCTGACTGTGTCTGGTATAATGCATTATTGTTTACGGGCACCTTGGGACAGACCATGGGCCGTATTCAGGAAAATAAAATGGAGACATTTTGAGACACATAAATTGAACAATAAGGGACAAATGAAACATCTCAGTTATTTAAATGGGGCTGTTAACCCAATGCATGATAAACCGGGCTCCGATGCTGAACTGTTCCTCTTTAGCTACCTGAATATAGCCTGAAATATTTTTAAAACCAACTTCCCATTTAACACAGAGCAGTGCTTTGGGGACCTCTCTAATATCCAAGGAGGTAAAGTGATAACAATGTTTCACAATAAAAGCAGTTCCAATTAATCTTCAAAGTATTTGGGCCATGGAGAGTGTTATTTCAATACTGTCCGAGTTGTAGTTCAAGAGTAATTGAATGATAAAGTATCCCTCTCCCTCCCCTTTTACTGATGTAACACTGCTCACCTCAGAGCAGCAAGACTGTCCAGATTGATTGCAGAGAGGGACACTCTTCAATGAGCATAAGGAAAACCGGATAAACCTGTCAAGGGGGGCAGGGTTTTCCTTATGCTCACAGTAAGAAGATTGTCCCTTGCTGCAACCTATGCGGTCAAGAGACCAGCTTCCACATCTTAGGGGATGTGGCTTAAACTAGGTAAAAGGGGCGGGAGGATGGTACTTTATCATTCAATTATGCTTGAACTGCAACTCTGACAGTACTGAAATAACACTCTCCATGGCCCAAATACTATAAAGATTAATTGGAGCTGCTTTTTTGTGAAACATTACTATCACTTTAATGTTTTATTCCATTTTTCAGAACCGTCTCCAAGCTCCATAACTCCATTACACAAAAGTAATAAGGTTCTCATTAAAAAAACACAAGCAAACACTAATATAAATGTCATGCAGATTTTCACGTTGTCCCCCTCCCCATTAATTACCCATAATCACTCTCACAGCTAATTATATATTGTTATTAAGACTGTGAACATGTTTCCTTGGAAACAATGATACCTCAAAACTTTGCCACTGGTTGGGTATGTTGGGTCGTAACTTTTGTTCACACACGACCTTTCTCATGTCTTCCAAAGACGGATCAGAAGGCACCAGGTCATAAAAAGGCAGCTGGTATTCATCAACAACACCTATGACAAATACGTGTAAGATTTTAATAATGAACACCAAAATCCTTGTGATCATTGACTGTACATAGAAAGAAATAGTAGCAGTAGCACCTAGTGGTGACTTTTCCTAGATTTAATTTTCATTTACTCTTTGAGAGACAAAGGGGTGTGTAACTCATTCCTTTGCAATGCGTTGCACACCCCTATATAGCATCCAAAGGGTTAAAAAAAAGTTTGTGATGTAATAATCATGTTTTAATGAAGCAACTCACAGTCTGAGAGTTCTTTGATTTATTAAAGAAAAACAATACATATATTCATGATGAAATGTTAATATTACTTATTACTTATGTAAATCATAATAGCTATAATAAGTTTTATGAATTCGCATAACTTTCACAAATTTTAAATAGGTCATATTTTGATCCTTTTATAGTTATTTGGGGCTACAGATGGTCACTAATTTGTCTAATATCAGAGCAATATTCTCTAAAGATCAGTCAGTGTACACAGAACAAACCTGTTTATTCATACTGAAAAAGTGATGCACCGGGCTCTGTGCAATACAATGGTTTATTATTAAAACCTGTAACTATTTTAGGGCTTTTTACTGTAATAAAAACCTTGTAATAAAACAAGGTTACTCCACTTCTGGCAAAGGCTTGATTAAAAATATATTACCGATCAAACCTATTGAACAGAGCACAAAGTTGTATGTTTCTATTCTAGGAACAATCTTTTTATTTTCCCACTGTAGCCTGACTAACTACAGCAATAGCAGCAGCTCTGCTTGGTTACCAGACCAGATTACCGGTTTGTTTGTGCACTAACAATGTTTGAATTAAAGGAATAGTAATGTTTCATAATACAAGCAGCTCTAATTAATTATCATAGTATTTGGACCTTGGAGAGTGTTATTTCAATTCTGTCAGAGTTATAGTACAAGAGTAATTGAATAATAAAGTATCCCCTTCCTGCCCCTTTTACTGATGTAACACTGCTCAGCCAGAGCAGAAGGGAGGTGCCCAGGTAGACTGCAGAGAGGGACAATCTTCAATTAAGATGAGGGAAAAACCTGAAAAGCTTGTCAAGTGGGGCAGGGATTTCATTGTGTTCATAGGAATAAGATTTTCCCCTTCTGTTATCTGTCTGGTCTATGGACTGCATTCCACATCTGAGAAGAGATGGCTTACACTAGGTAAAAGGGGCGGGAGGGGAAACTTAATCACTCAATTACTCTTGAACCACAACTCTGTCAGTATTGAAATAACACTCTCTATGGCTCAAATACTATGAAGATTAATTGGAGCTGCTGTTTTTGTGAAACATTACTATCACTTTAACCCGTTAAGTGTCAGAGGGGTACGGAATGCATTGCATTCCGTACCCCTCTGGCACTCAAAGGGTTAAGCTTTACTTAACAGCAGGCTTATCCCTATTTTACTCAACAGGGGAGTTTCACTAATCATTAAGCAGTGATAAAGAGGTGACAATGTGGAGATGACTTCTCCAGTCCCTATGTTATTCTATGGAGCCTATTCACTAAGATATCCAAAGCTGAAGAAATCTTAGTGCATAGGCTCCATAGAATAACACAGGAATTGGAGAAGTGATAAACTGGAGAAGTCATCTCAACTTTATCACCTCTTTATCACCGCTTAGTGAATCTCCCCTGTTAATCACTGCCAGAACATATATGTAAGTACATGTAGAAAAACCGAATGGCATTCAGATGTCTTTCAAACAGATTAGTGAATTTGTGCAGTGTCAATGTTTCGGTTTTTATCTTGCTAATGACTCAAGGGGGGTTATGCAGTAAGGAGTGATAAAGAGGTGATAAAGAGGAGATGACTTCTCCAGTTTATTACTTCTCCTGTTACAATGTTATTCTAAAATTGGAGAAATCTTAGTGCACTGGCTCCATAGGATAACATAAGAATTGGAGAAGTGATATCCAGGGATGTGCACAGACATTTTGGGGGCTCAAATGAAAAAAAAGGCACTTCTTATAACTATTTATTCAAAATATATATTTAAAAAAAGAAAAGAATTTACATCTCAGGAGCCTGTAGGCACAGAAATCTGAAGCACCCCCCCCATTGGCCATCTCCACAATGCTCCTAATCTCCACATTGCCCCCCATCATCTCCATATTGTCCTTACATTGTCCCCTGTCAGCTCCATATTGCCCCCATCATTTCCACATTGCCCCCCCCAGTGTCCGTTTCCTACCTCTTCCCTGGTGGTCCAGTGGCAGGAGAGGTCTGTATGTGCCTCCTTTGGCACAGACCTGTAGCTGCTGGAGCTCCCGCACGGTCTTCTCTTCATGCATAGCGATGGGAGATGATGTCATCTCCCAGCGCTCTGTAATACTAAAGAGCCAACGAGGGACAGCAGCATCTACAGGTCTGTCCTGAAGGAGGCACAGACCTGACTGGGCGGTGGGGGGTTTAGTGCGGACGGCGAGGCAACTTTTTTTTTTTTTGTTAAAAGGGCACGAGGGCACTTTGGACAAAAAGGGCAGGTGCTCAAGCCCCCCTTGGTGTCTATGTGTGCACGTGCCTGGTGGTATCACTGGAGAAGGCATCTCTGCTGTATCACCTGTTAATCAAGCCTTAGCACATCTCCCCCAAGACGTTAGCTAAAATACGTATAATGTATATATCAATGTCTAGTGAGTAAACTGTTTCTTATGACACAAAACTATTGTTTTTCTTCTGGGAAAAATGAGAACTAGCATAGCCTATAACACATTTACTCCTCAGATGTTGTTAGACTAGAACTCCCATCAGAGAAATATAGAAAACAGAATTTGATGCCAGAAAAGAACAATTAACCCATCTAGTCTGCTCATTTCCCTATCTAATCAGCTGAGACTTTATCATTAGAACTTCCATATGAGTACCCCAAGAGTTCTTAAATCATTACTGTTTTATCCTCAAACACTACTGCTGGGAGGCTATTCCATGTATCTATAACCCTTTCAGTAAAGTAATTTTTTTTCTTATATTTTCTCTTATTGTTACATCCTCCAATTTAAACGCAAGCCCTCTTGCTCCAGTATTTCTACACACTAGTCAGCTAAGTGTGATGGGTCCAAAACAGCTGAAAAGCCGCAAGTTGCCCATCCCAGCCTACCAAATGGTCATGCAATAAAGAGGCAGTTTAACACAAAAAAGTAAACAGATACGTACCTCCAACTGAGCACCTCCTGGCTATTTCCCAGTATACTAAGCCAAGAGAGTATATGTCTGCACATTTGAATGAATCAAAGTGATGGATGTTGATGGAATCGTCCAGTAATTCTGGAGCCATGTACCTATTAACAGAAGACAGAAAAATATTTACACAACTCAGGAAATAGAGCAATGTATCAATTTCTTATTGGCCTATGAACCTTGGCTAAAAGCATCACTATCAGGTCATTCTACAACTAAGAGTTGAATTCAGTAAGCTGAAGAGGTGCGATTCTGTAACAAACTAAAATAAGATAAAAAAAAAGGCATTTTTGTAATAGGAAATAACGTATACATTTTCATTTTAGCTATAAACATAAAACCCACAGTTTCATAATTGTTTTTTGTGGATTTTTGTTTATTTATTTCTTTTTTGTGACATTTACTCCATTGAAGGGTGCAGTGACCTGCTGCAGAACATAATAATCTTTATGTATGTATGTATCTTTATTTATATAGCGCCATACATGTACACAGAGCTTTACATTATATATGTATGTACATTTATTTATATAGCTCCATACATGTACACAGCGCTTTACATTATATATGTATGCATCTTTATTTATATAGCACCATACATGTACACAGAGCTTTACATTATATATGTATGTATCTTTATTTATATCGCTCCATACATGTACACAGCGCTTTATATTATATATGTGTGTATCTTTATTTATATAGCACCATACATGTACACAGCGCTTTACATTATATATGTATGTACATTTATTTATATCGCTCCATACATGTACACAGCGCTTTACATTATATATGTGTGTATCTTTATTTATATAGCACCATACATGTACACAGCGCTTTACATTATATATGTATGTACATTTATTTATATAGCTCCATACATGTACACAGCGCTTTACATTATATAGGTATGTATCTTTATTTATATAGCACCATACATGTACACAGCGCTTTACATTGTATATGTATGTACATTTATTTATATAGCTCCATACATGTACACAGCGCTTTACATTATATAGGTATGTATCTTTATTTATATAGCGCCATACATGTACACAGCGCTTTACATTATATATGTATGTACATTTATTTATATAGCTCCATACATGTACACAGCGCTTTACATTATATAGGTATGTATCTTTATTTATATAGCACCATAGATGTACACAGCGCTTTACATTATATATGTATGTACATTTATTTATATAGCTCCATACATGTACACAGCGCTTTACATTATATAGGTATGTATCTTTATTTATATAGCTCCATACATGTACACAGAGCTTTACATTATATAGGTATGTATCTTTATTTATATAGCGCCATACATGTACACAGCGGTTAACAAAATTTGAAATAATGTAATACAAAACTACAGAACAGGGTTAGGAGCATTAAGCTTAGAGTGCCATCATTGTATTTCAGCAGGAAAAGCTCTATATATAAATGTTTAAAAAGTGTGAACTGAAACAAAATCACACCACGTCATAGTAAATGCCTACCAAGAGAGCCAGGAAATTAACTGACCATGCTGCACTAAAAGAAAGGCAGTAGAAAGGGTCCACCACTATCTACCCATGTAACAGCGATGCCGCATGAGTGAGCATTGGGTGTGCATGTACAAGGCTCTACTTGTGATAACAGTAAAGATGGGAGAAAGCAAATGTAGGAAGTGATATGGAGATTTGAGGAAAAAATTCCTGAGCATGCTCAATGCTTATTCACACTGCATCAGTGATACAAAAAGAGGAGAGAAATGGACCACTGCATCAGTGATACAAAAGGAGGAGAGAAATGGACCTTTCCGACTACCTTGCACCTAGTGCATCATGCCCAATAGGTACCTTGGCTATTGAGGGAAGGAAGTTACAGACATCTACTGCACTATTTTCCTGGGCACTTGGAAAATATATGTTACTAAAATCACTTGTCTGAAGGGGATACATCAACATTAATAGCCATTTTAATTCGGAAGTGTTACAAATAGTTTCTCTCCTAATAAGCAGTTAATGAGATTGTACGTATTCTTGTCTTGCATAAGTAGCTTAGCCTTTTAGCCTTACATAACTAAAAAAAGAAAAGGCTGTTGTACTGAGAATGTAGTAGTTCTGGGTCAAACCAACTGTATTATACGGGACAAATATACACTCACATTTCTTTAACTGGATCATTTAACCCCCTGAATACTTGAGCGCAAAGCAATGAGTTGGAGAGCTCTCTAGTATTCATTTGATTGAAAGTTCAATTTAAATCAGTGGATCTTTATATTTGTACACTAAGATGCAGTTAGTCTGACCCACATTTGCTAGTTTTCCATACTATGTAATAATGGAAAACCACAGATTTCTATACAAGACTGGAAGAAAACTGAGCTCTACTTCCTGATTCCAACAGAAGATGCAACAGCCATTTTCTGTTAGTTCAAATGCCTGCATGATCATTAATTGTCAATGCTTGGCCATTTTCTCTCAGTTCAGCACTAGGGTTAATTTCTGAAAAAGCATAAATAGGCCATTCTCATGCCATTGTTTAAAACACTGTGGGGAAAACAAGCATCATATCATACGTACGTTTATTTTAACCTTTTCTTGTTCATATTGATGCACATTGTGTTATAGGCCTCATAGACAGTGAAAATGATAAAAGACAACTGAATTCCAGTTCAACACAAATAGTAACATAGTAAATTAGGTTGAATAAAGACACAAATACATCAGGTTCAACCTTTGCCTCATACCCCAGTGACTGAGAATTTTATAGCTTTCCTGCTACCAAATAAGTTAGTCTTTATCTGACCTTCCTGATCTGCCTACTAATAAACATTATAACTCTGTATGTTCCCTTTTGATAGAAATGTATCCAATTTTCTCTTGAATGTATCCATTGTATCTGCCATAACCACCTCCCTGGGTAAGGAATTCCACAATTTAACAGACCTTACTGTAAAAAAAACCCTTCCTCTGCTGAAGTCTAAACCTCCTTTCCTCTAATCTAAAGGGGTGTCCCCTGGTCACCTGATCAGGCCTTGGAATAAATAGCTCACCGCAGAGATCCTTGTATTGACCTCTCATATACTTGTACAATGTGATAAGGTCTCCTCTTAGTTGTCTTCTCTCTACAGTAAATAAACCAAGTTTGTCTAGTCGTTCCTCATAAGTCAAGTCCTCCATTCCCTTAATTGATTTTGTTGCTCTTTGCTGTACCCTCTCTAGTATATCCTTTTTCAGAACTGGAAATTATTTTGTTTACCTTTTTGTTCCTACTCTAGGATTTTGGGGTATATCCAATGTATTTGATACCGAGTCATGTTTCACGGCCAGGCCTAAATCTGCTATGGCACACGTCTCGTTCCTTTTCACCAAAATATTTTTGGACTTCAGATCTCTGTGTGCGATGGCCGGTTTACCTGGGAACACAAACATAATGAATAACAAGGATTAGTATAGTGATGGTCATATGCACAAAGTGAGGTTATTTCTGGGACAAACCACCTGCACCACAGGATATAAATAAAATGTACCAACATTTCCATTGACTTAAATGGGGCTTTTAACCCTTTCAGTGCCAAAGGGGAACAAAACGCATTGCAGAACACTGTGTTGGTATCCCTCAAAGGGTTGACCCCTTGAATGCTAGAGTGGTTTCCAACTCACTGGGAAGCAATGCATTGGAAACATATTTATGATTCAAAGGGTTAAAAGCTCTATTTAAATTAATAGTGATTTTTATATATCCCCAGTTTTGTTTTGTGCATAAAACCCATTGTATCACTGTTCGAAGCAAAACAGTTTTAGCACACACACGTTTAAATCTTGTTTCACCAAAGGCAAAATACAAGTACATTGTTTTTATGGGTTTAATTCATGTAAAAAAATGTCTACACCCATTTACAAATTACTGGATATTTCTTTAAATTTCTGGATCTTTTGTCCTCTTTGTAAGACTACTGGGGATTATGGGAAAGAGAGAGTGAACTTTGCTACAAGCTCAGGCATTTGGGCAGGTGGGAGAGACTGAGAAGTCACAGACTGCCCAAAAGTTACGTGACCCCGCCCACACTGCAGCTCACAAGGGCTGTTTCCACCAATGAGTGTAAAGGGCTGCTGATAAGCCTCCTTAGCGCCACTCAGCCCAGCTGCCTCTGCCAGACTCCAGGCTCCAAACATAAACTACAGGCTCTCCGAGTGGAAGTGAGGCTGCACTGGGTGTGATGCTCTGAAGTTGACATACTGCAGGAAGAAATGCAATTCTGGAGCAAACCAGCTGACCGCAGGGGACAAATAAAAATTCCCATCCATTTATACGGTTCTTTGAGCCTGTTGAATGCTATAGAAATCTCCCAATGCATTGCATAGCAGTGTGTTGGAGATGTCTCTCCCACTCAAGAGGTTAAAGTCACAATTTAAATCAATGGGTATATTGGACTTGTTCCCTATGTGCAGTTAGTTTGCTCCAGAATAGCACCACTTTTGCGGGGGTGGAGTGAACTCTCAGCATAGACAAGCTAGAAACGCCAATTCCACAAGTATTTTACCAAGAAAGATAAATTTAAATTATCTTGATTTTTCAAATATGTCCTGGGTACAGATGTTATTATTTAGTGGCACTCACGGTATCTACCTCAGAAGGATGATTAACACTACATGGACTAGAACCTGTGAGCCTGAGGTCTGAATAGATTGTACAGCTGGTGCATTAACCAACAGAGCTGTCTCCCCAACATGTCTCACATGTCCTACAAAGCACTATCTAAAATGGGAGCGATATGCATAAGGTATACATCCAGAACTGAAGAGGTGTGGAGAATTAACTGTGAGTACTGGTAATGCAAGCTGTGGAAGCAGTGCAAAAAATGGTATCTTTAATTCATTAACCCATGCATGAGGATAGCCATTTGTGGAACATTTTATCGAGTCTGGTCAGCTATTTATATTAAGATTTTCAGACTTTTTATTAGTATTCAGTGTTCCAATTTGTTCAGTGAATATCTGGTCTATTAATCACAATATAGACTTGATTTCAGTCCCCTCTATTTACCACAAGTTCTGTGACAAGTTGGTAATCCATCAGTGAGTTGCATCAGTGGAGAAAGTATCAGGGGAATAATCAGTAGCCTGGGATGAATTAAATCCAGAGCCTTCTACACACACTGAGAGGCACAGGACACCTCTGAAATTTATGAGTACAACTATGAGGGAGTGGGGGCAAGTCATTATTCTATTTATTGACAGTTACTACACTTAGAAGCAGTTTGCATTGTTTGTTTCCTTTTCTTTCAGGTTACAGATCAGGAAACTACGAACCACCCCTCCTTCTGCTTCCATCCCATGCTTCTCTTGAAGCAACTACTGTGACCCGGATGTTCAGTGTGGAGCGCACTGTCACTGTCATTATGACCAATAAAGTTTAAGTGAAATGTGTGTGTATTTGGATCTGTGGATATTAGGGTTGTCAAACTTGTTTTTCATTTATATGACACATAAAATTAATAGTAATAGGTTGCTATGATTCCAAAAAGGTCCAGTACAGAAAAGAGTCTTCTTGTCAGAGTATTAGGGATCAGTGTGTGGATGTATCTGAATGTAATCTATATATCAGGGCTAGGCAAACTGAGGCCCTTGAGCTGTTGAGTACTACAATTCCAATCAACCCCAGCCAGCCTGTGTTGCTTGTGGAAGATCAGCCCAGCACAATCATACTGAGGACAGATTCTTACTTTGTGAAGTTCACCCTGCCTGTATCCCAAGTCTCTCCAGGGGTACAAGTATTACGGGCTGAGGAACACTGCTTTATTCTATTACTGAGGAGAGTATAAACAGAATAAGGAGGGTAATCCTATATAATAATTCGCTAAAACTTGTGTAACAACGCAGTCATGCTCAATAGAGACTGCTGCATGTGCTGCAGTCATGCACAGTAGAGACTGCCCATGACGAGGCTGATACAGAGCTGGACCCTCTGAGGGGGAGTCCAGTTCTGGATTAGCCGCGGCGTGGGCAGTCTCTACTGCGCATGACTGCCCCGCGACCGGCGCATGACTGCCCCACGACCGTCTGGCAGTGGCACTGTGGCCCGTGTAACAGGCTCTTCAACTAGTGAAGAATAAAATGCATATTAGCCAACATAAGACTAGCTTTCACTGCAGCTAATAACCTTATCAATAGCTTTATTTATAGAGTTTCCCAAAGACATTGATGGGAATCTGTGAAATAAAACCAGTGATAATGATGGAATCTAGGCCATAAACTATTCACATTGCATTGGAGATTGCTTTAGAATTCAAAAACCCCAAAATATGTTTTATTATTTAATCAACAGTAAAAGCCATGCTTAACCCTTTGAGTGCCAGATGGGTATGCAATGCATTGTGTGCCTGTCTGGCACTCAAACTGTTAATTTGGCCCCTTGAATGCTAGGGAGGCCACAAAAGCACTGATTGGTAATGAATTGGAGACCTCTCAAGCACCAAGTACTGATTAGTTTCAGGTATTGTATTTTAGCATGGCCCATTTACCCAACACAGGTTACAAATGTTTAATCCCCATTAAAATTGGTTTAGGTGACATGGTAGCAAGTGCTTAGCAGGTATTGTGAGCTTTGATTTAACCCTTTGCATGCCAGACGGGTACACAATGCATTGCTTTGCAAAGCGTTGCATACCCCTCTAGCACGCAAAGGGCTAATTCCACCTCCACTTGCACCGCAATAACTTCCTCTCTGCATGGCACTGTATGTAAATAACCTACTTTGCATATTATTAAAAAGCATGTCAAAATACAAAAGAAACCCATCATCTAACGGGCTAATTCTGGAAACAATTGTAAGCTTTAAATACCTTGAGTACCGACTATTTCCATATGCAGATGAGCAAGCCCGCTGGCAACTGATAGTGCCAACTTCATCATTCCACCGATTGTTACAGTGTTGCGGTTCAAGTAGTCAAACAAAGAACCTTGTTCATGGAATTCCGAAACAAGCCAGAGCTGGGTCCAAGTGCCATTATCTGCAGGGGAAAGAAATAAACACCTCACTGACCAGTTTATAATTATATTAATATCTTATATAAGTATTAGTAAAAAAGAAATGTTACAAGCATAAACAGTTTAAAGGGGAACTAACACACCTATATAATAACTGTTCCCTCACCTTATTATGTCCTGACACCTCTCATGGCCATTTTGATTTCCTTCTGGCTTCATTTGTTACAAAATTGATGTCTTCTTCCCTCCTGTCAGGTCCATGGAGGTAGACATGACTGCAGTCTGCTAGATTCACTGACCCACTCTGCTCATTTTAGCAGTAGCCATGCTGCTTCCTGCCTGGCAAGCATCAGTCATAAAACCTGCATGGACTTGACACTCAGGAATGAAGAATACTTCAACTTTGGAACAATGGAAGCGAGAAGAAAATCATAAAGGCCATGAGAAGTGCATGCCCTCCAATGGTACCTTTTAACAGATAAAATACCTTTCACAATGCTTTTGTCCCTTATAAAACATCATAAGCATCTTGCACTTTTTCATCATATAAGGAAGAAGCAGCTCTGCTGGTTTCATTCTGTAGGTGAGATAAACTCAGGCACAAGACGGATCGAAGAAATACACTGTAATGATATTTTCTTTACAATACAGAAAGCATGTAATGGAAAGAAAATCTCATTATTATCCCAATGTCCATTTCCCCCTCATTGGGGGAAAGGGATAGTAATGTTTCAAAACAAATGCAGCTACGATTAATGTTTTGGGCCATGTAGAGCGTTATTATCATTCTCTACGATTTGCAGTTTCAGAATAACTGAATCATAAAGTGTCCCCCTCCCGCCCCTTTTACCTAGTGTAAGTCGCCTTCTCTCACATGAGGAATCTGATTGCTTGACTGGACAACTTGCAGTGAGGGACAATCTTCTGACTGTGAACATAAGGAAAACCCTGCCCTACCTTGAAGGAGGAGGGCAGGTTTTTCCATGCTCACAGCAGATTGTCCCTCACTGCGATCCAGCTGGACGGTTTTGCTTTGTAGCTTTACATAGGTAAAAGGGACGGGAGGGGGGCGCTTTATGATTCAATTACTCTGGAATTACACATCCTAGAGAATGATAATAACACTCAACATGGCCCAAAAACTATAAAGAATAATAGGAGTAGCATTTATTTTGAACATTACTATTCCTTTAAGCTCTGAGAGGTAAGAGGGAATGGTATATGGATGCAGCGGCTGTGAGTGTACCATTTTCATGAGTGAATGTTGGAGGGTATGGTGGTGTCTGGATATAACAAGGTAAGGGGGAAGTTTTCATTTAAAGATGTCATCTTTCCTTTAAAGGTATAGTAATACTTAAAATGTAAAAAAAAAAAAAAAATGTTGTAGGGTTTATTCCCCTGAGTAAAACAAGGGTACTGCCACTGCTGAGAGATATGTTATTAAAAAAATATAACAGCTCAAAGTTTAATTTTTTTAGGTGTAATATCACAGTGGCCTGAAACTGTACAGTGACGCTGTTGCTACACCATCCTATGGAGATTTATGGTCCCGGAAGCAGAGCTGTCCATAGGATGGTGTAGCAACAGCGCCACTGTACAATTTCAGTCCACTGTGATATTGCACCCAAAAAAATTAAACTTTGAGCTGTAATAACTTTTGAATAAAACACCTTTCAGCAGTGAGAGTACCCTTGTTTTAGTCAGGGGGATAAACCCTAAAACATATTTTTATTTACATTTTAAGTATTACTATCCCTTTAAAGGACAACTAATGTGAAAAAATAAAAGATCACATGTTGACGTGCAGTCCTTTCCTAGGTTTTCTCTACTGCAGCCACTTCTGGAAGTTGCAGTATTATAAACTTACAACCTTCAGTGTACATGTCCAGTCTAAGCTTCTTGTCTCACCACCTGAAAGAGATGAATCTGCCAATGACGGTCTCATTCCTATTAGCTGTGATGGATAAGACATGACAAAAGCAGATTGGCAATGCTTTGGAGATTTCTCCAGCATTCAATGAGTTGAAAATCACACTTAAATCTATAGGGAAATTGGGAATGTTTATTTGAACCATGGTGTAGTTTTGTAACTATGGATATACCTTTATTGTCTGCAGCAATAAATCCCAGGATATTTTCATGCCTCAGCATAACCGTCTGATAGATTTCAGCTTCCCGGAACCAGGACCTTTCATCTCTAGAGGAGAAGATTTTGACGGCCACATCTTCTCCGCACCATTTTCCTCTCCACACTTCCCCAAATCGGCCTTTGCCTACTATTTCCTGAATTACAACAGTCCTTGCAATAGTCCTTTGTACAAGCAGAGGTAAACCTTAAAAAATATTGAAATTAGTCTATTAATTTTATTATAAATAACAAATTTACAGTTCTAAAATCTTACATAAACATGCAAGGGTGAATCATTCACATATTCATGTTTATTTTCCCCATACTGAAGGCATAAAGTTAATCACTGTCTTCCACTAAGTGTCTAGGCAGCTGTAGGAGATAAGAACTTTCTCCTTTTTTAACAGAACCTCTTATCTCCATTTTATCTGTTTATATTAGAAGAGGTACTAGGGGTTCCAAGGGACAAATAATGGCAATGGCAGCTAAACGAACAAGGCTGGGGTGGCCATCGCTGCATATTTGTTTCTATCATTACCAGTGGATGTGTGTGCAACTAAAATATTTATTTTTTTCTTTTACTGTACATTACAACCTAATCATTGTAGGAAAATAATATTCTCATATACAATTACTTAATATTCCTTTCCCATATTTTAGCCTATAATTTAAAATGGACTGTCACTTTGTGACAAATAAATGATTTTGATAGAGCTTTAAAAATTACATATATTTTTGTAAGCCATTTATTATTGCAAACAATACTTTATGAGATTACTGGCTGGCTGGTAGGTTATAGGGATGGGGAGTACAGTGGTAATACCTGCCAGTGTATTCCAGATTTGCACTGAGAAATACATAAAGCCAGGAACGTGCACAGACATTTTGGGGGGCAAGGGCTCAAATGAAAAAAAGGGCACCTCATAATTAATATATATACATATTTTATTTTTTTTTTTGTTAAAAGGGCACGAGGTGTCTATGTGTGCACATGCCTGCATAAAGCTAAATATATCATCACTGATTTAAATAAAAAATTACAAACAAACATAGGTGCTTTTAAAAGCTCATTCAAAATCACTCATTTATTATAAAGTGACAATTTCACTTTAACCCTTGAGCTCCAGAGGGGTACGCAACACATTGCAAAGCAAAGAAATGTATTGTACACCCCTCTGGCACTCATAGGGTTAATCCTAAATTGCAGTACCATCTAGAATGCTAATAAATTTAATATAGATATCATTTTAATCTCTTGGTTGCTAGAGAGGTTTCCAATGCACAGTGGAGCCCTGAGTTGGAAACCTTTCTGGCAGAGTGTACCACTCTGGCACTCAAAGGGTTAAAGAATGTTATTGTTAGGTTTAAATGGGGATGTCATGTGAAACAAGAGCATTCCTCCACTGCAAAATGTTTTTAGAAATGCTGGTTTACATCAGTTATAATATAGAAAGCATCTCTCATTCATGAGAAAGTTGATCAAATTAACCATTTGAGTGCCAGAGGGGTGTGCAACGAATTGTGAAGCAATGAGTTGAGTACCCCTCTGATGCTCAAAGGGTTATTAGGTGTTGTGCCTAGCTGTCTACTTACCCACAGAAAGAACTCATTCAGAATGGATTTTAGTGGTCCTGCACCAAAGAACAACTTTATTGTTGTTAGAGACAACAGAGGAAAGGGTTTTGGGAGTAATTATTTCTAATGACTTAAAGGTAGGCAGGCAACGTAACAAAGTGGTGGGGAATGCAAGCAGTGCTGGGCTGTATAACTAGGAGCATTAGTAGCAGAAAAAAGGGAAGTGATCATGCCACTCTACAGATCTCTAGTTAGACCTCACCTAGAGTACTGTTTAGAGTACTGCAGACCCCATCTCCAGAAGGATATAGATGCTCTAGAGCAGTGGTTCTCAACCCGTGCCCTCAGTAGCTACTAACAGGCCAGGATTTGAGAATTTCCTTTTAAGAGCACAGGTGAGTTAATCAATATGACTGAGCCTCTGATCAACACACTTGTATTCTAGCAGGGAAATTCCTAAGTCCTGGCCTGTTAGTGGCCACTGAGGGCACGGGTTGAGAACCTCTGCTCTAGAACAGTGGTTCTCAACTCCTGCCCTCAGGACCCACAAACAAGCCAGGACTTAGGGATTTCTCTGCTAGAGCACAGGTGTGGTGATCAGACGCTCATTCACATTGATTAACTCGCCTGTGCTCTAACAAGGAAATCATCACATCCTGGCCTGTTAGTGGGTCCTGAGGACAGGCCTTGAGAAACACTGCTCTAGAGAGAATTCAGAGAAGGGCTACTAAAATGGTGACTGGTTTACAGGAAAAGACATATCAGGAGAGACTAAAGGATCTGAACATGTACAGCTTGGAGAAAAGAAGAGAGAAAAGCACATCATACTGGTCCTGCCAGAATAGCATTCCAGTCACAAAGTGCCGGGCAGATCCTCTCTGTGTAAGAGAAGTAGCCATCCACAGACTACGTTTCAGCCTTGTTGGGCCTCAACAATGAGGTGTAGCTGATCTCTCTAGGCATTGTGAGCAAGGGGTCCACGGCTGGATTCCCCTGTTACCCTTAGGGTTACCAGTCTCAATAGTAAATTGTATATGCATGAACACACAACACTGATTGAAGATTTTATCTCTTGAACAAAGATATAAGGGCAAAATTCATAGGGGTCATTGGGATTTTCTGATTATAGCAAGGTAAGTATGGGGTTATTATTAGGTTTTGGTGCTGCATACCTGATTAAGCCCCACACACACTGTCACAAATCACGTCATTTGAACGCTTCCAACCCCAGCCATTCTTGCTTCTCCAATGGCACAGGACAAGATGCTTTTTCCTGATATAATAATGTGTAGCCTTTTAGGGGATTTGAGGGCCAAAAATGTTGTCTAAGGAGGGAACCTGATTGCCTATCACTGCAGTATACTTACCAGATCCAGACCCAGAAGTAGTCATGTCATAAATCAGATCTTTCAGTGATTTCCCAGCAATATCCAAGGAACATTCCGCCAGCGGTTCTTCAACGCACTGTTTCCTGGTCTTTTTGTATGTACAATGCCGCCCCTGGCAGGAGTAGGCGGTGAGCATTATGGCTATCGACAAGAGACATATCGATATGGTGATTATCACCGTCAGTTCCACGTGGCCCAGATGGGTTACACCTGGAGTAACTGCTGATAAAAACAAAAGGAAGTCAAGTTAGAAGGAATCTAATAGTCCCATATTTATAAAACTAAACTGGAGTTACTCTGGAGTAAACCAACTATACCATTGGCATAGGGGACAAATAAAAACTCCTAAATTCCCATGCACTTGTCTAGAGATTTTCAACCCCATGAATGCTAGAGAGGTCTCCAATGCAGACCTCACTAGCAGTGAAGCAGTTAAAATCCCAATTTACTTGAACAGGAATTAATTGTCCCATGTAGTGCAGTTGTTTACTCCAGAATAACTCCACTTTTAACTCCGCTTTTATAAATACGTGCCATGGGGTCTTAGGTATCAAAGAAAATGGGAGCAATTCTGGGACAAACCATTTGCACCACAGGAGACAACGGAACACTCACATTGATTCAAGGGAGATTTTTAACCCCTTGAATGCTAGGGAGGCCTCATTTAAATCAATTGGTATTTTTGTTTATTTCTTACCTATTTTACAGATGGTTTGCCCCAGAATTGCTCTGATTTGCTGACACATAAGACCCATAGTACGTCTAACACAGCAACTTAACCCATTGAGTACGCTGCAATACATTAGATACCTCTCTGGCACTCAAAGGGTTAAATCAGAAGTACCGGGTCAACTGAAGAAAAAAGAAAAAAAGTCAGACAACCAATTGTACATAAATGATGACTGTGACTTGTTTTTGGGTATCTGTTGTATGAAGTACAATATGAACAATCCTGATGTGATAAACATTTAAAGGGATAGTAATGTTTCACAATAAAAGCAGCTCCGATTAGTCTTCATAGTATTTGGGCCATGCAGAGTGTTATTTCAATACCGTCAGAGTTGTAGTTCAAGAGTAATTGAAAGATAAAATATCCCCCTCCAGCCCCTTTTACCTAGTGTAACATTGCTCACCTCAGAGCAGAAAGACTGTTCGGATGGATCACAGAAAGGGACAATCTTCAGTGAGCATAAGGAAAAACATGTCAAGGGGGCAGGGGTTTCCTTATGTTCACAGTAAGAAGATTGTCCCTTGCTGTGAGCTGTCTGGTCCCAGGACCGATTCCACATCTGAGAGGAGGTGGCTTACACTAGGTAAAAGGGGCAGGAGGGGGAAACTTTATCATTCAATTACTCTTGAACTACAACTCTGACAGTATTGAAATAACACTCTTCATAGCCCACATACTATGAAGATTAATTGGAGCTGCTTTTATTGTGAAACTTTACTATACCTTTAAAGCGCCAGGGACAAAAGGAAAAGAGAAATTCTGGGGTGAAACCAACTGTGACATAGGGGCGAATTTAAAAAATTCACATTGTTTTAAATTTCGGCCTTTAACCCCTTGAATACCAGAAAGATTGTGTTGGAGACCTCTCTACCATTCAAAGGATTGAAAGCCCTGCTTAAAAAACAAAATGTGAATTTTGGTAATATCTATATGTCCCCTATGGTGTGGTTGGTTTGCTCCAGAATTGCCCCTCTTTAGCTTATGAATAAGGGCTTTAGAATCTTATGCACACAAGATTCTGGGACCAACCAAATGCACCGTAAGGGAGAAATAAACATTCCCATTTATTTATACTGTGGGCTTTTAACCCCTTCATAAAGCACTGGATATACCCCTCTAGCATTCAGTGAGGGTTAAAAGCGCCATCTAAAGGAATAGTAACCCTTCATTATCAATTTATATATTATACATGTACAGTCATTTTTACTATACTTTTGTCATCTTCACCTTATTTTTTAACATTTTAATGTTCCTGGCAGTAAGCTCACTGAATTGAGAGTTTTCAGATATGGACCATCAAAGCAGGATGTAACACATGTTACACTCTGCCTGCAGCACTGAATTCTCTGTGTGCTTTCTGTTTTACATTGTACCTTTTTTACACTGTATTACTATCTCTGCTTTCATGCTTCCTGAAAGAAAGCTCGCTGCAAACAGATTCAGGAAGCTCACTGAAGCTGTGCCTCCACTGCTAGTAGTTTATAAGATATTTTGCTTTATTTGTTTGTCAGTTGATGCAAATTAGCTAGTACCTCCTAATAGAAAGTGGCAGATGGGTTGGGGAGTAGTATGCCATTGACTTTCAGATTTGTCCTAACTGACTGAAACTGAAATGAAATATCTCATAACTGATTGTTTGAAATAAAAAATTAACAACATAAATATACATGCTTTTGAGAGCACTTTCAAAATCACCTATTTGTTACAAATTGACAGATGCACTTTAAAACTACAAGCTGTTGTTTTTTTCTTCTATGTGCGGCCTAACTGATTAGGTAGCCTCTCAGAATTTCTAATTCATTTTTGCAATTATCTGTAAACCACAGATGCAGTAGAATTTGCCATATTTCTATTTTATCTTAAGTTTTACTTTTGAGAGGAAACTGTACAGCAGAGACAGTCAATTGTTGGGCCTTCAGCTGTTAGGGACTGCAACTCCCATCATTCCCAATCAGGCAATGATCTAGAAGTGGTTCTTCAAAGTGGTGTCTCAATATTTACTGATGACACTAAGCTATGTAAGGAAATACATACAGAGCAGAATGTTTTTTCACTGCAGAAAAGGATTTGGAGAATCTGAGCGAAAGGGCAGAAAAGTGGCAGATGAGGTTTATTATAGATAAATGTAAGGTTATGCATGTGGGCTGCAGAAACAAACACGCTACATATACACTACATGGGAAACTACTTGGGGAATCCTTGTTATAGAAAGATTTAGGAGTACTGATAGACTTCATAGCAGTGTGCAGAGTCATTCAGCTGCTGAAAGAGCCAATAGGATACTATCATGTCTAAAAAGGGGTATAGATGCACATGATGCAAATATAATTCTACCTCTATAGAGATCCTTGGTTAGGCCCCATCTAGAATATGGGACCTTGATTAGGCCCCATCTAGTACAGTATTGGGCACCAGTTCTTAAAATATATTATTGAACTAGAAAAATTGCAGAGAAGTGCAACAAAATTGATAAAGGGGTTGGAGGCTCTGAGTTACAAAGGAAACTAGCCAAATTGGGGCTGCTTACATTAAAGTAGAGATGTTTAAGGGGAGATGTAATTATAATTTACAACTATATTCAAAGTCAGTGCAAATAACTATTTACTAAAAGATCTGAGCAAAACCAAAGAGGTTATCCATTAAGACCAGAGGAAAAGCACTCTCAAATAAAACAAAGGTATAGGTTATTTTAAGGGCAGTAAAGCTGTGGAATTCCTCTGGATGCTGTGTTTACATATATTGCAGTTACTCTCAAACAGTAACGGATACCTTTCCACTCAGAACAACCATGAAAATTATGACAGTTTCAAAACAGATAGGATGTTGATCCAGGGAAATACCCGTCTGCCTTTTGGAGTCAGGAAGGAGTTCTTAAAGGGATAGTCATGTTTTAAATTAAGTATATCTCTGAGTCTTCTTTATTGTAAATATAACAGTTTGCGCTATATTTTGCAACTTACTTTTATGAAGTTGTGAAATTATTAAATGTAGAAGTATCCCCCCCGCCAGTTCTGGTTGCCTCCCACTGAATCTGCAGTCTGGTCCTGGGACTGGACAAGTGCAGTCAGTAAGTATAAGGAAACCCTGTCTACCTTGACGAAGGAGGGCAGGATTTTCCTTTTGCTTACTGAAGATTGTCCCTCACTGCAACCGTCTGGATCAGGCAGAGATGCAGCAGTGACGTGGCCAGAAGGGGCGGGAGGGTATCCTTCTACAGTTAATAACTTGAAAACTACGTAAAAGTGAGTTACAAAATATAGAGCAAATTGCTATATTTACAATAAAGAAGACTCGGCGCTATACTTAATTTAAAACATTACTATCCCTTTAATTGGAAATGGCTTCAGTAGAGTTTTCAGCCTTCCTCCGGATCAACAGGGGTGATACGCAAGGGCTGAACTTGAACCTCATCAACTATGTTACGTTACTATGCCTAACAGCCTACTGGGATCAAAGGGGTAAACCAACTATATCATAGGGGAGAAATAAAAACTCCCATTGATTTAAATTGGGGCTCTTAACCCCTTGAATTCCAAAGAGGTCTCCAACTCACTGCCTAGTAATTTGTTAGCTACCTCTAAAATATTTGTTAACCTTTAGAGTGCCAGAGGGGTGCGCAACGCATTGCTTTGCAAAGTGTTGCCTACCCCTCTGGCACTCTAAGGGTTAATAGAACTCAAATTTGGGGAATTTTTATTTGTACCATATAATTCCGCTGATCTCCTCCAGGATTTCTCCAGTTCCCCTTTGAGTCTATTTCTGCTATCAGTGTTATAAGTGTACTTTCCTTACGTTTCAATGTGTCCTTATTGAAGTTTCAAGCTTTATATGGTAGGACAGAGATCGCATTTTTTT
The DNA here is from genome assembly GCA_037306005.1 of Rhinophrynus dorsalis. NCBI lineage: Eukaryota > Metazoa > Chordata > Amphibia > Anura > Rhinophrynidae > Rhinophrynus > Rhinophrynus dorsalis. The sequence goes on along the minus strand of CM074725.1, from coordinate 208,846,456 downwards.
TAAAGATGAGACAATGCAGAACACTGGATGAATGTTTGAAAACCACTTAGAGCTATTGATCTGTGTGAAGTGCATCTCTTGAATAAATAGGATGTCAGGTCAAAAACACTTCAAGTCTCAAAAAAGCATGCTTCCTTTTAAAGGGATTATTGAAATATTTTACATTTAACTTATTGGATGCTAGAGACGTCTACTGCATCGTGTTGGAGAAGTCTATATCATGCAGATGGTTAACCCTTTCAGGGCCACAGGAGTATGCTGCACATTGTACATCCCCACAGCACTCAAAGGGTTAATATAATCCTATATAATAATTCGCTAAAACGTGTGTAACGCCGCCACAATCATGCGCAGTACAGACTGCTGCGCGTGCTGCAGTCATGCGCAGTAGAGACTGCTTGCGCCGCGGCTGATACAGAGCTGGGCGCTCCGAAGCAGCGTCCAGCTCTGTATCAGCCGCGGCGTGGGCAGTCTCTACTGCGCATGACTGCCCTGCGACCGGCTGGCTGTGGCACTGTGGCCCATGTAATGGACTCTACAACTAGTAAGAAATGAACAGAAGAAAACAATTAGTCTTACGTATTCAAATGAACTGAAGCAATTCTGGAACAAATCATCTGCACTGTAGTGGACAAATGTCAATATCCGTTAATTTGAATATCCATTGATTTGAATAGAGCCCTTATTTTCAGCCAATAAAAATCGATTTAAATTAAACTGGGCTCTTAAAGGGACCTATCACCTAAAACTAACTGGGGGTTATGCACTAAGGAGTGATAAAGAGATGATAATGTGGAGAAGACTTCTCCAGTGATAACACGTTTTGGGTTCCTATGTTATTCTATGGAGCCTATGCAGTAAGACCTCCACCAGTTGAGAAATCTTAGTGCATTGGCTCCATAAAGTAACACAGGAGTTGGGGAAGCGATATCACTGGATAAATTATCTCCATTTTATCACCTCTTTACCACACCACAGTACATCTACCCCTGATTTTGACCTAGTTGTTGTTTTAGCCATTTTTGATTTAGAAAGCCAGGTTTTAATGTATTTATATATTATATTAATTAGAGCATGCAGTGCAGGCACTTAGTGTTTTAGCCTTACACTCTTTGCCACTCAACCCTTTTCAGTGGGAAAAGCATTGCCCATTTCCACTAGCACTGAAAAGGTTAATTGTCAGTGAGTGTTGGAGGCAATAGAGACCTAAGACAGGAAGTGCCTGCATGGCATGCCTTAATTAGCATTATCTATTAATATCAATAACTCAGAAACTAGTGTTCTCAATAATAAGTGACTAATACAACATATAAGTGATTCTGAAAGCTCTTCCAAAATCATCAAAGTTGTTTTAAGGTGATACAGTCCTTTTAACCCTTGAATGCTAGAGAGGTCTGCAACACATTGGGCAATTGTTTACTGCTCCGTACGGTGCTGTTGGTGCGCACTAGAATTGCTCCAATCAGTATGTCTGCCTTTATGAGGCTGATGTATTAACAAAGTGATGCATTTCAGGTGAAAACCCAGTGCACCACAGGGAATAGTTAAATTGGACTTTTAAACCTTTGAGTGCCGGAGGGGTGTGCAACGCATTGCAAAGCAATGCACTGTGTACCTCTCTGGCACTCAGAGAGTTAATCCTCTGAATCCTAGCGAGGTCTCCATTGTGAAGAAATGTGTTGAAGATCTCTGTAGTACTCAAGGGGTGAAAACCCTATTCAAATCAAGTTGAATTCTTATTGCACCCCTATGGTGCTATTGTCTGCACTGGAATTGCACCACATTCTTAGTACATTAGTCTCTGTATCCCATAGTGTCAGTTCATTCCAGCACTCTTGCACCCTCTACTGGTTTGAAAAGGTCAGTGTACACTTTAATACATTCTCATTAACAAATTAAAAATATGAAAAAAATGAGTAAAATGTGTGTAAAATGAGGCCCGACAGCTGTTGTTTGACTTTAGCTGCCATGTATCTCAACAAAAGTATCTGAAGAGCCACAGGTTGCCCAGTCCTAAAATCCTAACACTGTCAATAAGAGATGTTAATTATTAACTACTGCTCACTCTGGGTTGCAGTTCAATTGTAATGTTTAATCGCCACAATGGAAGTTGCACACTTCTGTTTCCATAAAAAATAAACAAATAGTTTTGCAACTCATTGGACAGCTTTCTGGTACTCTTATGGTTAACCCTCTGAGTACCAGAGGAATTGTCAATACATTGCGAAGAAATGCATTGCATACCCCTCTGGCACTCAAAGGGTTAAAAAAATATAATAACCAAGAGAGCAATAAGTAGATTTGTCATTTAAGATCATCCGCACGCAATGGGATTTTATGCACAAAAGAAAAGAGAAGCAATTCTGAGGCAAACCAACTATACCATAGGGGACAAATAAAAGTTCCCCCTGATTTAACTCCTTAACGACCACCTGATCCAGAGTGGGGGTGGCCTAAAGGACCACAGCTGCGGCGTGCAGTTGCATGGCGACCCCAGAATTCCCTGACGTGCCGGGACCGTCACCAGTCCTTAAGTGCCAGAACCAGCGTGATGGTTCTGACCTGTCGAGAGATGTTAAGGGATTAAAGGGATAGTAATGTTTCAAAATAAAAGCAGCTCCAATTAATCTTCATAGTATTTGGGCCATGGAGAGTGTTATTTCAATACTGTCAGAGATGTAGTACAAAAGTAATTGAATGATAAAGTGTCCCCCTCCTGTCCCTTTTACCTGGTGTAAGCCGCCTCCTCTCAGATGTGGAATCTGGTCCTGGGACCAGACAGCTCACAGCAAGGGACAATCTTCTTACTGTGAGAACAATTAAAACCCTGTCCCCCTTGACAGTTTTTTTCCGGTTTTCTCTTATGCTCACTGAAGATTGTCCCTCTCTGTGATCCATCCGGACAGTCTTGCTGCTCTGAGGTGAGCAGTGTTACATCAGTAAAAGGGGCGGGAGGGGGATACTTTATAATTCAGTTACTCTTGAACTATAACTCTGACAGTATTAATATAACACTCTCCATGGCTCAAATACCATAAAGATTAATCGGAGCTGCTTTTATTTTGAAACATTACTATCCTTTTAAGTATGGTGTTTAACACTTTGAATCCCAAAGAGGACCCCAACACATTGCAAAGAAATGAGTGAAGTCTTCTCTAGCAGTCAAATGGTTAAAAATCCCAATTCAGTCAATAGGTCTTTGAGGGATGTTCATTTCTCCCTATGATGCAGTTGATTTGCAAATATTTTATTAACCCTTTGAGTGCCAGAGGGGGTACACAAAGCATTGCAAAGCAGTGTTTTGCATACTCCTCTGGCACTCAAAGGGTTAAACTTTATTAAACTTTTTTTTTAATGGAAAATATATATTGACGAGATTTTCATGCTGAGCAAATGAATGGGAGTTTTTAGGTCTCCCCTAGGTCTGCACAGGAACTCCTCCACTTTTTTTTGGAACATATGGCCCTAAATGATAATACTGGCCATGACATCCTTTCATATTTCAAATGTATTTGTGGTTTTAAGACAGTGCAACTATACTGTTTTACAGTAGGTGTCACTATTCCACCATGTGGACATTTTATATGTCAGTAAAGGTACCTCTCAGTGTAAGGACTGGCCCATATGCACAAAATAGCAATTTTCGGGCAAACCACGTGCATCATATGGACACACAAAACTTCCTAAAATTCCCACTGATTTAAATAGAGCTTTTTAACCCCTTGAATGCAACAGATGTCCCCAATACATTGTTTCACATAACTCCCAATGTAATAAAAGAGTGTGTGTTTATCACGAGCTAGGAACCCTGTGGTAAAGTAATCCCTGTGAACTTACCCTAGTGGTGGACAAAAATGGCCCTCAAAGTGATCATGGACTACGGCTCCTCTCATCCTCAGCAAGCCAATGGCCCGTTGAGGAATATGGGAGCTTAAGTAAAACAACAGATTTAAAGGAGAAATTACACCTAATAAGACCTCCTACCCACTTATCTTACTATGGCCAGAAAATCCTTATGACCACTATAAATGTTCCCGTGTGCCTTTAGTCCTGGAATATCATGTCTATGGAGGCAGACATGACAGCTGTTAGCAGGACCACAGGAAGCAAATTCCTACCAATGCATATGCCAACCTTAACCCTTTAATGACCATAGGGCTGTGCAACCCTCTGGTCCTTTACTACTTTGCCGTGAAGCAGGATTCCCAGAAAAGTGAGTACCAGTGGGCAATCCAGCACTGAAAGAGTTAAATAGATAACTGCAAAAGGGCAGAGTTGTATGGTGTGTCTGTTTTTAACCCTTTGAATGCCAGAAGGGTATGCAACACATTGCAAAGCAATGTGTTGCGTACCCCACTGGCACTCAAAGGGTTAAGGTGCAGCCCTGTGGGGAAAAAGTCCTTTTTAACCCTTTGTCTGCCAGAGAGTTATCCAATGCATTGCAATGCAATATGTTGAATACCTCTCTGGCACTAAATGGTTAACACTTTTAAGGCCAGGTCTCTCATCTGTGCTTATTTTAGGGGTAACCCTACTACAAGCCTTTTCACACAAATCCCCTCCCCCCAGTGCTAAGAATGTTTTCATACTTTTGTTGCAGTTTTACAGTCAAATGACAATTTTTAGTGTTTTTCTGTGAACAACCAATATTTCATATATTGTTTTTTCAGCAGACCCTGCACTTTAAAAAATACCATTGGTTTGAGGTTATCTTCTTACATGGACAAAATATTTGACCCAGAATGCAAAAAACATTTTTTAAAATTGAAATTCAATAAAGTGAATGGAAACAACTGTTCTGGAGTATATTTTTCCATGTCCCATTAGCAGCTGCCTATATTTCTATGTATAATTCATGTTTTTATATAGGTCTTTTACAAACTGAAAAAAATGCATATTTGTTCCTTCAGCACCATCTTCTATATTTATGCACACTCAGCTAGTGTTAGAAAGACAAGTGACCTCTCATTCGATGGAGTGGGTTTTCTTCTTTGGTAAGTCTTGTCTACCCCTTTTTCTTGTCTGTAGCTACTATGAACATTTAAGTGCAGGTTATCCTATGGAAAAAAGGAAAGAAAACCGACATATTGTTGTGCATGCAGTTTTGGAGCCCTGACACCCTCTATGGAGCCCTGACACCCTCTATATCATGCCAACTCATACCAGTGGGGTACCATTTTACTCCAGCTATCTAACCTAATATGGTATTTCTTGGTTTTCAGGGTTACGTGATTTATTTCCTACGTTATTCATAACACCCCACTTGTAAGTGTAAACATTCCATAACAGGTACCAGAAGCACAAAACTGCCTTTACCAAAATCTGTTATTTTTATTACATTCAGGCATTCCATTTTAGAAATAAGAATGCCCATCACATCGAACGACGGATAACGTGTCTTTATTCCCCCCAAGCTGGTTTACGCAAATGTTTCTAAAAGGTGGCAAAATGGTATCTCATTATTATAAATTGACATACTGTAGAGGTGTCAGGAGCACAAAACTGCATGTACCACAATCTGCCTGTTGTCTTACTTTATGACATACCTGCAGTTAAAAGGTTGTAACAAGAAAAGTCTTTATAAAACAGTAGTCAAGGCACACACCGGATATCACTGCAGTCAGTACAACGCTGACTTCAGGGAAGGGGGAGGGAGGGGGCAACTTTGCATTCGGTTATCTCTTAGACCATAAAGGTTTGAGAGATGAACCTGGGGGCTATTAAATTATTTTTGAAATAGCTACAAAATGGGGAAGCCCTAACGATCCTATAAGGGACTCACTTTAAGTCACATTTTTTTTTTTTTCACTAAAGTCCCTTATAGGACCTTTAGTCAGTGGACACAGCTATTAAAAGGCAAAAAAAATAAGTCCCCTGTGCCCCATATCAATACATCCATAGTGCCTAAAAAGTGTTCAGTGTTAGTAGAATTAACCCTATGAGTGCCGGCATTCATAGGGTTAACCTGACTAAGTAACAAAGCAACATCCCATTACAAGTAACACTTACCATTAATTTTGATGTCCAGCAGAGTCCTCAGCATCCTGGTCATCTTCTGTCCTTTTTTCTTCTTTCTTGTATTTTCTTTCTTCTCTTCATCCTTCTTTCTTCTTGCTGTAAAAAAACATAATAATATTAAAACAGTCTGCTGAAATATCACGAGCAATAATACATAGTTTAACCCCTTGAGTGCCAGAGGGGTACACAACGCATTGAAAAAAGCAATGCGTTGTGGACCTCTCTGTGGCTCAAAGGGTTAAACGATGTATTAGAGCACGTTCAATAGAAATATGCCGCCATTATGTTAGGTCCAATTTAAGCCATTATATTCTGTCCAAGTTAAGGCATTCTAATATGTCCCAAAATGCAATATAAAAGACTTAGCTTAATCTTAGGTGTCTCTGCCTCTGTGTGCGGCCACAGAGTCAGAGGCAGCGGAGACAGTACTGCATGCCACAGCCCCCCGTCCTATCCCTCATGGGTCAATGCCTGTTCCATACTATGGGAATTTGAACAGAGACTGCCTTTAAATATATGGACAGTCCCTGTTCAAATTCCCTCACAGCCATTGGCTGAGATGTGCTTACGCTGTGAGGGAATTTGGACAGAGACTGTCCATATATATAAAGGCAGTCTCTGTTCAAATTCCCTCAGTGTGGAACGGGTATCGCTTTGGCCGGTGAGGGACATGACAGGGGGATGAGGTTGTGGCAAACAGTACTGTCAACGCTGCCGCCACCTCTGCGGCCTCACATGGGGCAGAGACAGCTAAGATTAAGCTAAGTCTTTTTTATTGCATTTTGGGACATATTAGAATGGCTTAACATGGACAGAATATAATGGTTTAACTTGGACCCAATTTAATATATTCTTATTTGTATTGAACCGGGCACTAATACATCGTTTAACCCTATGAGCCCCAGAGAGGTCCACAACGCATTGCTTTGCAAAGCGTTGTGTACCCCTCTGGCACTCAAGGGGTTAAACTATGTATTATTGTCTGCAATATTTCAGCAAACGTTTTTTAATATTATTATGTTTTTTCACAGCTAGAAGAAAGAAGGATGAAGAAAAGAAAGAAGGTACAAGAAAGAAGAAAAGAGAATATAGAATGAATACAGAAGGAGACAGAAAGTGGATAACAGGTCAGTGTGCTTGGCAGTAAGTCAGGCACCAATAATGAGTTTTTTACTGTGAAGTTCCCAATATTGCTGCTATTTAGAGGGGTTTTGGGAACTTAATGCATAAAACGGACGTTTGGCCACAAGATAATTTCTGTGGCTGGCAGGGCCTTTAGATACCAACTTGGACATTTTATTATGTCGGTCGGAACTCAGTTTGGCCCTACTGGCTGTTTTAGCACAATCCTTTAAAGCGGATGTATCACCTTATAACAAGGTGTTGCCATCTGCTTTGTTAATTAGTTATTCTAGAAAAGTTGCTTTAAAAAAAAAAAAAAAATTATATATATATATATATATATATATATATATATATATATATATAAATACTTATAAAGATATCCCCTCTTCTGTGCTGTGCACTTCCGCATTATGTGCACAGCACAGCTCTACAGCACGTTGTATTTCCCCTCCCACCTCGTTCCCAGGTGCCCCACGGAGCACGTTCACGCTTCCCTTCGGTGTACTGTGTACGGCTCCTAGCGTTACAGCAAACTGCGATTAGCATTATACTGAAGTTGCAACCTCAGTATAATGCAAATCGCAGCTTGCTGTAACGCTAGGAGCCGTTCACAGCACACCGAAGGGAAGCGTGAACGCGCTCCTGGGGTATCTGGGAGTGAGGTGGAAGGAGAAATAGGACATGCAGAAAAGCTTTGCTGATCAGCATAATGGGACACGCTGATTCTTCAGCAAAGCTCTTCTGCATTTCAAACTGGAATATCTTTATAAGTAGTTTGATTTTTAAAAAAAAAACACGGCTTCCCTATAATAACTTTTATTAACAAAGCAGATGGTAACACCTTTTTATAAGGTGATACATACCCTTTAAATTGAGCCCACAGGCTCTTAAAGAGCCTCTCCCTGCTCTTCAACGAAAAAAAAAATAGTTTCTGGTAGTCTAGTAGGTTCCATTCACAAGAATGATGTCATTCTGCTCATGTGTGATGATGTCATTTATGCAACAGATTCCCTAAGCAGCAAAGGTCTACAAGTGATAAAAGATTTAACTTAACATAAGCGTCTGTCCTCATTAGTAACCACTTTGCTGCTGATCTACAGAGGAGGTGTCTATTCATGTCCTAAGCAGTTTTACGGTTGCTGCTGACTACATGGAGGGTTGGGTCCTTACCGGTGAACTGGTACACTCATGTATTCAGCCTGCTTCAGTTCAAAAAAACTTCCATCAAATGTCATGTCCGCCCCATGGACATGACACCCGGGACTGATTGAAAATGCTATCTCTTGAACAAAGGAAACAAGGAAAAAATTCTTAGGGGCCAATAGTATTTTCTGGCCATAGTACGGTACGTGGGAGTTATTATTTGGAGGCGTTATTTCTCCTTTAATGTCAGTGTTGCACTATCCTGACACAGATCTTATCAATCTGTTTTTACAACAACGCTCTCCAGAATTAGCATCAAACATCTACAACAAGTCTAAGCTGGTAAAGAGTTCAGCTCACAGTTTAACAAGGTTCTTAACCCTTTTGCTATTTCATATCCTTAAATGTGATTGCGTCATACTGGGAGAGTTCCACAAGTGGTGTTACATAGACATGGGAATTTAGTTCCTATGGCAGGAATGAAGTCCACAAAGCTGGAGGGCCTTGTACTACAGGGTAACCTAAAAACACTATGTTTTTTTCCCTTTTTGATGAACTGGAGCAAGTCTTGGCCAAAACAGTGACGCTGGACAATTATTACTTTTGATATAAATGGAGAATTTAACCAGTGGAATGATAGAAAGCTCTGTAATCCAGATTAAATAACATGTCCCATACAGGTGTATATAAACTATACAGTACAGTTGTATATAACCTGTCCAGTACACTGTATATAACATGTCCTGTACAGTTGTATATAACCAGTAAAGTACAGCTGTATATAACTTCCCCACTACAGCTGTATATAACTGTCCAGTACACTGTATATAACATGTCCTGTACAGTTGTATATAACCAGTAAAGTACAGCTGTATATAACTTCCCCACTACAGCTGTATATAACCTGTCCAGTACACTGTATATAACATGTCCTGTACAGTTGTATATAACCAGTAAAGTACAGCTGTATATAACTTCCCCACTACAGTTGTATATAACCAGTAAAGTACAACTGTATATAACTTCCCCACTACAGCTGTATATAACCTGTCCAGTACAGCTGTATATAACTTCCCCACTACAGTTGTATATAACCTGTCCAGTACATTTGTATATAATTTCACCACTACAGTTGTATATAACCTGTCCAGTACAGTTGTATAAAAATTACCCAGTACAGCTGTATATACCCAGTCCAGTATATCTGTATATAAATTGTCCAGTACAGTGTATAACCTGTCCAGTACAACTGTACATAGCCTGTTCAGTAACGTTTTATATAACCTATCCAATACAATTATTTATAAATTGCCCTGTACAGCTGTATTTAACATGTCCAGTACATCTGTATACAATCTGTCCAGTACAGCTGTATATAAATTGTCCAGTACAGCTGTATATAACCAGTCCAGTATATCTGTATATAAATTGTCCAGTACAGTGTATAACCTGTTCCGTACAACTGTACATAGCCTGTTCAGTAACATTTTATATAACCTATCTAATACAATTATTTATAAATTGCCCTGTACAGCTGTATTTAACATGTCCAGTACAGCTGTATATAAATTGTCCAGTACAGCTCTATAGAACGTGTCCAGTACAGCTATGTATAAATTATCTAGTACAGTGTATAACCTGTCCAGTAAAGTTTTATATAACCTGTCCAGTACAGCTGTATAGAATCTGACCTGTATAGCTTTATATAAACTGTCCAGTAAAGCTGTATATAACATATCCTGTAGACATGTATATAATCTGCCCAGTACAATAATATATAAACTGTGACATGTATATAAACTGTGTGGTATACGTGTGTATAAACTGTCCAACACAGGTGTAAATAAAATGTACAGTACAAGTGAAAAGAGAAAAGGAGGGTTGCCCAGCCTGCAGGTATCATCTATCTACATGCTTATCCACAAAGATAATATGTAATACGCCTATAAGCTGAAAACAATGGTGCGTTAATAACTCTTACGGAGACAAAAAATGATATAACACAAAAATTAATTTAATGCACTGGAGGACGAAATGAAAACACAATATACTGACCAAAAGCCACATTATACATAATACACACATTCTAAATATTGTGTAGACACATCAATAAAAACATGCAGTAAACAAGCAAAATCCTATCCAGTAACCCCAGAATTATTCTAAAATATATGGAGTAACTCAGAGTAAAACAAAGATGGTAGATGGAAACTTATAATTTACACTACACGTTGTAAGGAACATATATGTGGTATAACACTGACATCATGTAAATCTATCAATGAATAACACCTATTATTTCATAGCAGCTTTATCAAGGGAAAGAAGGGTGAATGCACATTGTACCCCATTTTATCTTGCACAGTTCAGCACTCATTTAGACTAGCATTAGGAAAGCTTATTCATTGTTGTTCTACTACATTCTTTCATAAGTACATAACCACAGAGAAGAGGTGTATGTGACTCTTTACTGGTCCAACCCAAATACATCAACACAGCATTTCTGTGGATCAAAGCGATGGACTGTGGGGCTCTGAACTGGGTGAGATCTTTTAAATAGTGTCATATGTCACACTTTTGATATTGATACTGCTTATCTATCATTTACTAACTCCTACCACACATTACCTTTCTGCTGCTTGGGACATTTCTCATTCATCTACACAGACTACCTACATTTCATCTCCTTGCATCTCCATACCCTCCAACATTTCACAAATGAAAAATGGTACATTTAATAGCCACAGCCTCTATATAACTTGTATATAGTGATATTTTAGAGGCCACCAGAAATGGCATGTAAGGAATGGTCTTAGACTTAACAAAGAGATATTCTTTGTGTGGCCTGATATTTGTGTTACATTGTATAAGTATATGCAAGGTCAATACAATGATCTCTTTTGTGAGCTTTTTAATCCAAGGCCTGATCAAATAATTAGGTGCCACCCCTACAATTACATGGAAGAGGGATACAACTTCAGCAGAGGTAGGGGTTCTTTAAAGTAAGGTCTGTTAAATTGTGAAATTCTTTGCCCAGGGATTTGGTAATGGAAAATGGCAATGGATACATGTAAGAGACGATTACTGCCTATAGGCTGCTGTTTAGACGCAGGCAGCTGTTTAGATGCACTGCTGGAAGAAAAGGACAAGGCAGATGACAGGCAGAGAGTGCTGTAATAGAGAAAAAATGACTGCGCTCTCCCTCGTCTCTGATGAAGATGCGGGCAATATGTTTCACCTACGGTGAAACTATTTAGTAGGGGAAACTGCGCGCATCTTACTATTTATTATATATATAATTGATTTGGGGGGGTGTTGTGTATGGCGAAAGTTCAGCTTTAACATCGGATTATAGTTTTTCCCAGCAATAATCAAGATTTGCTGCGCTGATATATGGGGGTGTAGGCATGTGACAGCTGCACATGCACCTGTTTTAACAAATACATTTTTTAAAAATGTTTTAAAGGGATACTAATGCTTAACCCTTTAAGAGCCAGAGGGGTACGGAATGCATTGCAAAAGCAATGCATTCTGTGCCAATCTGGCACTGAAAGGGTTAATAATATATGAATATTTCAGGGTTTCTCCTGTTGGGTACAACAAGGACAAATGTCCACTGACTAGATATGTTTTATTCAAAAGTTATTGCAGCTTAAACTTACATTTTGTTGGGTGAAATATCTCCATGGCCTGAAATGTTACAGTGGCGCTGTGGCTACAGCCTCCATTTGAGGTTTATGATCCACTGACCAGCGCTGTCTGTATTATGCTGTTGCAACAGCGCCAGTGTAAAATGTCAGGCCATGGAGCTACTGCACCACACAAAATGCAAGATTGAGCTTTGATAACTTTTGAATAAACTGACTCTCATCAGTTAGTGCACTCTTGCTATACTCAGTAGGATAAGCCTTGCAAATATATATTTTTTCTGTATCACGAGTTACTATCCATTTAAAGAATAAGGTGAGTAAAACATTCACGTCGGAGACTATGGCCCGATTTCATAGAGGTAAACTGGAGTTATTCTGGAGTAAACCAACTGCACCATAGGGGACAAATAAAAATTCTTAAATTCCCATACACTTTAATAGAGCTTTTTAACCCCTTGAATGCTAGAGGTCTCCAATGCATTGCATAGCAATGCATTGGAGACCTCTCTAGAATTCAAGGGGTTAAACACCCAATTTAAATGAACCCTTTGAGTGCCAGAGGGGTGCTGGCACTCAGAGGGTTAACAGGAGTCTTCATTTTGTCCCCTATGGTACAGTTAACTTACTCCAGAATATATCCAGTTTTGCTTTTATAAATAAGATCCACTGACCCAATAAAGATCAGTTCAGAAACAGCCCGGCCATTATTTAACTCTTTGCATTCCAAAGGAGTGAGCAGGACCTTGTGAAGCAATGCCTTCCTACGCCCCTGGCACTATAAAGGGTTAAAACGAGAATATTTCACCCCTGTACAACTTAAATTATTGCAAAAATGTGTTAAAAATATAGTCATGTCTTTGTTTTTTATATTTTAGTTATTGTTCTACTTATAGCATAATGAGCCATGTGTAAATTAGTTAAATGCACAAATGCTGCTTTTTATGACCCCTCTCCACCCCACAGCACAATTACCCATTTATACAATCTTACTGAAGGGCTGCAGTAGAAATAGACTGATGTCTGCTCCATCCAATCCGTATCCTCTATGATTCTGTGCTGAAGATCTCATGTGCTACATCTGCCTAAAACCAGTTTACTAAACTGCTTAAACTGAGAATGGACTTCTGTACACAACTCGTGCCAAGAAGAGGGCAATGGGAAGGTGCATGAGTATTTCAGAGCATTCTGTTCTTCTATGCCTTGTTTAAATCTATGTATTAACAAGTCACTAAGAAAAGTGGCTTAACTTCACCCCCTTTTTCTATGCACACTATTGCTGACATTAAAATCTTACCAGTGGTAGAAAGTGTGTGTGTAGAATGTAAAGCCATCATACACTATAGTGCATGCCCTTGAGTCTTGGAGCATGATTAGTAATAGGCTAATGTTCCAGAGCAGAAAATGAGTGAGCTGCACTATAAGAGTCCCCACTGTGTGTCTTTCCTTTCTGCCTACACATTTGTATTTATTGACAGAGCAGAGGAAGGCATTTTCCCTCTCCCTAGTAATTATGAGAGTCACACAGCAATCAGGGTCTCCACTATTATTGACACCCATCATGCCCCACCACAAGTTTCATATGAAATAAATGAGAGTGATCATATTAAATCTAGACACAGTATATAGACGGTTTCAGCAGTAAGAGATATGTATACTGCATATTCCTACTGTAGTAGGTCGACATCACAAGTGACATTGCGGCAATGCTCCAGGCTTCATTTATACTGGGGAGATCTGCCCAGACCACACCAGTTCTCACACGGATCCCTCAATGACTATAGACCAGGTTGAATCTTTTGTATGTCTAGTTCTATACAGATGAGAGTTGGTACCGTGTTAGCCTCAGAAATACAAGAGGCAAATATAGTCAAGTTGATACCTTATTAGTTAGCCAATAAAGGTATCTACTTGACTATATTTGCCTCCTGTCATTCTATACAGGCTGAATTTTCTAAACACACTCCAACGCACCCCTTAGACGGATGGAGAACAACCCGGGTTCTGTATGCTGAACTCAGAGGCTTCAATGCAGTGCAATTTTGGGCACCGGTTCTGAAAAAGGATATACTAGAACTAGAGAGGGTACAGCGGAGAGCAACAAAATTAATTAAGGGAATGGAGGACTTGACATATGAGGAACTACTAGACAAACTTGGTTTATTTACTCTAGAGAAAAGACAACTAAGAGGAGATCTTACCACATTGTACAAATATATGAGAGGTCAATACAAGGATCTCTGCAGTGAGCTATTTATTCCAAGGCCTGATCAGGTGACCAGGGGACACTGCTTGAGATTAGAGGAAAGGAGGTTTAAACTTCAGCAGAGGAAGGGTTTTTTTACGGTAAGGTCTGTTAAATTGTGGAATTCATTGCCCAGGGATGTAGTTATGGCAGATACAATGGATACATTTAAGAGAAGATTAGATACATTTCTTTCAAAAGGGAACATACAGAGTTATACTGTTTATCAGTAGGCTGATCAGGAAGGTCTGATAAAGACTAATTTAATTGGTAGCAGGAAAGCTATAAAATTCTCAGTTCTGAGGTATGAGGCGAATGTTGAACTTGATGGACTTGTGTCTTTTTTCAACCTAATTTACTATGTTACTATGTTACCTGCGACCTGCAGTCTGTCCTCTGGTACAGCAGGAAGAGGAGATAATCTCCCTAAACCACATCACACAAACCTTATTTCAACCAAAAAAAACCATACATCCTCTTTTTCTCTCAGAGCATAGAGGAGCATTAAATTCTTTTTTATGAAAACCTATGTTATAGAGATTTTCCTGATGAGTAGAACAAGACTACTTCCAAGACTGGTAGTTGTTTTGTTCAAATGTTATGACCCATTAAGCTGACAGGAAGTGATGAAGTTGTTACAATCATATTCTATGGAAAACTCTAGTCAGTGACTCATCTCCGCCATAGTATTCAATAGAATAAATCCCTGAACAAAAAATGAACTGTAGTTTAATTGTCTGGCCAACAGAGGGCACTATTAATGTAAAAAAAAAATAGCAGTTTAAGTTGTAATAACTCTGGAAAGACAAATCTCCAAGAAGCTGGATTATCACTGTTTTACTCATCAGGAAAAGTCCTACAATGTATGGTTCCTTATAAAAACAAAAGTTTATTCGTCCTTTAATAAGCTCATTGGTGCTAGAGAGGGCTCCAACACATTCCAAAGTCAAGAGCTGGTGCCTTCTCTAGCATCCATGGGGTTAATCTACTTTTTAAAATCACTTCTTGGACCTTTGGTAGACATGAGGGTCACATATTTGGATATCGGGGTGAATGCGGTTGCATTAAATGCTAGACAGGTATCTACTGCTTTGCTAAGAAATGCATTAGAGATCTCTCTAGCATGCGAGAGGTTATCCAGATTCAGTGTAATTAGATGCAGTTGCTGCATTTACTCTCATTATTGGCTGACTGTAATTATCAAGCTATTTATTTGATATATTTTAAGGATGCAGCAGAGTGAAAAAAACAGAAATGTTTTTTCCAGTCAAAATAAATACCCAAAGAAGACCTCTTTTTCTCTTTTACCCAGATATTGTTCCTTCTGTAATAAAAAAACAACAACTTAAGTTTGGCAAGGCAGAGAGGTCTAATAGGAATTTCATCAAATGAGTAGGGCAAAAGGCCCACTTCAAATGCTGGAGGACAAAAAAACAATTACCAGGAATGTAACACTCAGAAGGAAAATGCAGACTTATAACCACTCCACAAATACCAGAATAAAGGACAGACTTTGGCAACCTTATACTCACCAGCTGTTGGAGACTACATTTCCCATCATCCCCAACTAGCAGCTGGCTGAGAATGACGGGAGATGTAGTCTCTGAAAACGAGGGAACCAAAGATTGTCTACACTTGATATAAGAAATGAACCATATGGCCCACAGGCAACACTGACAGCGATACTGTTTTGGTGATGATGCCTGTTGGTGATGTTGCCTGTTGTGAAATATCTGATGCTAAGACCTCATCTTCTCCTGCATTCCACCACCGATCCAGACACAGGAAGGGGTGTGTCTGACAGCCAGCCGATGTGGCTCTCACATTGGTTAGCCATTCACTGAAGACTGTGATAAGCGTAAGAACCTCCATCAATGCTCATGAGAAAGGTCTTCTACAGGCCCCATAGACTGCTGTACTGACCTTCCTTACTGCATCCTTACTATGTTCCTATGTGAATACAGTAAAGGTGCAATATGCTGGATTTTGGTGCATTCATGTGAGGAAACAGTCATCAGTGTAAAAGACTGGCAATTATCGCCTCCATGAACACAAAAACATCCAGCATACTGCATTTTTACTGAAATATTCTGCACCTTTGGGGCAGCGGGAAAACCTTTCACATGATCGTTGATGGATGTTGGGGATGCTACTTACAATGGCCGACCAACATCAGAGTCAGCCAATAGTACTGATTGACACTCGTGTCGGACTGCTGTCAGATACACCCCACCTGCAACTGCATCAGCAGTGGAACAGAAGAGAAGGTTGATGACAGAACTGTAGCTGGGGACTGCAGTTCTTCTGTTGCACATGTGAAAGAGACCTAAAAATAGGTCCATGCTACACACACAGTAGGAGGATTCAGTGATAACCTTGACACTGGAATCAATTTCTTGGTGTTATACTTGCCTAAAGCCAATTTACTAAGCTACTTATGCAGAAAATGTTCCTCCGTAAGCCACAGAGGCAGAGGGACAATGTATCTTGTTAAATGTAAACAAACCTAGTCTGGATAGTCTCTATTTACAACTAAAATCCCCCCTGTACTTTTTTCCAGCTCAATAATGCATTTTTAAAACTGGTACATAAAACTGTACTCAGTATTGTAGACAAGGCCTCAACAAGGATTGAGGTAGAATGATTTTCCCATATTGTGCATCTATACCCCCATTTTATACAGTACTAGGAAGAGAGCATATCGTTGCCTGTGGTATGAATTTATTAAAATGTAGATTGTATGTAAGTTTTGTGTTACAGACTTGTGTGAAAGCTGTAAGTAGTGTGTGTCTATGTGTGTGTGTGTGTGTGTGTGTGTGACAGATGTAGTGTTGTTGATGATGTTGTGTGAGTGGAATTTGATGGTGTTTTGTGAATGTAACATTGTGAAATAGGTAAAGACAAAACACAGTCCCCCAACCCAAATGCATATCCTTACATTTATCTATATTGTACTAAGAACAATGGAAAAATTGGGGCAATTCTGGCCAATCCAGCTTATCATAGGGAACAAATAAAAATCCTCTTTGATTTAAATTAGAGCTTAAACCCCTAAAATGCATTGTTGGAAACCTATCTAGAATACTAGGTTACAAAAACTAAATTTAAATCAGGTGAATTAGCGAATTAGCTTGTTCTTACCTGGTGGCAGTCGGAGTGTTATATTGTTACAGAAGTCGGACATGCAACACTCGGTCCTGGTTATGTTGTTGGAGCTGTGGCAGAACACCTGTGCTTTTAATTCAGGGAGAGAGATGCAGGATTTCAGTACTTCTTCCTTGCCATTCGTCAGCATAACTGACATCCAACATGCTCCTTCCGTCTGGCACGTGAAGTTTGTGTTTTCACACAACAGACAGACACACTTTAGTCCTGAAACAAACAAAAGGCGAACAACTATTATAATTATTAACAAAGGGTTCATTCATGAGGTGTTAGCGATGGCTTCAACACAATGGGAGTTATGCACTAAGGTGTGATAAAGAGGTGATAAAGTGGAGATAACTTTTATTTTTACATTCTTATTTGTGAATTCATGCATTCTAAAACTAAAACATTATTCCTATAGCATTATTCACAATGGGGGTTATTCACTGAGGCATGATAAATAGGTGACAAAGCGGAAATAACTTCTCCAGTGATATCACTTCTCCAATTCAGATGTTATTCTATTGACCCAATGCATTAAAGGGACAGTAATGTCCCCAAAATATGTTTACAGTTATGTAGAGTTTAAAATATTAATCAAATTGCTCCAAACCCTATCTCTCAAACTGCTATGGTTTGAGAGATATAGGGATTCAAAGTTCCGCCTCCCTCCCATTCTCCTGATGTCAGCTGTAAAGCTGACAGCAGGAGAATCGAGTTGTACGACTCAAGGAGACTCTGCAGCAGAGCCTGAATCATGTTACTTAAAAAGAATTCATTCATTGGAAAGGTCTACAAAGTGTGCCTGGTTTGCAAGCACACTTTGTAGATCTTTCCAATGAATTCATTATTTTTAAGTACCGTGATTTCGGCTCTGCTGCGGAGCCGCCTGCTGGTCCCCGGGGAGGGAGGGGGAACTTTGAATCCCTATATCTCTCAAACCATAGTGGTTTGAGAGATAGGGTTTGGAGCAATTTGATTAATATTTTAAGCTCTACATAACTGTAAACTTTTTGGGGACATTACTGTCCCTTTAAGATTTCTCCACCTTTGGAAATCTTAGTGCATAGGCTCTATAGAATAACATAAGAACTGGAGAAGTGATATCACTGGAGAAGTTATTTCCGCTTTATCACATCTTTATCACGTCTCAGTGCATAAACCTCATAGTGTTTAATGCTATAGGAATAATGTTTTAGTTTTGGACTGCATGAATGCACAGATGAACATGTAAAAATAAATAAGTAAGAGTATCATATAGTTGATTCAGAATGAAGGACAAGGGTGGGACTGGGAAGGGGGGTGCACACCAATGGAGATTAAGAAAAGAGTATGAATTGGAAAGAATTGCACAGTAATAGGGCCTGTGGGCAAAAAAAAAACTGAAATAGGAGGAGTAGAATAGGACGGACAGGGGCAGAGGAATGAAGGAGATGGAATGAGGCCTCCGGGAAAAGGAAGAACGGTAGAGAAGGAAGGAAGAATTAACTGCTTGAGGACAAGAGAGGTGGGCATTGCATTGGCAAGCAATGAACTGCACCCCCTCTAGTGGTCAAGGGGATAAGCATATAAGGAGATACAGAAGACATATAAGGGTGCTTGTTGGTTATGGGTAGTAACTGATAGGAGTGGACTACACCTACAATTTGTTTGCCATCACATTCAGTTAGTCAGAATTTCGCTGAACAATTGCGTTGCCCCCATACCCAGAGTAATCCCACTTTCCAGTCAATGGGAGCATGGTAAATAATTTAAACAGAGATTGACCATGTAAAAGCCAATCCCTGTTAATTTTTTTGCTCATACTGGCATGTGCAATGGCCTTAGCAGGACTAAGGGGAGGGGATTTTTATTTATTTATTAGAGGTGGCTACAACGGTGGCCGTGGGGTATTAGGGGTATTGGAGGTTTTTTTAATTATGATGTTAATTACACTACAGATGCTGGAGAACCGGGACATTGAGGACACTGCTGGACTTCCAACTTCAAATTAAATGATATACTTGTGTGTCATATGGTGTAAGAGTGTGAATGAATGAATGCGTACGAAAGAATGGAATGAATCATTCAGTATTCTAAAACTTTGTGTTCCATGCCATTCGTTTGTCATTTTAAAGGGTTTGTATTGCCCATAGATAACTTTATGTTTGAGTGTAGATTTTAAAAATAGAAATTATGTGCAGCAAATTCCATCTCTCAAACCTTTACGTTTTAAGAGATATTCGCCACTAAAGTTCCTTCTCTCCTGATCTCAGCTGTAAAGCTAACAGCAGGAGATTTGAGTAGTCCGACTCGTGGTGGCTCTTTAGCAGAGCTGAAATAACAATCTTTAAGAAGAACTTCTTCATTGGGATGGTCTACAAAGTGTGCTTGCAAACCAAGCACACTTTGTAGACCGTTCCAGTGAAGTAATTATTTTTAAAGATTCCTATTTCGGCTCTACTGAAGAGCCGCATTGAGTCTGCTGAAGAGCCTCTCCGGCGGGTACCATGACCGGGATCTCCAGCTGTCAGCAGAGCACTGACGTCAGGAGAAGGGGAGGGAGAGGGGAACTTTAGAACCGAGTATCTCTCAGACTGTAAAGTTTTGAGAGATGGGATTTGCTGCACATAATTTCTTTTTTTAAAATCTACAATAAAACATGTTATCTTTGGGCATTACTAACCCTTTAACCCGAAACTCACAAAACACATCATTTTGTTACATTTTGCATTAGTTACTATCCATGACTAACTGAGGACGATATACTAAGAAACCGGCTGCATCATAGGAGATAAATAATAATTTCCATGTATTTAAATGGGACTTTTAACTCCTTGAATGCTAGATAGATATCTAACAATTTGCAAATCAGTGTGTTGGAGACATCTCTAGTATTCCACAGGTTAAAGTACGCATCTAACCCTTTGCGTGCCAGGGGGGTGTGCAACGCATTGCTCTGCAATGCGTTGTGGACCCCTTTGGCACTCAAAGGGTTAAATAAATAAGACATTTGGGAATTTTGTCTCCTATGGTGTGGTTGATTTGTTCTCGAAACGCTCCAATTCTAACAAATAATTAAGAAAATCAAACAAATAATTTAGAACACAATTTAAACTGTTAACACAAGCAAAATAAGATTTTAGCCAAGCTCTAAAAATAGCAATGTCATTGTCCCCGTGTCCACAGTGAGTGAGATTCTGCAATGCTGCTTTTAACACTTCCAGTGCTAGAGAGGTCTAACAGATTGCTCCACAGTGCACTGGATGCCTTTCTAGTATTCAGAGGGCTAAAGGGGATCTATCACCCCTTTATTAAGTTAGTCTTATTAGTTAGATTATTTAGCGAATATTTATAAAACTGTATTAATTTGTTTTTTTAAAAAAGCTATTTGGGCGAAAATTAATGTTTAAAGAGTGCCCTGCACCATACTTCCGGTTAGACTGCGGGTACAGCTCTGTATCCACTGTCCATCACTCTGCCTCTGCTCCCCTCTCTCTATCCAGCCTCCTCCGATGACGGAGGCTTTCTGTCTCTAAGCTGGAGTAATCTCATTGGCTAGATATCAATCTCTGCCAATGAGACTGCTCCAGCTTACAGGCAGAAAGCCTCCGTCATCGGAGGAGGCTGGATAGAGAGAGGGGGGAGCAGAGGCAGAGTGGTAGACCATGGATACAGAGCTATACCCGCAGTCTATCCAGAAGTAGGGTGCAGGGCACTCTTTAACACCTTAAGGACGGCCAATCGCGTATGCGGCTCTCACTTAAGGACCTTTTTTTTTTCTCTTCCGCATCCGACTCAGGGCTCCCCAAATGGCGTTCAGCCTCACGGGAAGCCCTGCATTCCATGACGGTCCTGGCACGTCATGGGTCCTTAACGCAAATCTATGTTAAAGACGGAGTTTTTATTAAATTGGATCTGGCTGAAATCGCGTTGGCGGACCTGTGGGTGCTTCCCTCCTGTTGTCCTCTAGTCTGTGGAATTGTGGCTACGATTGTGGGGAGCAGCACTGGGTCCGCCGACCCTAATAAGAAAGGGTGAGTGCATTACCTGGTTTTTGGGAGTGACTATTTGAGAAAAGTAGCGACTGTGTTTCACAATATCATTACCACAGATACTAAGCTGCTTTTTTATGCAATGCACACCCATCTGGCACTGAAGGGGTTAACTTCATCTTTTTACTCTTTTATTTCACCTTGAGTCAGATACTGACATGCATTTGCAAAGAAAAAAAAGTCTTTATAATGTACAAGAAGTGCAGTAAAAGTTGGTGGTAAAAGAAGTACAGTATTTTCAGAAGTAAATGCATCATGTTTGAAAACATGTTTAAAATAATTAAAAATAACAGTAAGATGAGCTTGATGAATATTGCCCTTAAATATCCTGAAATTAAAATGTCTTTAGTTTGTCTTTAATATTACAAATCTGCAAAGAAATACTTTTTTACCTGTTAACACTATTAGTAGCATAGTAACATATAGTAACATAGTAGGTGAGGCTGAAAAAAAACATCTGTCCATCAAGTCCAGGCCATGCCAAAAACACCCATGTTGATCCAGAGGAAGGCAAAAAAAGCCCTCTGGAGCCATTTCCAATCTAGCCCCAAGTGTGTGTGTGGGGGGGAGAAATAATGTATTCCTTCCTGACTCCAATTGGTAGTCAAGTAGTTCCCCGGATCAATATCCTATCTGCTTTGAAGCCATCTGTCATAATTTTCAATATTGTTCTGTGCTAGATAGGCATCCATTGCTTTTTTGAATGCAGTTGCATTATCTGCAAGCACAACACCCTGATGCAAAGAATTCCATAGCCTTACCGCCCTTACTGTAAAGAATCCCTGCCTTTGTTTTAGTCGAAAGTGCCTTTCCTTTAGTCTTAATGGATGCACGTCTCTGCACCTTTTCCAGTTTTTCACAAATTGGATTTCAAACAGTAGGTCATCATTGATATATTACATCTCTTTATAGGATAAGAGACAATTAATATTTTTCAGGGGGTGAGAGTCTCATTAATAATTATATTGTTTTACACTCACACAGGCACACACAAGCAAACCCCCTAGGCACACATTACTTCTTGTACACAATCACACTACCTCTCATACAGACATACAAAAACATACAATTTAACACACAGATACAGATACAAATTCATAGTAACACACACAAACTTGAGGCACACCCAACTCTCACAGACACACACAGACATATTTACTCTCACACTGACACACATATACTTTCACAAACACACACACCTACTCTTGCACACATTTATGATTGCATATTCAGACACACATAATATCACACAGATACATTTAATATCACACAGACATACACTCTCACACAACAATACACATATCACACATACAAAGACACATAGACACTCTCACACACTTACACCTTTAGACACACATACACACACTCACATAAAGAAACAGCTGCAATCAGATAGATACATTTACTCTCATACAGACACACACACTCAGGTATACAACCACTCTCTCACACACACATCAAATCTCACACACAGACACACCCACTCTCAGTAACAGATACATTTGCTACCACACAGACACAAGTCCAGTCACACAGATACATTCTCATCCACAAACACCCACACACACTGAAATATGTGGGCCCCTACAGATGATTACAGATGTGGGGGTGGGAGGGGGGAGAGTTGGCACTCACTAAGGATGGAGAAAGTATGTCCAATAACAAAGGAACATGGGACTACCAGGGACACATTTTGCAGTGAAGTGCTGACTCTGCTTCCCACCATAATACCTGCTCAGGCTGCTTCCAACTCAACTGGGGCTTCCTACTTATTTGTCTACTCTTGCCTTGCATTGTACATGCACAGATGGCTAAATGAGCTGCAAACAATGGTCAGTTTTCTATCATATGGCTAATAAGCTGGAAATCCTACAACAGACCGAGGAGGAGGAGGAGGAGGATCTGCCCAAAATATAGACGTGCTGGGCTGACCAGGCTGAAATGCTTCTACTGTGAACAAATGTTCCCATGTGGCAATTTCCCCTTGAATGTGTGCATAGTCCCCTCCAGGGTTCCTTGTATCACAGGCTGAGAAACTAAGGAATACAGCTTACAGAGTACTTAGTGATGCAGGAATGGTGTTACATTGTACCACTGTCCTGCTTTGATGGTCTAGTGACCAGAAAACTCTCCAGAAAGAGAGATCCACTGAGCTGTCAGGGACATAAATGTGTAAAAAAGTAGATAAAGACAAAAAAAAATAATAATAAATATTATAGGCTATTTGACTTTACATATTATGTACTTGCAGAATTTGTAAAGTCAAAATAAAGTATAATAATATCAATGTATTTTACCAGGAAGGACACACTGAGATTGTCTCATGTTTTTAGGTATGTCCTGGGGTATAGATATTACTACCCAAACTATCTAATGGTATTCATTTTATCTTCCTCAGAAGGATGAAAGGCTGAGTCAGCGATGCTGGGATTAGAACCTGTGACCTTGCAGTTATGAACAGATTGTACACCTGGTGCCTTAACAAACTGAGCCATCTCACCAACATCTCACTGTCATATTACTATCCCTTTAACCCCATTGCGACAATGGACTTGCCAGGTTCGTCATGCAAAAATGTCACTTAGTGACAGAGGACGTACCTGGTAAGTCACGGAAGTCATTTGCTATAATGCGAAAAAAAAAAAAAACGCGTTGTTAAGTGCTGGCCACATGCGCA
The DNA here is from genome assembly GCA_037306005.1 of Rhinophrynus dorsalis. Classification (NCBI taxonomy): domain Eukaryota; kingdom Metazoa; phylum Chordata; class Amphibia; order Anura; family Rhinophrynidae; genus Rhinophrynus; species Rhinophrynus dorsalis. The sequence continues at coordinate 208,822,420 of CM074725.1, read as the reverse complement.
TGTGGCCTGTCACTAAGGGGTTAATGGATGTCCATCAATCGTCATTGTTTTTCTCCCAGCAAAGACGTCATCAGAGTCTGTGCGCAGTAGTTTGCTTAGGGAGTCTAATTAATCTCATGTGATGTTGTTTCTAATCCCACATGAGACTACCCTACCATTCAGGGTATGTTGTCATTCTTTAACTGTTTGCGTGCCAGAAGTGTATCGAACACATTGCTTTGCAATGCATTGAATACCCTTCTGGCACTCAAAGGGTTATGCTCAAGAAACAGTATCCCCTCTCTGAACTGTCTGTCCCATTCTGGGTAATTATTGTTGGGATTATCTAGCGGTGTCACATGTCCATGACTTATTTGAATAAACCTGGCGAACTTGCAGGTGCTTCTTGAATGCAGCACTGAAGCTGATGTAATAAGGAATGTAAAGCATATCTGGAGTGAACCAAATGCTCCATGGGAGACAAATATAAATTCCCAAAATAAAATGCTTTGGAGACTTCTTTAGCGTTCAAGGAGTTAAAGGTCCAATTGCAATAAATTGATATTATTTGTCCACTGTGATGCAGTTGGTTTGCTCCAAAATTACCCCAGTTCCATTTAGTACATCGGCCTCAGTCACCCAGAGTTCTACTGATGGAACATAAAGCCCCCACTGATTTTCCTTTTATGGTGCTGTTGCTTAACCCTCTGAATGCTAGATACCATGAACTGAAATCCCACAAATGTCCATCAAGTTAAATTAGGTTTTTAACACCTTAAATGCTAGAGAGGTTTCCAAAACACTGCAAAGTAAGTGGTTAAAATCATCATTTAGATCAATGGTAGTATCTATTTATTGCCACACCTGGGATCCTTTTTGTACTGGACCCCCCAAACAACTCATAAGACTGGCAATGGGAGTGTTCAATTGATGTGATTTGTGCCCTAATGGGGGATGGACTCAATCTGGGGAGGCGGGGTTGTAAGGTTGATGGGTGGGATTTGCATAGCTGGGAACTCCCCAAATTTGCCCTGGAGACTCCGGTTTTTGCAGATAATTACCGGGTCTCCAGGGCAGAGCCTGATTCCCAGTGTATTCCTCCCACTCCCCACCTGCTTCTGCTCCTCCCCAGCCTATTACTACAGCTTTTTTTTTACATTTTGAAAGTCCCGCTCCCTACTCGCCATTAAGCACACTCCTTTTTGACTCGATCTGCATTTTTTATCTCCCTCACTGGCACCACAGAACTCCCCTCTCCGTGGAGTCCAAAACTAAAAGTTCCCAGGTATAGGGATTTGCCTTGAAATGGGTGAGGAAGTGGGCAGAATGGGGTAGGAGTGGCTGAACGGGTAGAAAAGTGAGTGGAGCTCACACCAGACTGAACCGGAGAATCACACTCTGTCCCTGGAGACCAGGTAATTCAGTCGGAAAAACTGAGTTTCCAGGACAGATCTGGAGACTTCTCAGATATTATTATTGCCTGTGGGGTACTGAACCCTTTGAGCGCCAGAGGGGTAAGCAACACATTGCAATGTGTTGCATACACCTTTAGTACTCAAAAGGTTAATTTGGCCTTTATACATATGTGCCTACGTGTCTCATTGGCAGGTATAACCCAATATAAAGAAACAAGGCATTCTTTTGTGAATGTATTTTACCAGAAGCATACACTGAGATTGTCTATTGTTTTCAAGTATGTTCTGGGTACTCACTGTATCTACCTCAAGAGACGACCAGGTGGCAGCCTTGCACAACTGATCAGCCGAGGCCTGATTCTTGTAAGCCCAAGAGGCCCCAATAGATCGTGTGGAATAAGCCGTGACCCTGAAAGGAACAGGCTTCTTCCTTAGCTCATAAGCCTACTAACAGTGGACTTGATCCAAGAAGCAATGGTCACCTTGGATGCAGGTCTTCCTGCCCTAGGACCCTCAGGAATTATGAACAATGCGTCTGATTGCCTGATGGACTCAGTGTGATGTACATAAAACTTGAGACAACGCACCACGTCTAACAAGTGGAGATCCTTCTCCTTGTCAGAGGTGGGGTCAGGGCAGAAAGAGGGCACCACAATCTCGCCTTATCCTTGTGAAACACCAAATAGGGTGGTTTACAGGACAGAGCATGTAACTCCGCAACACGGCAGACAGACACAATCGCCAGGAGAAAGGCCATTTTCCACGTCAACAGGAGTAGAGGAATAGTAGCCAAAAGACTCAAATGGAGGGCACTGAAGAATGCCCAAAACCAAGTTAAGATCCCATGGAGGAGCAGGAATCTTGAAGGCAGGACGAGTATGAGCAATGCCCTGGAAGAAAACCTTGACATCAGGAAGGATAGCAATGCGCCTCTGAAAGAAAACAGAGAGAGCAGACGTCTGAACTTTAAGGGAACTAAAACTGAGGCCCTTTTCCACACTGTCCTGCAAAAACGCCAAGACCATAGGCAGATCAAATTCCTGAGACAGGTTCTTGTCAGCACACCAAGATAGGAAAGTCGACCAGAGACGATGGTAGATCTTGGAAGAAACAGGTTTGCGGGCAGTAAGCATAGTAGCCACCACACCAGAAGAAAACCCTTTCTTCCTCAATATTGAGGATTCAATTTCCAGGCTGTCAATGCTAGACGATGAACATCCTCCTTACCCAGGTAACCCTGTAGAAGAAGATCCAGACGGCAAGGAAGCTGGAAAGGCTCCGCCACTGACATATCCAGAAGCTCCGGAAACCAAGCCTGGCGAGGCCAGTACGAAGTAATCAGAATGACGGGACAACGCTCCAGTCGTAATTTCCATAACACCCTGTGCAACATGGGGAGGGGAGTAAATATGTAGGCCAGAGGGAATAACCATGGAATGGACATTGCATCCACAGCCAGAGCTAGAGGGTACCTCCATTGAGAGCAGAACCTCGGAACCTTCCTGTTGTGTCTTGTCGCCATCAGGTCGATGTAAGGAAGACCCCATTTCTGAACAATGAGGGTTAACACCTCTGGGTGCAGCTCCCACTCTCCGTTGTCCACTGTGTGTCAACTGAGGAAGTCCGCCATGACGTTGTCTACGCCAGGAATGTGCACTGCGGATATGGCAGGTATGTGATCTATTGCCCAAGACAAAATAGCCTTGACCTCTCACCAAGCAGCGAGACTTCTTGTTCCTCCCTGCTTGTTGATGTAAGCCACGGCTGTGGCGTTGTCAGACTCTACCCTGACTAGACAGTCTTCCAGCTGAGATGTCCAATGACGAAAGGCATGTAATATCGCCCGAAGCTCCAACACGTTGATGGGAAGGAGAGATTCTTCCGGAGACCACCGACCCTCTGCACTCAGGCGACCCAGGATCGCTCCCCATCCGGAGAGGCTGGCATCCGTCGTCACCGTGGTCCAGAAGGAAACTAGGAAGGACTTTCCCTTCAGCAGATTGGTGAGGTTGAGCCACAGGACAAACTCAGTTCCACATGAAGAGGAGGTGACACCGATGTCTTCAGAAGGTCCGGCCGACCCCTGCACACCTGGATCACAAACCGATGGAGTTCCCTGGTGTGTCCCATGGCGAACAGTACCACCTCTATGGTGGAAATGAATTTCCCCATGAGAGATGACAGTTTCTTGGCTGGAACTGGATCCTGAGCCAGTATCGCAGAAACCCTGTGTGCGATCTGGTGAGCCACCTCGTCCGTGAGAAACACCATGCTCTTCTGGGTATCGAAGAGGAGACCCACGAAAACTAGACACTGGGATGGGACAAGGTCTGATTTGTCCAAGTTGATGATCCAACCGTGATGGGTGACAGCATGAATGCACTGCTGAACCTGCTGATGAAGAAGTTCCGCAGAAGAGGCTTTCAGAAGCAGGTCGTACATGTATGGAGTAACTCTGATGCCATCTCGGCGGAGGACGGACACTAAGGCTCCCAGGACACGGTTGAAGACCTGAGGAGGTGTTGTCAGACGAAATGGAAGAGCTGAGAACTGAAAATGTCTTCAAAAAATGAGATTCTTCAAGTCCAAAATGGGACGACAACCGCCATCTTTCTTGGAGATCACAAAGAGGTTTGAGTAAAAACCCATACCTCTGTCCTGAACTAGAACTGGCTCTAGAACATCCTTGTCCAGAAGAGCGGAACAGCGCCGTCAAACAGAGAGCATTTCTCTGCGCCGTGAGGCATATGAGAAGGAAGAAATCGAAAAGGATAAAGAGAGACAAAAGGAATCCTGTACCCTTCCATGACCACCTGCAAAACCCATGGATCCAACACTGAATCCTCCCAAATGCTGTGATAGTGACGCAGATGACCATCCACAGCAGAGCGCGGACCCGGGTTTGGTGAGTCATGCCAAAGAAGGCTTGGAAGCCTTGGGCTTGGAGGAGACCTTGGGCTTCCATTGCTGTTTGGGCTTGGAGGAGGCTCGCGGAGCTGAGGGAACTGTCTGGTTCGTCGGGCATGTCTCATTCTGAAAGGAACAAAAATACCAGTTATTCTTAAGCGGTGTTTTCTTCCTAAGAACTAAGGGTAGAAGTGTACTCTTACCCCCTGTAGCCTCACTGATCAGATCCTTGAGATCTGGCCCAAACATAGAAGTGCCTTGAAAAGGCAAGGAGAGCAATGCTTTCTTAGAATCAGTATCAGCAGACCAGATCTTGAGCCAAAAAGCCCGTCTGGCAACCACAGACATGGTGGAAACCCTAGCCACCAAACAGATGGCATCAAATAGGGCAGCAGAAACATAGTGCTGTGCCTCAGAAATGTTGGCAAGGAGGCGCAACTTATCCGAAGTAGGAGCATCCTGACGGACAGCAAGAGTGAGCTGTTCAGTCCAGACCACAATGGCCCGGTTCACCCATGCTGCTGCGAATGCTGGACACATGGCAGAACCAGCAGTGGCAAAGATGGATTTGAGGGAGACCTCAAGTTTCTTGTCATTCCAGTCCTTTAGAGCAGACGCATCTGACACTGGAAAGGCAGTAGACTTGGAGAGCCTGGAGATAGGAGCATCCACTTTGGGAGGATGAACCCACTGAGAAAGCGCTGCCTCAGAAAAGGGATAAAGCTTAGCAAATTTCTTGGAGACAGAAGGCCTTCTGTCCGGAGACTTCCACTCTTCAGACATAAGGCGGTCAAGAGTGGGGTTAGGTGGAAAGCAAGTAAGGGACTTTTTAGGTTCCTGAAACACATCAGAGGGGTCCGAAGAAACCTCCTGAACTAAGGGAATGTTAAGAGTATTCAAGACAGCCCTGATCAGGCCCTCAGCAGAGGGCTCAGGATCAGACTCAAAAGGATCCCCAAAAAACTGAGGGGAGTCCAGAGCAGAACATTCCTCAACATCTGAATCCACCAACAGTTCCGCCTCAGAGGAATCCGATACGTCAGGTACTCCCTGTGGTTTTGGCAGGGAAGATTTGACTGAAGAAGGGGTCTTCCATGAATGGAAGACCCCCTGTAACTGGGATGGAAAGAGTTGCAATGTAGACCTAAGGTCCCTAGTAGCAGCCTTGAACTCTTGCCCTCAAACTGGCTCTAATGCATGGCTGGAGGTCTCTGGGAGAGACTCAGGGACATCAGAACATGCTGGGTATAAATGACCTGAGAATTCTCTAGGTAACCCTGAATGACAGGAAGAGCAATGTGCAATAGGGGATACAGAGACCCCAGCATCCTTAGTCCTAGGTCTGGCCCCAAGCTCCAATGATACAGACATTCTCATAGTGTCAATAACCTTATTGTATAAGAAATTACCCAATTATAGTGTGTATGATTAAAGTTTTACCCCAGAAATCGCTAAAATAGACTTATCTGGCAGGTGAAGGGTTAATCAACAAAGAAGAGTTCAAGCCCTGCGTAGGATACTCGCTCTGGAAAGATCACAAAATGGCTGCCGTGGCGGTAGCCAATCAGAAATAAGCGCGTGAAGCAAGCGCTCATGGGAAATGTAGTTTTCCCAGAAAAGTACCCCAAACAGTGCCAGAAGCCCCCTGAGCCCCCCAACACACTTGAAACATGAACCGGATGATAGAGCAAGGACAGACAAGTAAAATGAGCCATCTCTGAAGTCGCTAGGTTAAACGGTTGCAGAGATATGTCCCAAACTGTACAGTCCAATAGGAGTGAATGGAGCAATGGCGCCTATGCGGTAAAGCGTGCTTTACTCAATTTTTACAAAATTGAAGGTATAATATTAAAACACATGAAACACCACTAAAACATGTTAGGATACCCAAAAAATACGGAACCAGTAGGAAATGTGCCAAACCAGCAGCTAAAGGGTTAAATACCACATAAACCTGCTCCAAACACCCAACAGACATACAGATAGTGAGTCCAGTGAGTGCAGGAGTGTGCAATAGGAACTCCAAATAAAAAAAACCCTGTGCGGAGGGGCACTGTGGGACATGTGGACCTGAGGCACTCAAAGGGTTGCTCACCGTTACTGCAGATCTTCTGTCTTCAAATTACCATGTTTAAAGAAGAAGATGCCTTGGTGGGCGACTCCTGAGGAAAGAACTTGTAGCCAAGATTTTACCCCCAGGGCTTAAGGTCCACAAAAAGTACCTGGTCACTGAGCTAGCCACATCTAAGGACATTGTCAGTTATGGTAATCCGCCTAATGGTGGTATTCAATTTCAAACAGAAAAATAAAAAACTAAAGCTATAGCAGAACTGTTCTCTTGCCTGCGTTATCTTCACCAAGGAACAAATCTTTCTGGAGCTGGTTGTCTAGCTGCAGCCAAGGAGGGAAAGTAGGCTCCACCCCCTGCATACAATTCTAGAATTGTTCCAGTTACCAGTAACCTGTATTGGACGATAGAGAAAAGAGGATTTTATCTTACCTGTTAAATCCTTTTCTCTTAGTCCATACAGGTTACTGGTCTCCCACCCTGTCAAGGGACCATGCTTGGCTCTCCTGTGGCGGACCGTGGGGGTCCTTCGGGGTCATGCTCACAGGAGTCTTCTTTCCTTTCTACTATCTAGTCAATAGTTAGTGTCTCAAATCTTACTGGAGCTGGTTGGCTACCTGCAGCCAAGGAGGGAAAGTAGGCTCCACCCCCTGCATACAATTCTAGAATTCTTCCTGCCTAATTAAAGGGGTGGATCGCCTACCCAGAGTTACCAGTAACCTGTATTGGACGACAGAGAAATATATATATATATATATATATATATATATATATATAGTTTTATTATAGGAAAAGTGACTGGGTTTTTTTCTCTAATTTAATTTGGGCACTTTTTTGCTTTTTTAATAAATTAATTAAAGCAATGAATTACGTAGATAGTTTGGGTGGATAGTTTGTGTTATGTTAGCTGCCACAAAATATGCCCCAAGACCTGCCCCAAGTACTACCCCTCATCTTGAGCCTAGGGAATGGGTACCACCAGTGGGACTAAGATCAGAAATACCTGAATTCAGAGGCAGCCCAGGAATTCAAGTAGATGTGGCAGGATTTAACCAGTAGCACTTTTTAAATTTATTTTTGGGGGAAAACATTTTGGGGGACATTGTCGCACAAACAAATATTTATGCAGCCCAGTATATTGCAGCCAATCCCTCATACTATGTTTCAGAGCAGCAATCATGGTATCCCACAGATGTCACTGAATACAAGAATTTCTGGGCCTAACTATGGCTATGGGGACAATTAAAAAGCCAAGCATCAGGTCATACTGTAGCAAAAATCCTGTATGTGTTACCCCCATTTTCAGCAAAACAATGAGCAAGAGACATTCTGAAATGCTTTTGCCCTTCATACATTTCAGTGACAACACCCTGTGCCTCCCCAAAGATCACCCTCAGTATGACAGGCTGTATAAAATATGCCCCTTATAACTTATTTGCAAAAAAAAAATTCAGATAGCTATACCCCCCCCCAAAAAAACAAAAACAAATATGTATTGATGAGTCTCTAATGAAATATAAGGGAAGGGTTGGGTTTCAAGCAGTATATACCCTCCAAGCACTCCAAGTTTGGAGTAAAATGTTATAAGCTATATGAAGGCTCCACAGGATATACCAGGCTATTCAAATTTATGAGGGCAAGGACAGCCATCTTGATCCTCCTGATTGCCATGAATATCTTGGAACCAATGGCAAAATTGTTTGGGATCTCGTTTACCACCTATTAAATAAAGGATACCAGTTATACGTAGATAATTATTACACAAGCCCCCTTTTATTGAGATCACTGTAGCACTATTCGGGGAAATTGTAAAGAGATGGCCAAGGAACTGATAAATTGCAAACTATAAAAGGGACCGTCCTTAGCTTAGGACACAGAAAGGACATTTACATGCTGACCACTGTGCATGACCAAAGAACTGTGCCAGTCTCTGTCTGTAGCACGGTCCTCAGAAAGCCAGTCTGCATCAGAGACTACAACAAGCACATGGGGGGGAGTTGATCTTTGTGATTGACTCATGCAGCCTTACCTCACCATGAGAAAATCTAGGGTCTGGCATAAGAAGGTTGCCATTTACCTGACACAGACTGCCATTTATAATTCTTATTTCATTTTTAAATTGGCAAATCCCAGTCAAAAATCCACTTTTTTGCAGTTCCAACTGCATGTCATTTCTAGCTTTTTGTTTGAAGGGGCATCAGCAGTTTTACAGCGGAGACCTGGTTTAGGACACTATCAATTTTATATTCCCCCAACTCCCCAAAACATAAACCCACAGAAACTCTGCAGAGTGTGCTACGCCAATGGCAAACGGACAGACACTACCTTCTACTGTCCTGATTGCCCTAGAAAACCTGGGCTCTGCATTGGTGACTGCTTCAAGCAATATCACGTAGGTGCAGTAATTCAGTAACAGTTTATTTTATTATTTGGTAATGTTTTTGCCCTGGAATCAGAGCCGGATTTACATCTCAGGTGCCCCTAGGCACAAACTCTCCAGCGCCCCCTGCCCCACCCTAGCCACTCCCCTCACTTAGCCACACCTTCCTGTAATCTTTATTGGGTACTAATCAAAAAATGTTAACTTTTAATGCAAAACCAAGAATCAAATGTCTAAGACGTAAATTGATCAGAAAGTGAGAGACCAAATGGTCAGTTGTGATACAAATAATGAGAGCTAATTCCTGTATTTACATTTACAGGACTTAGATAGAAGATTCATATAGGATTCATATAGGTGCTGTGCACTTTTGAATGTTTTGCATTAAAAGTTAAACATTTGTAATTAGTACCCAATACAGATTAATTTTTTTTTAGAAATAAGTCATTTTCTTCATGCTTTTGTGTTAACTACTATTAGACCATCTGGGGTATTTACAGGGGTGCAATTTAAGGCTATTTTTTCCCCTTTCTTGGGGGTGTTTTTTTTTTTTTTTTTTTTGGTACACAATATTGTTTAAGCCAACAGTATTTCTCACTCAAAAGAAAAAAAAAAATACATTAAAAATCACATTTTGAATAAATGACATACAAAATGAATGTCACCACCTGCCACAATACATGCCGGCCCAGGCAGCGCAGGTACTACAAGCCGACCGGAACAGGAAAATTATGTATTGCACAAAAGTGCTCCCGCTGTCACACGCGAGCATGATTATGCCATCACATTATAAAGTGGGCGGAACGATGGGCAAGACAGGGCCATTGCCAGGCGCCCCTGAAAATCGGGCGCCCTAGGCAAGTGCCTTGTCTGCCTATTGACAAATCCGGGGCTGCCTGGAATATCCTGTTTTTTTTTCCCCAAAAAACACATCCCTCCTTAGATCTAACACTATGAAAATATAATGGTAAGCAACACACCCTGTTTTTTCCATGTCTGAAAATGGAAATGTGCATGTTCTCAGCTGAACCCAGTAAATCCCCCAAACCCTGACAAACCTATGCATGTGGGGCATTGCCATACTCAGAACATGTAGCTGTATTGTGGACAGTTAATTTTTACAAATCTACAAATATCTTGTGCTTGAAATCCACAACAACACCGAAATACAGGTGTGAAAATCCAGGGTTGTTTTTTCTTACTTCAAGTTTTGAGAGGGATTGGTGGTAAAATGACCGTGAAAAATTGCCAGGGATGTATTGCTTTCTAAAACATATATTTTGGGGGTAAAATATTAATTGCAACATTGCTAAACACCTCAAATAATACAAAGGCACCAGTTAAGCAAGCTGTAAAAATGCCATGTCTGAAAATGGAAACGTGCATGTTCCCAACTAGGCCAAGTAGATCCCACAAACCCTAAGAAACCTATGCATATGGGGTATTGCCTTACTCAGAAGAAGCAACTGAACACTATCAATGCATTTTTAAAAATTTTCACCTATCCTGTGCTTGAAATTCACATCAACATTGAAATCATTGAAAACATTGTGAAAAATGCTGAATTTTTTTCTTACATCAAGATTTAAGAGGGATTGCTGGTAAAATGGCTGTGTGAAAAATGTGACAATACGCCTAAAATGAAAGCCTGGGCTGTCTACTTTTCAAAAATATACACTTTTTGGGGGAAATTTTAAAGTGGAGCACTGGTACACAGCCCCAAATGAGACATGGCACCAGATAAGCAACCCGTGAAAATGGAAACACGCATGTTCCAATTTTGGCCCAGTAGCTCCCCCAAACCATGAGAAAACTATGTATATGGGGTATTGCCGTACTCAGAAGATGCAACTGAACAGTAATCAATGCATTTTTTAAAACTTGCAACTATCCTGTGCTTGAAATCCACAGCAACATTGAAATCTAAGTGTGAAAAACTCTGAATTTGTTTTTTACGTCAAGTTTTTCAAGGGATTGGTGGTAAAATGGCTGCGTGAAAAATGTGACAACACACATAAATTGAAAGCCTGGGGTGTATACATTTAAAAAATATACACTTTTGGGGAAAATTTTAAAGTGGAGCATTGGTACACAGCCCCAAATGAGACATGGCACCAGTTAAGCAACCTGTGAAAATTCCAAGTGTGAAAATGGAAACGCACATGTTTCAATTTTGGACCCATAGCTGCCCCAAACTATGAGAGAACTATGCATATTGGGTATTGCCGTACTCAAAAGAAGCAACTGAACAGTAATCAATACATTTTTTAAAACCTGCAGCTATTATGTGCTTGTAATCCACAGCAACATTGAAATCTAAGTGTGAAAAACGCTGATCTACTCATTCAGTTTCTGGTGGTGTTATCTACTCAGCTAATGTTATGGCCTAGGACTGGTGCACTTTGAATAACATACAAATACAAAACAAACAAACAAATTCCCCCTTAAAATGGTGGACAGAGGGATTCAGCCAAGGCTGATCCATTTGTTCACCATTAACCTCCATTTACCCCTGACGCGATAGACCATCTGCATTCAGTTTCCTACTGAGATACAGTATAGGGTGTTCTTCCCCTTTGGAATTAACTTGGCTAAGAACAGCTCCCAGCCCAAAATTAGAAGCATCTGTTTGTACCACAAACCTCCTACTAAAATCAGAGTCCTGGAGGACTGGTGAGTTTGATAATGCTGTCTCAAGGGCAGTGAAGGCTTTGTCACAGTCATCAGTCCAAGTAATTTGCTTTGGCACTTTCATTTTGGTCAAGTCTGTGAGGGGTTTGGCTGTCTTGCTGTATTCTGAGACAAATCTGCGGTAGTAACCTGCTGTCCACAGAAATGACATGACATGTTTCTTAGTCTTAGGGATTGGCCAGGCTGTAATAGACTCTACCTTACTGGGCTCAGGATGTATGATCCCCCCTCCTACCCTGTTTCCCAGATACTGCACCTCTGTCATGCCTATCTGACAATTTTATCGTTTGATGCTGAGCCCTGCCCCTTTTATTTGCTCCACCACCTTGCCCAAATGAACCAGGTGCTTCTCCCAGGTCTTGCTGAAAACTGCAATATCATCTAGGTATGCCACAGCATATTCATTGTGGCTCTCCAGCAACTGATTAACCAGTCGCTGAAAAGCAGCTGGGGCATTTTTAATCCCAAAAGGCATCACACAGAACTCATACAACCCAAAGGGAGTAATAAAGGCTGACCGCTCCTGGGCTACTGGGGTCATAGGGATTTGCCAGTAGCCTCAGCTCAAATCCATGATAGTCAAATACTTGGCACCTGCTAGCTGATCAAGCAATTCATCTATCCTGGGCATGGGGTAAGCATCAAAGGTGGTCACTGCATATAGCCTCCTGTAATCTACACAAAACCTGGTGGATTTATCCTTTTTGGGAACCAACACCACAGGGGAAGCCCAGGGGCTTTTTGACTTCCTAATTACACCCAGCTCTAACATGTCTTCAGTCTCCTTCTGGATATGGGCCCTTATCTCTGGGGATACCCGGTAGGCTACCTGTCTTAGCGGTGGTTGGTCCCCAGTATCCTGTAACGGTTTTATGGACACTCAGAAACGGAAGGTTTGGTAAAAACACAGTTTTATTGAAAACCACAGAAATTAGAATAACCCTCGCAGGTCCAGCATATACATACAAATATAATACTGACACAGGACAGGTTAAAGTTGAAATCAATAACCCACACAGGTCCAGTATATATATGGACAAATATAATACTGACACAGGTCAGGTTACAGTAGACTTTAATAACCCACACGGGTCCAGTGAGACACGAAGGTACAACACTGCCACAGGTCAGGTTACAGTTTGTGTGAATCCAAACGAGACAGTGGAGGAATGATTACTATTAGGCCGGGAGGTACTGACAGGCCTTAATAGCGTAAAGGCCCACAGGACACTCACTACGCAGAGACACAATAGCGACTGAGGCCACACAGGAGTATACGAGGCCCTGGAAAAGTGACTGACTGCCAAAACAATAGAGGAGGACTGCAACCGTAGGCACAGAGTAACGCCAAACCGAGACTGCAATAGACTGTGACCCAATGTGCAACGGCACCAACCCACAAGGGGTTAACGAACGCTCTGACCTGAGAACGACTGCCAGATAGTAGAGACAGCCTGAGGCACCCAGGAGCAAACCAACCTCAGCTTGTAAGCAGTAAAACAGGCCAAGCATACCGTGGTGCAACCAGATAGATCTCCAACACCGGAGTGTAGGATCTAGAGGCACAAACTTGGTGACCGGGTCACAGTAACAAGACTGCCGGAGCAGCAAACGAGGCAACTAGAGGATCTGTCCGTAGACAGAGAGGACACCGGAGGACCGCCCCTAACCGGATCACCGGATGGAGCAGTGAACCGGGTCTGATCGATACACAGAGCAGGAATGTCAGCCAATCCGGGTCTGTACACAGATCAGGAACGTCAGCCAGGGCGAATCGGTACACATAGCAGGAACGTCCGCCAAACCGGGTCGGTACACAGAGCAGGAACGTCAGCCAATCCTGGTCGGTACACAGAGCAGGAACGTCAGCCAGGCCGGGTCGATACACAGAGCAGGAACGTCAGCCAATCCGGGTTGGTACACAGAGCAGGAACGTCAGCCAGGCCGGGTCGATACACAGAGCAGGAACGTCAGCCAATCCGGGTCGGTACACAGAGCAGGAACGTCAGCCAGGCTGGGTTGATACACAGAGCAGGAACGTCAGCCAATCCGGGTCGGTACACAGAGCAGGAACTCAAACAGGCAGAGTAGTTAGGCAGTCCGGGTCATACACAGGATTCACACGAATAAAGGAACAAGAGCTTAGCAACGAAACACCACGAAAAAGGGCACTGCAGAAGTGACAGGGCTCAGTTTTTAAGGGCTATCACTGGGCATAGCAAAACCACGTTAGCCAATAAAAGGTATCAGGAAGTAGCACTGGTCACAATGTCGCCAGCGATAACACGGGCACCGTGATATATCCACATGGTGGGTGGCTAGTGTGGTTCGCCCTGGCTTTCCAGTAATTGTGCCACTGAAGCAGCCTAACACTTGATGTAGCTGCCTCTTCTCCTCAGCTGAGAGCTGTGGATTGATCTCTGCATCCTGTAGGGATCCATAGCTCTTCCTGTACCAGGTCCACCAAAGGATCATTAACTAGCCCTTCCTCTGGCAAACTACATAGACTGAGTACCAGATTCTCGGGATCATAATATGCCTTTGGTATGTTAATATGGTACTGCCTCTGCCTCTCACCTTTCTCATCAAGAGCTACTACATAGGTGGTGGGGTCTAAACACTGCAAAATGGGGAAGGGACCATCCCAGGCAGCATATAGCTTATTCTGCCTGATGGGGTTCAAAACCATTACCTTCTGTGCTACCTCGCAGACCCGGTCCCTAGCATGGCGATCATACCAATATTTCTGCCTAGACTGTGCTGCTGTGAGATTGTCATGTACTAGCCCTGTCAATGTCTGCATCCTGTCCCTAAACTTCAGGAACATACTCCAATCTAAGGGGTGCGTAGTCTCCCTTTCCATTTTTACCTAATTAAATCTAGGGGTCCCCGCACTTTGCAACTATACAGTAATTCAAAGGGTGAGAAACCTGTGGATTCCTGTGGTACCTCCCTGTAAGCAAATAGTAAATGGAGTAAATATTTCTCCCAGTCTCGGCCCTGCGATTCTACAAATGTTTTGAGCATCTGTTTCAAGGTCCCATTGAACCTCTCGCAGAGACCATTTGTCTGAGGATGGTATGGGCTTGCTACCAAGTGCTGTACATTCACCTTCTTACAGAGACTTTGCATCAGATTAGACATAAACTGTGTACCTTGATCAGTAAGCATATCTTTAGGGAAACCCACCCTGCAGAATATACTGATCAAAGCGTCAGCTACCTTATCTGACCGGATGGAGGATAAGGCGATGGCCTCAGGATACCTAGTAGTATAGCCCACCACTATAAGAATAAATTGTTTCCTTGTGCTGCTGGGTATAGCCAATGGCCCCACAATATCTACTGCCACTCGTTCAAAAAGTACAGTTATGATGGGCAGGGGCACTAGAGGGACATGAGTAACATGCCCAGATTTACCCACTCTCTGACAGAGATGGCAGGACCGGCAGTTTTTTGCAACCGCAGTGCCCATACCAGGACAATAGAAATTGTAAGCCAACCTGGATTTTGTCTTGGCCATCCCAAGATGTCCTGCCAAGGGGGTTTCGTGGGCTAACCTCAGCAGCTCTTTTCTGAACTGCATAGGAACCACTAGCTGCCTTTCTCGCTCCCTGGGCCCCAGAACGTCATTAGGAATGGATTCCCAGTATAAAAAATTGGTATCCCAATATACCCAGTGCCTATCCATGTCAGTACTTGACTGTTCAGTGCAGTGTCTCAGCCCTTCAAGGGAGGGGTCACTGCGCAGAGCTTCCAGGAAATTCGTATTGACCACCCCCCACCTTGCTGCACCAGACAGTACAGCTCCCTCTGGCAGAACGTTGGGAAGTGGGATGAGATCTACCCCTTTCTCTGCCTGCTGGTCAGACAGCCTGACCCTTTCATTACCATCCTCCTCATGTTCTACAGCTGTAGCCCTGGCATACTGCTGATGTCTTACCACTGCTACCGTTGGTACACCTCCCTGGCTCCCACTTTCCTCCCAGGAATCACATTTCACAACATCCCCCAAGGTTTCACACAGTACCTTAGATTGAGCAGGACTTTCAGTTAGCCCTTCCAGTTTGCAATCCGTGTCCTCTGGAGCATAGTGACAGAGCATCCGGCCCAAATCATTCCCCAGAAGAACATTAACAGGGATGTCCTCAGAAACCCCTACTTCCCGCAAACCTTTGCCCACCCCCCAATCAAGGTACACACGTGCCATGGGCACAGTGGGGCACACCCCCCCAATTCCTTTGATGGACATGGTTCTTCCAGGGATCATGTCCTCTGTATTCAACACTTCAGGGCGCACCAAGGTGAATGAAGCTCCAGAATCTCTCAGTCCCATGGTCACCCGATCACCCACAGTTATACTCTGCAGGTTATTCTCTCTCTCTCTTAATTTTAAATTTGTATTAAATATGAAACATCACCAAGTGAATATCACCTTAATTGTGCATTTGCTGGTCTTTTGGCCTTTTGCTGGTCTTTTGGCCTTTTGGCACTCAAAGGGTTAATGAAAAACTTCAAATATGCCAATTTGAACTAAGGTGAAAGTACCGCTTTAACACCAATGCCTTCCTAAAATAGCAGAACATGGAAGTACTGCACTCAAAAATATTCATGTTTGAGCTGCAATATCATTTGCACGAATCCTCTCCAGGCAGCGGGAGTTATCATGTTTTACTCGCCCCGGAAAAGCCCTGCCACATATACATTTTCCTTATTACATGATACTTTCCCTTTAATGACGAGGTAATACATTAACCCTCTGAGTGCCAAAGGGGTGTGCAATGCATTGCTTCGCAATATGTTGCTCACCCCTCTGGCATTCAAATGGTTAACCCTTTGAATGTCAGATAGGTACTCAATGTATTGCGTACCCCTCTGGCACTCAAAGGGTTTAAGGATAGTCATATCATGTGACAATGAACAGTGTGCTTCAAGGGTTTTGATCAAGGGACAGGCTGGCTAACTTCCTAAACTGACATGGGTAACTTCCAAAGCATCCCTACAGACTGACACTGACACCGCCAGGCCCCAGCACAACTCCACAGACCGATCATTGAGAAATACTGCTCTAGGGAATGATCAAGCTACATTTCCACACCCTGGGGCCTTCTTATCAAGGCAAAAGTTTAGCAAACCTTGAGTAAAACAATTGCAATATATATATATATATATATATATATATATATATATATATATATATATATATATATACAAAAACTAAAAATCCCATTCATCATGTTTTTTCTCTCCATTTTAAACATATAGGGGCAAATGTATAATATTAAACGTGTAGTAATTCTGGGGCAAAAGATCACACCATAGTCAGCAAATAAAAAAAAAATGCCCTCCCCCTACAAAAAAAAATATATATAAATAAATAAAAAGTCCCCAAAAGGCACACTGAGTTAAACGGATAGTATTGTAGCCATTAAAAATAAATTGGTTTGCAAGCACACTTTGTAGACAGTTCCAATAAAGTATTTATGTTTAGATTGTGCGATTTCGGCTCTGCTGCAGAGCCTCCACCTGGTCAAATGAACTGATTCTATAGCTGTCAGCTAAAGAGCTGACTTCTCTCATGAGGTAACTTTAGTGAGGTATATCTCTCAAACCATAAAGGTTTGAGAGATAAGACTTACATCATTGTTAATATTATTTTTAATAAACAAAAGTGTTCTACTGCACACACTCAAAATAAATGGACTACTCTATCCCCAGAATAAATGTTGTGGTGCACTCTTAAAGGAATAGTAATGTTTCATAATAAAAGCAGCTCTAATTAATCATCATAGTATTTGGACTTTGGAGAGTGTTATTTCATTTCTGTCAGAGTTGTAGTTCAAGAGTAATTCAATGACAAAGTGTTCCCCTCCGGCCCCTTTTACTGATGTAACACTGCTCAGCCAGATCAGAAGGGAGGTGCCCAGGTAGACTGCAGAGAGAGACAATCTTCAATTAAGATAAGGGAAAAAACTGAAAAACTTGTCTGGGGGGCAGGGATTTCATTGTTCTCACTGTAAGAAGATTGTCGCCTTCTGTTATCTGTCTGACTGCATTCCACATCTGAGAAGAGATGGCTTACACTAGGTAAAAGGGGTGGGAGGGGAAACTTTGCTTGTGAATATCTCTCAAACCATAAAGGTTTGAGAGATAAGACTTCTATCGTTCTTCATGTTTTTTTAATGCCTACAAATTAAAATAAAGCTAAAACGAAGTGTTACTATACCTTTAAGCTAAGAAAACAATAGTACAAACAAAAAGGCTTGTCCTGGGAAGAGAAAATCACAGGACCCCCTAGGAAGGAGCTTAAAGTGTTAGTAATGTCTAAAAAAAAAACTTTTTTGCATTTAGAAGAGCTTAAAAAGCTGATCTAAATGCAAAAAAAAACGTATCTCTCAAACCGCTATGGTTTAAGAGATACGGGAGTTTAAAGTTTGATTTCTCCTACTGACAGCTGTAAAGCTGTCAGCAGGAGATCCGTGTTGGTCAACACGCTAGTGCTTGAGAAGTGCCGAGATCTCGTTACTTACACGAAATCCCTTCATTGGAATGGTCTAAAAATGCTGCTTAAAAATAAACATAAAAGCCAGCCGGCTCCAAAAGGGACTGACAGCGCAGGCGCACGGACGTCACTATGACGAGATGTCCGTGCATCCTGCTACTGTGAGCCTCCGAAAAACTGGAATATCTTTGAAACCAGGTAATATTTCTGGCGACTAGCGCTACTAAGCAGCTAGTCGCCAGATGAAGAATTGATTAATGTGAACTTATTGCGGGGTGGTAGTTCCCCTTTAATCAAAGCGACTATCATCGCCACCTTTTCAATATCAAAGTCATAATACATTTTTCAAAAATCCATGTTAGCAGCCAGTACTGAATTAAAGGGATAGTAATGTATGCCAATAAATGTAACTCCGATTAATATGTTTCATGTCGTGCTGTATATTAATAATGTCCAACTTGTAGTTCTAAAGTAATAAAGTTTTAAAGTATCCCTTCCTGCCCCTTTTACCTCTTGCATGCTCCTCCCCGCAGATGTGGACTCCAGTTGTTTGACGAGAGAGCTCACAGTGAGGGACAATCTTCTCGCTGTGAGCATAATGAAAAACACTGTCCTACTTGATGATTTTCATTATGCTCACTGAAGATTGTCCCTTGCTGTGCACTGTCTGGACCAGCTTGAGGAGTGCATTGAGCTGGTAAAAGGGGAGGGAGAGGGATACTTTAAATCATAATTATTTTTGAACTACAAGTCGGAAATGATTAATACACAGCGCAAGGTGAAACAAAACTTACGCACATTAATCGGAAGTACATTTATTAGCATCTATTACTATCCCTTTAAAGAAGGATTATAAATAAAGAAATTAATGAATTGATATGTGAGCAATAAAGGTTTGTGATATCTTATTATAGATAAATAAATATCAATACACATTATTAATACCACAAAATGATATCATCTCTTAATATAGACTAAATTGCTCGCTATGACCAAATAAGGGAACTGATCAAAGTAGTATAAAAGGGATTAAATCCTTTCTACTATCAATAAAACATAGATCAAAGTTAATAACAAAATAATGTCAGCATAACAATATATAATACTTAAAAGTGACATACATAAAAAATAAAGAAGGAATTTTTTTCAGTATCATCTTAATTTTTGTGTCATTCAAACCCACAGGAGACAATTCACAGGTCTCAAAATTCAATATGATTCATTGTTAATTAATTTTGGTGTTCTATTATAATGGAGGGACGGTACTATAGTATGTATTTTATCAGACTATGGTCAACACAGATGGATCTTTATTATTTAGAGACACTGGACAAACTATACCAACATCTGTGTTGTCCAAACAGACAGTAATGTTTTTATAGAGTCCTGCCTAGGTACTGTAAACCACAGAAGCAATTGATCAGGTAAACTACTATCCATATCTACCTTCTTAAAAAGTGTAGAAATATTGATCTTCCAAGTATCCCCTACAGCCAGATCCAAGTACATAAAGACAGTTCTAGATCTGTCACTGTGATAAGTGAATTGAATGGCTTAATAAGGTCAGCCAGTTCCTTAGAACAAGGCAGTGGTTCTCAATCTTTTTTTGGTCGGGGCACCCCTAACACATAATCTAGAACATTTGGGTCACCCCTAACATTTTTATTGTAATTTATCAAGGACATAATGATGGGTACAATATATAAATATGCAGTTATTATTAGGTCTTATAATCATAATAACAACACTAAACATATTGTGCATAACAATTTCTATAAATCTTTATTTAAAAGGCCATTGTTGTTAGGCTTTATAGAAAACACAGGGCACCCCAAGTTTATGTCTGTGGCACACCAAAGTGCCACGGCACCCTGGTTGAGAATCACTGGACTAAGGGGAAACTGTAGTCAGACTGATGCTTTTGATAGACAGAGTCAAACATTGATGGCATATTTAAAAAATATATATATCCCAAGAGAATGGTGAAGGAATCATATGATGAAGCAAGATTAGAGTGACGGATACCTGTACTCAGACTGAGTAGCTCCACCAAAACTGTGCTTCCTTAGCCCAGGACAACACTCAGGAATTTCACCAGCCAGGAACCAGGATCATAGCTCCATTCACCCAGTCACTTAGGCAAGACTCAGAGTAGGGTGAACGCACTTTGGATACAGCAAGCTTACCTCAAGCACCAGGCAACACCAGTGTAGAGGTAAAATAAGAACTAATTTATTGTGGAACACACAGGTTTTATATACACACATAACGTGTTATCCACACATATTAGAATACAATAGGATACAGGTGCTCTGCAAGGCGTTGTGCACCCCTCTGGCACTCAAAGGGTTAATTGGTTTAACCAACTGGGTGCAAGAGTATTCTCCAACACATTGCTCTACAATGCATCTGAGGCCTCTGTGGCTTCTATAGCAACAAACTGAGCATTGGGAGACATAATCTTGCTTTGCACTGTGTTGGAGACCAATCTGCCATCGACTATGCTAAAGTGAAGTTTGGGAGATATAAAATGTATCATTATGATTCATATAGCAAAAATCTTTTTTCTTTTCAGGCAAAATTAATAACAGAAATAAAAGGTTTTCTAATGCAGTCTTCTGTATTGTATTACTCAGCAATAAAGTGTAAGTTAATGCTACTAAGTGACGTTAAGGGAAAAAAAACAAGCTATTATCCTGACAAATTAAATATAATTATGTTAAGCTTTCTGCCTTAAACTTCTGATGTTTTTAAATTTTTTGCATACATGTTATTTTCTTCTGAATGTACCAATTTGCATACACCCTCTCACAGTCTATCAAGCTGAATATAACATATGAAAACACATTTATGTTTGCAATCATTGCATTGGTAAGTCTGTGCTTACCGCAGCCTACAAACAGGTATTGGCAATAAGTCATATATTACTTTACTAATGTAAAAGCCCGTGTACATGGGCCAATGTCCGGGTAATGTTAACCCTTTGAGTACCAGAGGGGTACGCAACTGTACCCCTCTGGCACTCAAAGGGTAAAGTGGCCTCTACCTTACTTCTCCACGCAATGCAGTCTTGCATCACCTCACTCACGAGATGCAATCATGCGCAGTAGAGACTGCCCGAACACTGGCAGTCTGTACTGGGCATGACTGCATCGTGACAAACATCCTAGCGAATTATTATATAGGATTGAAGTCAATAACAACTTCTAAATATCAGGGGGGAGAAATACAGGTTATCTGAAAGCCTCAGGTTATAGAGCTTTTATTCATTTTATTATCTACTCTTAATTTTAATTGGGGCTATTAAAGAGGTTTTTAAATGAGAAATAAACTTAACTTTTTGAATAAAACAATCTCTCAGTTTGTGTGTCCTTGTTTTAATCCTACAACACATGTTTCATAAAATATATGCATAGGCAGTACTTGACTTTTCATCTCAAAGTACATAGACCCTCACAGCCTGCCGCCATTTAAAGCGGAACTACTACCCCTTACAAACATGGCCCCAAATAATTGCCCATCTGGCGACTAGCTGCTCAGTAGCACTAGTTGCCAGAATGATCACTGTGTTAATGAGAATTATACACTGCTCCCGGACTGACAGGCAGGAAACAGCGCAGACATCCTTCCATAGTGACGTCTGCGCTGTCAGTCCCTTTTGGACTTCTAGAACAGGCTGGGACTTACAGAGCAGGAGTGCAGATGTCACTATGGAAAGATGTCTGCGCTGTTTCCTGTCTGTCTGGAGCAGTGTATAATTCTCATTAACGCAGTAATAATTCTGGCGACTAGCGCTACTGAGCAGTTAGTCACCAGATGGGTAATTATTTGGGGCCATGTTTGTAAGGGGTGGTAGTTCCGCTTTAACCTGTTTAGGGGTCAGAGGGGCGCACAAAGCATTGCTTTGCAATGTGTTGCTTACCCCTCTGTCATTCAAAAGGTTAAATCAATGTTATTACTTACAAAAATCCTCATGGAACTCAACTATTTACCGCAATTACATCAAAAAAGTAATTATGGTTCAAATTTGTTTGTTGAATACCAGAGAGGTGTGCAGAGCATTTACTTGTCCACTCTGGTCCTCAAGGAGTTAAAAAACATTGGATGCAACCCCTCCCGCCACTAGCACACACCTTTTATAAGTAATTCCCTAATACAGTTAATCCTCTGGATGTTAGCATTTCCCGCATAAGTCATTAAATAAATGTTCTCCGTACAGGGCAATTTTCACATGTTAAAAAACAGATTTAGGATTAGATTTTAGGGATATAAGTGAATAATTAATTTTTACATATGCTAGCCGAAAGTAAATAACATTTAAAGTTATAACAATCAATTAAATTTTTTGCGTTAGTGTTCCTTTAACCCCTTAAGGACCCATGAGGTGCCAGGACCATCATGGGAAAACTTCCCTATAGGACCAGTGACGGTCCTGGCACATCATGGAATTCAGGCCTCCCCGCTGGGGAGCCATAAATCCAATTGTGAAAAAAAAAAATGCCCCGCAGTCCTTAAGTGCCAGTTGCGTGGCTGGCCCTTAAGGGGGGAACTATCACCCCACTATCACCCTATCTCACCGGCTCTTCAAGCCGGTGAGATAGCTCAGTGGTACATGCCCTGACTACACAGCCTGTTCATACCAGAAGGTTGCAGGTTCAAATGCCGGCAGGGTCACCTCAGCCCTTCATCCTTCCGAGGTCGACAAATGAGTACTTATTGATTGGGTAATAATAACACCTATTATTCATCTGCTGATTTGGTTAATTCCGAGAGCGTGCGCTGAACGTGCTTTGAGTCCCACTGGGAGAAAGGCGCTATATAAATACTAGTTGTTATTATTATTATAACTAATGTCCACCCCACCTAATTAGGCATCTAGCGATAAGCTTAACAATCAAACTGTTATGTAGAATAAAGACAGCGATAGTCAAAAATACTATCTCAGCCGACACTGATGGCCAGACAACAGTGCTCTAGGGGCATCTGAGCTCCTGCACCGTCAGTTCCTTCCAGTACCTTAAGGTACCATGTAATGCCTCCTAGAGGAGAACAGGACTGATGGAGCAGGCGCGCAGATGGCTATAAGGAAAGATGTCTGCGCTGTTGCCTGGCTGTCAGTGTCGGCTGAGATAGGAATTTTGACTAACGCTGTCTTTATTCTACATAACAGTTTGATTGTTAAGCTTATCATTAGACACCTAATTAGGTAGGGTGGACTTTAGTTGGGGTGATAGTTCCCCTTTAAAGCTATACATTAGATTTCATGTACCAGAGAGATGCCAGCTTGGAATCTATGATATCCTCCTGCATATGACATCATTTCCTCATTAGCCATCTGTATTACTCCAATGTGAGCTTGACTTATTGCCCATTATAAAGCAGGGTAAGAACAATGGCTCGTATTTATAAAACTGGAGTTATTCAGGAGTAAACCAACTGCATCATAGGGGTCAAAAAAAAATCCTAAATTCTCATACACTTGGATAGAGCTTTGTAATCCCTTCAATGCTAGAGAGGTCTCCAATGCATTGTGAAGCATTTAAGGGGTTAAAAGCCCAATTTAAGTTAAAATGAATTTTTATTTGTCCTCTATAATGCAGTTGGTTTACTCTAGAATAACTCCAGTTTTCTTTTATAAATCTCCCCCATTAGTTTCCCAAAGGGAATATCTTTCCAATCCATAATACTACCTTCCCAATGATAAGTGGGCATAGGGAGCTGTAATGGTCAGTCTAGAAGCAACTTTAAAGTGGAACTTTCACATCATACTAAGTTGTCATGCATTTATTAAACGCATGGCGACTAGCTTGGAAATAGATGTCTTACCTTTAAAAAATAGCAGAGTGTAAAGTTATCCTTCCCGTTTGGAGACTGGAACCCAGGCTATAGAGCAGACATCTTGTCTGCGAGCATGCTCTGTCAGTCCCTTTAGGTCTCCATTGGGTAGCACTGCAGTGCACCATATGGATACCGAAAGGGACTGACGGCGCAGGCTCGCACACCGCACTAACCTGCCAGTCAGTCCCCAAACGTGAAGGATTACTTTACACTGGGCTATTTTTTAACGGTAAGACATCTATTTCCAAGCTAGTCGCCATGCGTTTAACCCTTTGAGTGTCAGAGGGGTACGTAACACATTGCAAAGTAATGCATTGCATACCCATTTGGCACTCAAAGGGTTAATGAATGCATGGTGACTTATTATGGTCTGAAAGTTCCACTTTAACCCTTGAGTGCCAGAAACATGTCAATGTATTGCAAAGCACTGTGCTGAAAATCCCTCTGGATCTCACCAGTTTGAGAATCTTAAAGGGATAGTAATGTTTCACAATAAAATCAGCTCCAATTAATCTTCATAGTATTTGGGCCATGGAGAGTGTTATTTCAGTTCTGTCAGAGATGTAGTTCAAGAGTAACTGAATGATAAAGTATCCCCCTCCCACCCCTTTTACTGATGTAACACTGCTCAGCTCAGAACAGAAAGGTAATGACTTGCAGAGAGGAACAATATTCAGTGAGCATAAGGGAAAAACTTGTCAAGGGAGGCAGGGTTTCCATTGTTCTCACAGTAAGACGATTGTCCCTTGCTGTGAGCTGTCTGGTCCAAAGAACCTATTCCACATCTAAGGGGAGGTGGCTTACACTAGGTAAAAGGGATGGGAGGGGGATACTTTATCATTCAATTACTCTTATTGTTATTATTATTCTTTATTTATATAGCGCCAACTAATTCCGCAGCACTTTACAATTGGGAATAGACAATTGTAAATGTACTCTTGAACTACAGCTCTGACAGTATTGAAATAACACTCTCCATGGCCCAAATACTATGAAGATTAATTGGAGCTGCTTTTATTTTGAAACATTACTATCCCTTTAACTGGCTAACTCAATAGCTGTTACCGAAAGCAAAAAAATAATTACAAAGTCAAACAGTGTCATTGATTTACTGCAAAATCAATACCCACCATCCTTAACTAATAAAGAGTTCTTCACGTAAAACTCAGAAGGATTGTGCCGTTTATTATTTTGCAATAAAACGATAATTATCTACAATAGGGGAGGCCACTCCAGTCCTCAAAAGCTGCAAAGAGGCCAGGATTTAAAGGCGTAGTAACCCCTTAGTTTGCCTTTATTTAATTTGCAAATGGGTAATATGTTGGGCGAAGTAGAATGTAGCAGGAGAAAAGAAAGGCAGTGTAGGAGATGCAATGCACTGAAGACCTAGCTAGCATTCAAGGGGTTAAAAGCCCAATTTAGTTTAACAGGAATTTTTATTTGTCCTTTATGGGGCAGTTGGTGTACTCCAGAATAACTCCATTTTGCTTTTATAAATATGGGCCAGGGTATTATATCCCCAATAAACTGAACTGCATCCCGATTCATTTTGATACTTGACCATTACTGATAATCCCTCACTAAAATCAGTAACATCAGCAATTGTGCCAATAACACATAATAACGCGTTTTACACCAGGGACTGATTCCATATGTGACAGTGATCAAGATTCCAGCAGATATAAAGGTCCATATGCACAAAGTCAAAAGTGGAGGAATTCCGAGGCACACCAACTGCACCACTGAGAACGAACATATAAAACTTCACATTGGTTTAACCTTTTGAGTGCCAGAGGGGTACGCAACGCATTGCAAAAGCAATGCATTGCGTACCCCTCTGGCACTCAAAGGGTTAAGTGGGACTTTTAACCCCTTGAATGATAGAGGTGTTTAATTGTCTCAACATATCTCTAGCATTCAAGGAAATAAAAGCATCATTTAAATCAATGGACTCTTAGGGAATCTTCAGTGGTCTTCTACATGTGCTTGGTTTGCAAGCACATGTAGAAGACAGTTTCAGTTAAGGATTTCTGTTTCTATAATGCTATCTCGGCTCTGCTGGAGAGCCACCACCGGTCCCAGGACCAGATTCCCCTGCAGTCAGCTAGAATGCTGACGTCAGGAGAGTGGGAAATTTGAAAGTAGCTATCTCTCAAACCATACAGGGCTCATTTAATTTGTATTTTTAAGGGCTACAATATGAACTAAAGTTGTTTTTAAGCATTTGTGACAGGGGTACAGGGGTTACTGCTTGGTAGACCGAGGGTTTTGCAAAATATACAGCCAGACAAAAAGATAATAAATTGCATTTATTAGTGAGGTCACAGCACACAAACACAGGACAACAATTACAGGCAAACAAACGGGTAAAACATGAAAACTAAACAATTCTGCGGTTCTCTTCTTGGTTGCACAGATTGCCTGGGGTTACATATAATACTCACAGTCCATTTTAGCTTAATGCTGGAGCTTACACATAGTCCCACTAGAGGCAAGAGTGGGAATCCTGCCCACTGCACATGCTGCTGGATTACATGAAGGTTCCTTGTATCTTTTAGTCCTGACAGAGGAGTTGGGAACGGCATCCTAAGAGATTATCCCCGGCCACTTTCTTTAGTCTTGGGCCATAGCCACCAAAGTTTAGCTTCCTGGCCACAATCCTTGTGGTAGGAACATCAGGGTACTTTCTGTGGCTGTAGCCGCCTTGATTTATAGCCCACAACTGAAAAGGGCACCTGGCCACTATAGTGCCCGCTCACTCTAACTCTTCCGGTGAGGGCGCTCACCAGTCCCAGTTTCCCCAGTACTCCTTTAGAATGCCCATGGACCCTAGGCTTCCCACCATTATGGAGAGGCCTTTTTTCCTGTTCCTACATTTTTCAGCTCTGTCCTCTCTCACTCTTCTCTCTCTCCTCTTAGGCTTTTTTCTACCCACCCCCTACAGGATCTGCTGTCACAGGTACCATCTACCAGGTCTCTTTCTGCTGGTAATTGGCCAACACTCTCTAATGCATGCACACACAGGGGACGTTAAGAATGGGAACACATGTTAAGACAATGGCGATCACTGAAAACAGACACATTTCATTCTCTGGGTGACAAACATTCCGCCACAGTATTACTATCCCTTTAATGTTAAAATACATTTGTATTGCCCAGATAATATACTCTAGAGAACCTATAAAACCGCATGTTCTCCAAAATTATAGAGATGATTCAGGATACATTTGATGCAACACTGTTGAAGTACAGTATCAATGTATCACTGTAGCCTGTTAACCCCCTGAGTGCCAGAGATGTACGCAGCTAATTGCCCAACCAAATGTGAGAGGGGTACGCAAAGCATTAACCCAACCAAATGTGAGTCTGCACAATGGAAAATAGGATCTGCTGAGACTTTAAAGGACATGAAAAGGCAAACAACAGAGCAGGCTGCAGGATGTGAATCCGCCTTAGAAGACTGGACCTGAAGAAGCAAGCAGTAGAATGGACGAAATCTTTAGACATGATCCCTGCTGGAAGGATCTTTAGAAGCAGTGTCCATGGTAAAGGGAGGGAAATAGAGAGCCTAGAAACCTTCAGAATGAGCTGACCCTGAGACTACTGTAATATTAACCTTTAAGCTTCCCCATAAGCAGATTATAAGTGCTACGCCCCTTCTTGCTGTAACTTATCCTTTATCTTGCTTATCTTATAGATCTCACTGCTCATGAATACACTAGAAAAGCAGGACTTCTCCCTTTCCCATTATGGTACAAAATGCCCCAATTTAGAGACAAAAGAAGCAGCTATTTGGTGAAGAGTAAGTAGCAGGAGACTCCTGGACTCCTTTCACCCTGAAAATTTGGCCCTTCATCCTGATACCCTATTTGAATCAAAACCCTGTGAGAATGGAATCATGGTTGCAAATTCAAGTACTTAATTAAAAAAAAAAATTGGGTGTAAGGTAAAAACACTTGCGTATGGCACTTTATACTAATTAGTTTTTGTGCTGGACCACAAAACATTTGAATGAACCTACAGTAAACTCACAGACCAGAGCCATTTTCAAAAAGCACAGACTGCAATACATTTGGCCTCAAACAGAACAAATTAGCATATGTTTCATGGAATTAGCATAAAGTGCCATCAAAGCACAAAGATTAATTTCTCAAAAACTGTTTATTTCACAGTACAGTACAACATACAGGCAGACGTAAACTATTTGCAAACCACTTAAATTCGTTTTAGGATGACATACACATGCAAAGGGTTCCATCATAAGACAAAAAAAGGGGGAGTGCATCATAGTATATCAATTGCAAACTGGAAATATATCAAATAGAGGAAGGTATGCTGCTCACATTCCTCTTTGACTACTAATATCAATATAGTAGCAAACACGCTTGTGGGGGATATTATGACTGCCTCCACACAGATGTGCGCTCAGTCACTCCTTCACAAAACACCCACAGGAACGCTGGAAAACAATGAGACATATATACAGGAGGAGAGCCCAAACAAATATTCTATGAAAGTATACACTTGCTTCAAAGAGATGTAAACTTAAACTTACGAATCCACGCCCCACTGGTCCATAATGAAGGGTACCGCTGTATGAGCCAGCAGGGAAATGTTGCCAAAAGTGTTATAGTGTTACAAGTCTCCTGACATGTTTCGTGATCTACCAATCACTTCTTCAGAGGATTCCTCTGAAGAAGTGATTGGTAGATCACGAAACATGTCAGGAGATTTGTAACATTATAACACTTTGATTTTATTTTTGTATTGTTTTATACAAATAAATTCCCTTTTTCTATACATTTATTGGTCTGCACTGCATCTGCTCCTTTCTTCCTTGGAGCAATCTGCTTCACGGTGGATTTTACCCTTGGAGTGTCACAACTGTATTTGGTGCCCATTTGGGAGGAGGACTGGCAACATTTCCCCGCTGGCTCATACACAGGTTCCCTTCAATATGGACCGGTGGGACGTGGATACATAAGTTTCAGTTTACATCTCTTTGACGCAAGTGTATACTTTCACAGAATATTTGTTTGGGCTCTCCTCCTGTGTTTATTTCTTCATGCAAAGGGTTAACCCTTTGAGTGCCGGAGAGGTATCCAACACAGTGCAACGCAATGCGTTGGATACCTCTCCGGCACTCGGCGGGTTAAGTAAGCTCTGGCATGCTGCCTGTTTCAGTTTGTAAAAACTACCGGCATCTGTCATGTCTTCCTCCATGGACGTGACATCCAGGACTGATTGAATATGTTATCTCCTGAACAAATGCACAAGGGAAAAATTCATAGGGGCTGTTAGGATTTTATGGGCATGGTAAAGTAAATGAGGGAGGGCTATTTGTAGGGGTATTAGTACTATTTTACGTCTATAAGTGAACAGCAAAATAGGAGTTGCTGCTTGTTAACAAATACCCTATTAACATGTCCTAAAAATTATATATTTTAACAAAAAATATATATTTTTTTTTAGACTCTAACATATAATGGATTAACCCCTTAAGGACCCATGACATAACAGGTCTGTCACGGCTGTCCAGCACTTAAGGACCAGTGACGGTCCTGGCACGTCATGGAATTCAGAGCTCCCAGCGCGACTGCACGCCGTTCTGAGAGCCCTGAATCAGATACACAAAAAAAAAAGTGCCAGCCACATGCTCTTGCGTCGGTCCTTAAGGGGTTAATAAAAAAAAAATTTACAATGTCACATAAATTTCGAGAATCCATCTGTTAAAAGCAACAGAAGAAAAAATAAGTATATATTTACAAGCATAGCTTTTTATTGCACCTGGCCCAATGTACAGCAGAAAAATATATTAAACGCCAACAAATGGATTAAACAGAGAAATCCAGGGATCAGCTGAGAGATTTTGTGATAAAAAAAATGTGTTTACTTGACACTGGGAGTATGAAAACTGACAAAGAACAACAGTAAATGGCTTGTTTATTATGGAGATACATATATATATATATATACAGGGCTCAAAATTTCCACTCGCCTACTCGCATTTTGCGAGTAGATATTTAGTGAGGGCGAGTGGAAACTGATGCCCTGTATTCAGTATGAATATAACCGTAATCTCGCGGTGCTAGTGTCCCCCCTCTGCAGTTTGGAGACATGAAAATCTCGCAAGTTCCATCCTCCCGCATCATCACGCGCCCCTGCGGGCCGTGATGACATGACAAAGAAGAGGAAGAGGGCAGAGGCACCGGAAGAGAAGCGCTTGCTGCCAGCAGACTGATCGTTACTGTCTGGCTGCAAGCGCTTCTCTTCCGGTGCCTCTGCCCTCTTCCTCTTCTCTGTCTGTATGTCATCACTGCCCGCAGGGGCGCGTGATGATGCGGGCGGGCAGGAGGGATAAAGAGAGGTGCAAGGGGGGAGAAAGAAGTACAAGGGAGGAGAAAGAGACACATGGGGGAGAAAGTACAAGGGAGGAGAAAGAGACATGGGGGAGAAAGCGAGAGACACATGGGGGCGAAAGTACATGGGGGAGAAAGGGAGATACAAGGGGGAGAAAGTACGTGGGGGAGAAAGAGGCACAAGGGGGAGAAAGAAGAAGTACATGGGGGAGAAAGAAAAAGTACATGGGGGAGAAAGAGGCACAAAGGGGAGAAAGAAGTACATGGGAGAGAAATAAGTACATGGGGGGAGAAAGAGGCACAAGGGGGAGAAAGAAGTACATGGGAGAGAAAGAGGCACAAGGGGGAGAAAGAGAGGCACAAGGGGGAGAAAGAGGAAGTACATGGGGGAGAAAGAGAGGCGCAAGGGGGAGAAAGAAGTACTGGGGGAGAAAGAAGAAGTACATGGGGAGAAAGAGGCACATGGGGAGAAAGAGAGGCACAAGGGGGAGAAAGAGGAAGTACATGGGGGAGAAAGAAAAAGTACATGGGGGAGAAAGAGGCACAAAGGGGAGAAAGAAGTACATGGGAGAGAAAGAAGTACATGGGGGGAGAAAGAGGCACAAGGGGGAAAAAGAAGAAGTACATGGGGTAGAAAGGAGAAGTACATGGGGGAGAAAGAGGCACATGGGGGAGAAAGAGAGGCACAAGGGGGAGAAAGAGGAAGTACATGGGGGAGAAAGAGAGGCGCAAAGGGGAGAAAGAGGAGCAAGGGGGAGAAAGAAGTACATATGGGGGAGAAAGAGAGGTGCAAGGGGGAGAAAGAAGAACCTGATATGGGTGGAGTTAAAGGCGGGGCTATGGGTGGGGCTAGGAGTGGAAACTGGTGGCGAGTAAATTTTCAGGCCTGGCTAGTAGCTCAGGACTTGAAATTTTGAGCCCTGTATATATATATATATATATATATATGTATTTCTGGTTCACTGTCTGCCTCACCCTGCAGCAGCAGTGAGGAAGAGATCGGCCCCAGGCAGCGAATCGGGGCAGCTGTTTTCATAGGAGTAGGCAAGGGGGCAATACAATCCTGCCTATTCCTGTAAAAATCGATGCAGCGAGACCCACCACTGCAGTGGTCCAGCATGTCCCCATAGTGCATGCAGCACTCAAAGATGCAACGCCATGTGCCATTCACTAAACTGGCTGCTAGGCCAGCCTTGTTCCATTTGTAGCCATGGAACCACACTATCCTGTGTGGCATCCTAGCCTTGTTCCACTGGTTGCCACAGAACAACAATACCCTGTGAACTCATCCAGTGTGTCAGCCTTTTTCCACTGGTAGTCCAAGAGATACACATACAGTGTCTGAGCCTTGTTACACTGTGCAGCTATAGTCCCAAACATAGATGTACAATGTGTTCCACTGTGCAGTGGTAGTCACACAAATACGCATACAATGAGTGAGCCTTGTTCCAGTGGTATTCACAGAGATCGACATACTAAGTGTGAGCCTTCTTCCACTGTCCCTTTGCACTGTCTGAGCACTGTCCCTCTAGCGTGTGTGTGTTTGGGGGGGAAAGTTTCTTGAGCATTCTTCCACTGTCCTTTTGAACTGTATGAGTCTTGTTCCACTGTTCCTCTAGTGTGTGTGTGTGTGTTTGGGGGATAGGGGATCTTGAGCATTCTTCCACTGTCTCTGCTGTACCTGAGCTTTGTTGCACTATCCTGGTACTGTGTGTTTGGAGGGAGTATATCTTGGTGTGATCAAGGTCTCTGTGGGCAGAAGAGTTGTGAGAGCAGGAACTCCAGTCATCGGGGATAATACTATAAAATGGACAGAGATACCCCATGCAAATGACCTCCAGCGCACAGAGACACTCCATGCAGGTGATTTGTGACAGCAGGGAGAACGAAGCATAAAGGGGTTGCAATTCTGGGAGTCATGTCTGTGCTTGAAGTGTGAGGGTGACAGGGAGTAAGAACGTATCAGTGACAGGGAGGGTAGGAAAGAGGTAGGATGGAGTGTTGGTGAGTAGCTCCCTGTAGGGAATGGTGGGAGGGGGGAAGGATGGAGCCTTGAAAAGGAAGCTGGCAGGGTGTAAGAACAGAGGAAACAGTGAAAGGGAGGTAGGAGGGAGTTAGGAAAGAGTGGATGAGTAGCTCCATGATTCGTCAGCACACATTTATAAAACCACTTCCTATCTGTATATATGTGGAGAACATTTGTGTGTAACTCCCTGCAGGTAATGGTTTGATAAATGCATGTGGGCTTTCCCTGTCTGTTCATCTGTGGAGGACATGTGTGTGTTAATAAGTACGTCTTCCTGTATCGAATGGCTGGCTAAATGCACGAGGGCTTTCTCCATATACATTTATCACACCAACCTGTGTCTTTACATATCGCCGGGTAGGTGACTGTCCCTCTGACAGTGGCCGATATTAGACGTGCAGCCCCCTGCCCCACATGTGGAACAATGATCATTAACAGCCATACAAACACAAGTGTGTGTGTGTGTGACTGTGACTCATGTGCTGTATTTCTGTCCCCTGAGCCAGAAGTAGTGAGGAGTTATGCAAATTGCTCCCTACTGCAACCAGCAGCATCCAGACACCACCAGCACCATCACTGGGTCAGTGACTTGGGCAGAAAAGGGCTGCAGGTACTTCCACTCCCCCAAAATACCTCCACACACCCTCATATTATTTTACTACTCAAATACTTTAACACCTTATAAATAGTTTAACCCGCCCCCGATAAAAAAATACAATATATTTCTATATGGACCCATGAACCCCCATAACACTTGACTGCTCCAAGCTCTGCTGTCCCCTCCCCAGATGAAGTGGGATCCCCTGAAGTCCTGGCATCCTCCTCATAATTAGACATATTCAGTGCTTCTATGCTGGGATATGTCATGTGTGTCCTGTGCTGGTGTCGCATATGCTGTATTCAGATCCCCACCGAGTGAAAGACCCTGAATCAGGAGAGGAGGCTGTTTCAATGTGTTCGACAGTAATATATGTAACTTTCAGCAGGTCAAAAGTCTGGGCTGGCAGCAAGCAGCTTAATAGAATATTCATCTGCCAAGCAATGTATGCTATAGACTTTCAGGATCTGCCTCCAGATCATGTCATCCAAGAGTGTAACCAGACATCCAGTTTTACAGTATGAGTCTGCACATTGGTAGACAGGACCTAAAAGACAAAGGGGAGACAAGCAAAGAAGTGGGCCTCTAATTCCAATTTGCTGCCTCTAGATCCGCTCTTGGCACAGGTAGAGGGAGGGGGAAAGGGAAGCAGCATATGTTGGAACTAGTGATATGCTGTGACGGAACTGTGGCGACCATGGGAGATATTGGTGTGTTAGGGATATGGGATCTCATGTCTTCAGACTATTTCTACCCAAAAGACAACCATAGACTGAGCTGAGCCATAGTTGCTTTCAATACATTGCTGGAATGCAGAGATGGGGGTTGGGCTTGGCTTCCATTATACTACAGTTCTGTGCTAAGGAATGTTAATTGATTCCTGCTGTGCTTCCTTGACCAATCAGAGGAGGTTACTGACGAGCCAGTTAAGAATGTATGATTTCAAGTCTTAATCTGCATTCTTATCCTGATAAGGATGCTGGTGACTGATTGGTCAAGCATAGAAACACTGTCCCAAGTATTCATTTGCATGCTGATCTAGATAAGAGTCTCTGTAGTGTATATAAGCTGTGTGTTTGAGTCAATAAAAGAGAGTTCTTCCTTCATCAAGTCTCGGCTGATGTTTGGGAACAGGAGGTTCAGTTTACTATTGGAGTGTTATTCTGAGGGAGAAAGGAACTATAAAAGAGGTATCCAGCTTATGATACAAGGCGTCACGTTACAACTGGTGGCAAGTGGCGGGATTCGGCTTATCCCAAGGAACTGAAACTGAGACCAGCATCCAGGGGGAGATATAGCCGCTGGCTTGACCCCGGTCTCAGCAGCGCAGCGAGCCGTGGATGGAGCAACAGCGAAACTGAGACCAGCATCCAGGGGGAGATATAGCCGCTGGCTTGACCTCGGTCTCAGCAGCGCAGCGAGCAGTGGGTGGAGCACCAGCAAAACTGAGACCAGCATCCAGGGGGAGATATAGCCGCTGGCTTGACCCCGGTCTCAGCAGCGCAGCGAGCAGTGGATGGAGCAACAGCGAAACTGAGACCAGCATCCAGGGGGAGATATAGCCACTGGCTTGACCCCGGTCTCAGCAACGCATCGAGCAGTGGATAGAGCGTTGGTTCATCTGAACCGGAGGAAGCAGTGTTGCGGCGGGCTTAGCAAAGCCCTGGAGGATCTGCTGGAGTCCAGAGTGCAAGGGGGCCCCAACCTGTGGATGGCCAAAGCAACTTGGATATCCTGGAACTTGGAGTACTAGTATCCACTGCATTAGGAGGTACCTGGGATCCTGCCTGTGGAACATGGCAAATCTAGGACCAATGGGCGCTGTTAAGCCCAACTGGAGACGGATTGAGAAGCTGGTGGCATTGCGATGGCCGCTTCTGGGGGACAATCCTCTGCAGGATTGGGAGGACAGCATGGACTGCTTTGTGAAGGTGAAAAGTAAGCTACAGGATCAGTATATCGCCCTGTACCAGAAAGCGGAGCAGAAGTATTACAGCATGATCCGCCCCTCTTGTTCTGCTGCGGGCAATGGATACAATGGCCCAGGAGTAGGATGGGAGGCCATCTGCGTCGACCCCAACTTTGGCAGCAAGGAGGAGAGTAGGTTTTGGGAAATCAGGGATGCCCGGGAGGAGATGATGGGGTTCCAGAATATCCCTGAGCTAGCAGAGGAGCTGGAGGACCTGGTGGAGCAAGAGTGGCATCTGGAGCGAGCTTACCAAGGCCTTATCCGGAAAGTTGCGAGGCATACGGGGGAGGGACCACGGGCGGCCCCCCCATATACTATACTGCAGGAAGATGTGGCCTGGCTGGCCAACCCGCCCTGGGATGGAGGCTCCGACCTTGGAATTGAACAGTCCTTTGAGTCCTGCGACCCGGTGGGGTGGAGAATGAGGAATCTACTGCCTCACCTAGGACCCAATCCGTCGGAAGAGACGGTTGCCCAACTTAAACTGTTGGTCGAGCAACAGTACTTTCAAGACATCCAGAGCCCCTGGGTTGCCCCATGCTGGGGGAGTGAGACAGTGATACGCACCAGCCCCTTTGTTACCCCGGACCTGAGGAGTGGGAATTCGCTGCTCCTCAGCCCCAAGAATGCCCCTGTACCAGGGGGTGGGACAACCGTCCCCCCTGGTGGACATTTGGCCCCTTCCCCTGTTTTCCCTACTGTTGTGAGTGAGAGAGAGCTCACCAGCAGACCCAAGAAGATGCTCCCTTTGTTAATGGACACTGCCCTGGAGAAGGAGCAATGTGTGCTCTCCAGGGGCACGGTTGATACGACCCTGAGGAATGGGACTGCGGTCTTCCTCAAGGCAGAGAATGGCCTTGGAGTTTGTGGCCTGAAAGAAGAGGACCCTAGCAGACTGAAGGAGAACAGTGCTGCTGGCCCTCTTGTTGACCCTATGGAGTGTGAACTGGTGGGTGGGAATGCGTTCCCCACCAGCTCCCCTGTGAACCCTGGCCTGGTGAGTAGGAGCGAGCTCCCCAGGGCCTGGGAAAACCCTGTTGCTGTGGATGAGACACAGGTTCCCACCAGCAGCCCCTGTCCTTCCCCTCTGTTAATGGACACTGCCCTGGAGAAGGAGCAATGTGTGCTCTCCAGGCGTGCAGATGTTATGGCCCTGAGGAATGGGACTGCGGTCTTCCTCAAGGCAGAAAATGGCCTTGGAGTTTGTGGCCTGAAAGAAGAGGACCCTAGCAGACTGAAGGAGAACAGTGCTACTGGCCCTCTTGTTCACCCTATGGACTGTGAACTGGTGGGTGGGAATGCGTTCCCCACCAGCCCCCCTGTGAACCCTGGCCTGGTGAGTAGGAGCGAGCTCCCCAGGGCCTGGGAAACCCCTGTTTCTGTGGATGAGACACAGGTCCCCACCAGCAGCCCCTGTCCTTCCCCTTTGTTATTGGATACTGCCCTGGAGAAAGAGAAATGTGTGCTCTCCAGGGGCGCGGATGTTATGGCCCTGAGGAATGGGATTGCGGTCTTCCTCAAGGCAGAGAATGGCCTTGGAGTTGGTTGCCTGGAAGAAGAGGACCCCAGCAGACTGCCACAATGCAGTGCTGCTGCCCCTTGTGCTGTCCCTGTAGACTGTGAACTGGTGGGTGGGAGCGAGCCCACCAGCCCCTATGTGACCCCTGACCTGGTGGTTGGGAGCGAGCCCACCAGGCCCTGTAAAACCTTGGCTGTGATGAGTGGGACAACAGTCCTCATCAGCAGTCCAAAGCCTGTTGCCCCTTGTCCTGATACCCCAGCCTTGGTGAGTGGGACCACGGTCCTCACCAGGGATACCCTTGTTGCCCCTGGATCTTTTGACCCCAGCCTGGTGGGTGGGAAGTCATTCCCCACCAGGCCAACTGTTGATCCAGCCCATGGGAGGGGGACCACCGTGCTCCCTAAGGAAGTTGGGAGTGGCCCCAGTTTTGCCAGCAGCCCACAGTCTGTTTGTCCTGGATTGGTGAGTGGGAGTGCGCTCCTCACCAGTCCTCTGGACGCCCCAACCCTGAGCAAAAGAGTCCCCAGTGTTTCCAGTAGCCCTTTGGATGTTGCCTCAGCCCAGGAGAGTGAGAGCAGCATCCTCTCCTGTTCCCGTGGGGTACTTGCCCAACCAAAAGGGGGAGATGTCCCCAGCGTCC
Source organism: Rhinophrynus dorsalis (assembly GCA_037306005.1). Taxonomy (NCBI): domain Eukaryota; kingdom Metazoa; phylum Chordata; class Amphibia; order Anura; family Rhinophrynidae; genus Rhinophrynus; species Rhinophrynus dorsalis. The sequence continues at coordinate 208,785,527 of CM074725.1, read as the reverse complement.
ACCAAGGTGACCCCCAGGCCATTGGGAACCCAGAGACACTGTTGCCAAAAGGAGGTCCACCTTATAGACTGGCTATGGACCCTGAGCCACTGGACCCAGACCCAGGAGGGTCTGACCCCAGCTCTGCGTGGAGCCTGGCCCAGGAGAGGCCTCCCAACTTGGTGATAGCCAGGACCAAGAGGTACACGTTTCCCTGGCCCAGGACCAAGGACCCCAGTTTTACTCCTGGCCCAGGACAAGGGGCTCATTTTATCTTTCCAGACCCCAGGACTGTAGGGGCTGGCTTGGGACAAGACTTTTGGGACAAGTACTGTTGTGGACATGGCACTACCAGATTATGTGTCCACTCCGGACAGCAGCGAGCTGACCCGTGTGGATCATGCTGTGGCTGTCGGAGGTGGACAAGGGGGAGATATGTGACGGAACTGTGGCGACCATGGGAGATATTGGTGTGTTAGGGATATGGGATCTCATGTCTTCAGACTATTTCTACCCAAAAGACAACCATAGACTGAGCTGAGCCATAGTTGCTTTCAATACATTGCTGGAATGCAGAGATGGGGGTTGGGCTTGGCTTCCACTATACTACAGTTCTGTGCTAAGGAATGTTAATTGATTCCTGCTGTGCTTCCTTGACCAATCAGAGGAGGTTATTGATGAGCCAGTTAAGAATGTATGATTTCAAGTCTTAATCTGCATTCTTATCCTGATAAGGATGCTGGTGACTGATTGGTCAAGCATAGAAACACTGTCCCAAGTATTCGTTTGCATGCTGATCTAGATAAGAGTCTCTGTAGTGTATATAAGCTGTGTGTTTGAGTCAATAAAAGAGAGTTCTTCCCTTCATCAAGTCTCGGCTGATGTTTGGGAACAGGAGGTTCAGTTTACTATTGGCGTGTTATTCTGAGGGAGAAAGGAACTATAAAAGAGGTATCCAGCTTATGATACAAGGCGTCACGTTACATATGCCAGAGCTTACAACTGAAATGGAGCAACACAAATGATGCCACTAGTAGTGTAGCTCCATTTCAATTGTAAGCTTGTGGGATCATTGGTATAACGCCATTTCAATTGTAAGCTCAGTTTATCACTAGTGTAGATCAAATTCAGTTGTAAGTTTGGTGGTAAAGCACTGCAGAATATCACTATCATTAAGGTGATCACATATCCATTTGAAGGGATAGTAATATTTTCAAATAAAAGCAGCTCCAATTAATCTTCATAGTATTTGGGCCACGGAGAGTGTTATTTCAATCCTGTCAGAGTTGTAGTACAAGAGTAATTGAATGATAAAGTATCCCATCCCACCACTTTTACTGATGTAACACTGCTCACCTCAGAGCAGCAAGACTGTAGGAATGGATCACAGAGAGGGACAAACTTCAGTGAGCATAAGGAAAAATCTGTCAAGGGGGGCAGGGTTTTCATTGTTCTCACAGTAAGAAGACCAGATACTACATCTGAGGGGAGGTGGCTTACACCAGGTAAAAGGGTCTGGAGGGGATATGTTTTCATTCAATTACTTTTGAACTACAACTCTGACAGTATTTAAATAACACTCCCCATGGTCTAAATACTATGAAGATTAATTGGAGCTGCTTTTATTGTGAAACATTACTATCCCTTTAAATATGGACTGCTTCATAAAAAACACACATTGCAGGGTTACTGCTCCCTGGCCAGTCCTACAGAATGAAAGTTTTCATAAGCATCCCTGATTTAAAGAGATGTGTGTTCAAGTTAGCTATGTTAGAAAATAAGAGCTGGTACACAATGAAGGAAAAGCTGAGGGTAAAATAAGAAAAATACAGAAAAGGTAGCAAACGCTAAGCATAGCTGGCAATTCTCCAGATTTGCCCTGGAGACTCCGGTTTTCACATTGTATTACCGGGTCTCCGCGGCAGGGGCTGAGTCTTCAGATATGGGGAGTTTCTACTGAAACTCTACCCAGTTCTGCTCTTTTTCAGTCTTTCCTCCTACTCCCCGTGACTTCTCCCCCTTCCTCAGCCTACATTTTTTCTAGCCCATTTAGCCACGCCCCCACTCATGGCTAAGTCCCACCCCCTTTTTACTTGAATCACATAATTTTTCTCCCCTCACCAGCACTGCAGGATTCCCCTCCGGGGACAGCACAGAACAAAGTTCCCAGGTATGACGCTAATACTATCTAGGGAGATATAAAGATTACATGCCAAGCCCAGGTACAGCTTGTACAAAGTCTTATAAAGTGTAATCAAACCATTAAGGCCAGATGCATAAGATAAAACAGGAGCAATTGTTGGACAAACCAACTGCACCTTACGTAAGGTGACTGCATATCCCGTAATGACAGCCAGTGTTTTAAACATATGTCCTGCTTCCCATACAGCCCCCTTCTGGACAACACAAAAGACCCAGAAAGAAGCTTCCAGTTCACAGAGTTCTAAACATTAGAGGAACAGCTGCTTAGTGACATAAAATTATGCTTCAGCTGGGCTACAATAAAATGGCCTCTGCACAGAGTTCTAAACATTATAAGGAGAAGTGAGCCCACCTTTCTGAAGCCAAACAAGAGACGCCACACTGTTTTCTTGTAGCATAAGGCTATGCTAAGGCTTAGGGTTTGACGTCCATTTTCTTATAGCCAGGCACAGCTGTCAATTTCCATCACACCAGTCAATGGGTTGTTCACCCTGTAGTGTTTAGAACAATGTGGTGCTCCAACAAAAGCACAGGCTGAGCACTGCCATCTCGCAATGTCACATGAACAGGACATACAGCCACACAAGAGCCAAGGAGATGTAGTCTGCACTAGTCTCAGTGGTGTTTCTGAATCACAGGGTGGAATTATGGTCACCCTATCCATACGGGAACAGTAAAAAAGGACTGCACAGGAATCAGTGCAACCATGTGTGTGTGTGTGTGTGATTCTTAGGCATCCTGGATTTAATTGAATATCTGTGGAAGATGCAATAAGCTGTGATAAAGATCTGATAATCTGGAAATAACTAGAGATGCACCGATACCAAATTTTTAAGACCGAGTACAAGTACCGATATTTTTTTCAAGTACTCACCGATACCAATTACCGATACCTTTTTTTTGCGGTCATTTGCCAGTTTTCTAAGTACCTACATGTTTTAGGTACTTGGAAAACTGGCAAATGACCGCAAAAAAAAAGTATTGGTAATTTGTATTGGTGAGTACTTGAAAAATATTATGTGTGTGTATATATATATATATATATATATATATATATATATACACACACACACACATATATACACACACACACACACACCACCTCCTGACTCTCCCTTTTTTACTCTTTCTCCCACCTTTTGCTTCATTCTACCCCCTTGAGCCCCCTTCTTTTGTCTTGGCTTTTGATCCCCCTTTCTCCCACTCCTCCTTGACTCACCCTTTTGCCTCTTCTTGGCCCCCCTCCTTTGGTCTCCTGATCCCCCCCTCCCTTTGCCTCTTTCTCCCTCTTCACCCCACTGTCTGCCTCTTTCACCACCCCCTGCCCCATCCTGCCTCCTTTACTCTCCTCTGCCGGGTGCTCGCTGTTCTCTCGCGAGCCCCGGCAGAAGTCAGCGTGAGCGTTGCCATGGTAACCCGCGGCAATGCTCCGACGCTGTAGAGTGAGAGAGGTAACCGGGGAGCATTGTGAGCAGCTCCCCGGGCTCCCTCTCTGCAGCACCGAACCTGACACAGGGTATCGGTGCTGGCATCGGCCGCATTTGCGCGAGTACAAGTACTCGTGCAAATGCTGGTATCTGCACCGATACCGATACCAGTATCGGTATCGGTGCAACCCTAGAAATAACTTCTCCAGTGATACCAATCTCCAGTTCCTACATTATTCTACGGAGCCTATTCACTAAGATTTTTCATGTGGCAGAGATCTTAGTGCATTGGCTCCATAGAATAACACAGGGACTGGAGAACTGATATCTCTGGAGAAGTCATTGCGATATAACACCTCTTTATCACACCTTAGTGCACACACGTTACTAAAGGATAGTCTACACATGATTTAAACATGCTAATTTAGAATTGGATTTTAGGGATAACATAAAATAACTGAAATTTACAGATGCTCACTATATGCCATATGCACTAACAAATTGAATGAATGAATGAATATGTATATTTATATAGTGACACAAGTGTACGCAGCGCTTTACAGTGTAAGGGTGTAGACAATACAGGGTTACAAGTGCTTTGTAGAGTGAAACACTGGATGTGAGGTCCCTTGCCGAAAGCTTACAATCAGAACTGAAGCAATTCTGGAGCAGACTAACTGCATCTTAAAGGGATAGTAATACTTGCAAATTACTAATCCCCATACTGTAGCTTTGTTAAAAAGAAACTTATTGCCCCCAGTGTCATCTCTCAAACCCTTATGGTTTGAGAGATAATTGCTCTCAAAGTTCCCCCTCCCTCCCCCTTCCCTGACTGAACGCTGACTGCAGGGATATCCGGTATTACTTGCATCAGACGGCTCTGCAGCATTGCCGAGATCGCGTTTATAAAAAAGAAATCTTTCACTAAAACGGTCTTCTACGTGTGCTTGCAAACCAAGCACAAACCAAGCACATTCAGTAAAGAATTATTTTTTATAAATGCGATCTCGGCAATGCTGCAGAGCCGCCTGATGCACATGACACTGTCGTACGACAGCTTCCCCTGCAGTCAGTGTTCAGCGTTCAGTCAGGGAAGGTGGTGGTGGGGGGAACTTTGAGCGCTATTATCTCTCAAAACCATAAGGGTTTGAGAGATGACACTGGGGGCAATAAGTTTCTTTTTAACAAAGCTACAATATTGGGATTAGTAATTTGCAAGTATTACTATCCCTTTAAGGTGCAGTTAGTCCAAATGTCTCACTGATTTAAATGGGTATTTTAAGCCTTTGAATACCTTGTAATGTTTTGGAGACCTATCTTGTATTCAGTGGGTTAAAAGAACAACTTGAACCAGTGGGAATTTTGGGGAATTGGTATATGGTCTCTATACTGCTGCTGATATGCCCCAACATATCACCTCTTTTTTGTACATATGGCCCTCGGTGTACAAGCTGGTCAAATCTATATGATCTGTACTCATTTCACTCCCAGTACTACTAAATGCCAGATGTTTGATGCAGCCTTTCTTTGGCCTTGTTCAGATGGGTGACTTCAGGCCAATGTTTACAAAGCTGCGGTAATCATCCAGAAATACTACAAAGAGCCCTCAATGTGACTGTCCACGCTAGTGATTATCACCAAGCCTAACTAAGCCTGCTGCGACTTTCCAGCATTCACAGAAGAAAACAGAACAGCTACAGCACTAAAGATCTACACAGCACCCTACAGGGTATCTGAGAAGATTGTTCATATAGACAAAGTGATGGTTGTGATGCTCATAGTATCCTTCAGTGAATGGTTACCAAGAATACCAGGGATGTACCTAAAGGGGATGCAGATGGGGCAGGCATGACGCAGCCTGGAATCTAAGCGGGCCGCACGGCTCTGAAGCCTCCTGCAGCCCCTTACAGTCCAGTGTCACATCTTATCTTACTATGGCTGTAACATCCTATTGTCCCCTATGAATCGTTCCCTTGCGGCTTTGATAACATACACTCGGTCCTGGGTGTCATTTCCATGGAGGAGGACATGACAGTTGTTGGCAGTTTTATGAATTGAATCATGCAGTGCATAACCCTACTTAACCTTTTAAAGACTAAACAGGTGAGCAACACAGTACAAAGTAATGCATTGCAAACCCATCTGGTCAGTAAAAAGTTAAGATTACCATGTGCAATGACTGGAGTTTGAGGTCCGGGGGCCCAGATAGCAGTTATCATGTTCCCCACCATAGACGTCATCCAGGACTGAATGACGATGTTCCTTCTTTAACAAAGGAGAAAGAGAAAATTAATAGGGGCCATTAAGATTTTCTGGCCACAGTAAGGGAGTGGGGGTTAGCATTAGGAGGTGTTAATTCTCCTTTAACCATTTGAACACTGGACTATGTGGGGAGATGGGCCCAGCCCCAGGTTCTAGTTGAAAGGTATCAGCCATTCATGTATGAGGACTAAACAACCAAAATACAAACAACACCAAGCACCCAATCCTAAAACAAGTGATAATCCAATCCTAACAGTTATGGTGAATAAAAGCAAACAAGACCGAATTCAAAGAATCATCAAAATAACATCCTTGTGTACCATCAGGGCTTGATTTAAACCTCAAGTGCCCTTAGGTAGAGGACCCAAGGTGTCCTTAGCCTCACCTACGGCCACAGACCCATTTCTCACATGACCCCACCCCTGGGCCTACCCACTTTTGCCTAGACAGAAAATTCTCATAGACTATAACATACAAGCTACAAGAAAGCTCTTATCTCCTTGTCTGCTACAGAAATATACACAGTTATATCTGTATATAATTTTTAGTTGCTTTTGATCTCTCTTGTAGTCCACTGCTAATCAGATCCAGATTTCCTAATAGGCAGAGCAGGTAAATGCCTAGAGGTCCAAATTTTGAGAGGCGGTGCCTCAACTATGCTGGCTACACCCACATTCTGAATTTTGGGTGTGGCCAGAGCAATCGCAATGTCCCTGCAGCAGTTGTATACGCACTTACAAACTTATTTAACCCTTTGATCCTTGAGATATCTCCAACGCATTTTGGACCAATGTGTTGGAGATCTCTCTCTAGGAACCAAGGGGTTAAAGCTTTTTTCATTCTTGCTTGTTATAGGCCAAGAGCATTTTCTATGCCAGGAAACAGTGGATGGGAATGGGGGAGGGGTTATGTGAGGAATGGGGTGTGGAAATGGGTGGACGTAAGAGCAGCTAGAGTGCCCTGTCTAGGGGTGCCTGGGGTGCAAATCCAGCCCTGATATTAATTCTTTGAATGGAAACAGAAAGCAGCTTGTATCATTTATGATCCGTTCATGTCTACTGAAGCCCAGTGTTCGCTGTGAGGTGGTGGGACCTTTAGGCAGGCTTGAATAGAGATCGCTTTATACAAGAACCTGCAGATATAAAGCAAAAATACATAAACATACCTGACTGCTGCATGCAACAGTGAACACTAGGCACTCGTTTTAGACCATTCCAATGAAGGGATTCCATGTAAGTAACGAGATCCCGGCACTTCTCAAGCGCCTCCGTTTCGACTGACACGAATCTCCTGCTGACAGCTTTACAGTTGTCAGTAGGAGAAATCAAACTTTAAACGCCCGTATCTCTTAAATCATAGCGGTTTGAGAGATATGGTTTTTTGCATTTAGATCAGCTTTTTAAGCTCTTCTAAATGCAAAAAAGTTTTTTTTAGACATTACTATCACTTTAACCTCCTGAATGTTGGAGAATGAGTTGGGGGTTTAACTCTTTGAGTGCCAGAGGGGTAGAAACACATTTCAGAGCAATGCTGTGCTCACCCCTCTTGCACTCAAAAGGTTATAAACCTGATTTAATTTTGGTGCAGTTGGTTTGTTCCAGAATTGCACTTTTTTTTAGCTTCCTGGACACAGTTGGTTTGCTCCAGCATTGCACTTTTTTAGCTTCCTGGACACAACCTTTAACCCTATGAGTGCTAGTGGGGGGTGCAAAAGGTTAATCCAGTTAATAAACAGGGACATTAGAAATAAGATATACTATTGTACCACCTCCTCCCCCCTTTTCACACCGCAGACAAGAAATATGGACAATGTAAATGAACTCAGTGGGAGTGTTAATATTTAACTCATTGTCTAGATTTTACATGGATATAACCTGCTTAGAGCTTTTCCTCTGTTTCATTTTCATACCAATAATGTGTTTTCTCTGTGAACAAATATAAAACTTGAAACAGAACAGAAAACAAATAAAAATTCCATAGAAAATGTACCAACAAACTTGAGTTTTTATTAGCGACTTAAGTGCACCTGTAAACATAATTGTAAGGACCTGATAATCCAGTGCATATTTATATTTTATGTTCTGATCTTACCTGGGGACAAGGGATCCGCTACAGGCTGTAGTCCACGATTCCCTCCTACTTGCCTGTTCATATAAATAAGGGCTAATTAACAAGGGGCCCTCAACAGTTACCAACAGGAGATCTCTTCTTGAGTACTGTTTGATCAATTAAAGGAACAGTAATACTTACAATAAAGTTGAGGTCCGAGTCGTCTTTATTCTTTCTTGAGCAGGTAGAGATATATTTCAATACTTACAGTTTTGTAGTTCAAGAGCTATTCAATCTGAAAGGACCCCACTCCAGCCCTTTTCCCCACATCACTTTTCCTCTCAGTCTGGTCCGGATGGAGTGTGGTGAGGGACAATCTTCAGTAAACAAAAGGAAAATCCTGTCATCATTCATCAAGAGGGACAGGGTTTTCTTTATACTTACTGTGTGAAGATTGTCCCTCGCTACATCCGTCCGGTCCCACAACCAGATTCCACATCTGATGGGAGGCGGCCAGAAGGGGCGGGAGTGGGATCCTTTCAGATTCAATAGCGTTTGAACTACAACACTGTAAGTATTGAAATATAGTGCTACGGGTTAAAAAAAAAGATCTCCACTTTATTACTATCCCTTTAAAGTAACTGGACTATTTATCAAGTCACCTGGGCCACATCTAAAAGCCAAAGCAATTCTGGAGCAAACCAACTAAACATCAGGAAGAAATAAAAGGGCCCATTGATTTAAATTGGATTTTTAACCCCTTGAATGCTAGAGCGGTCCGAATGCATTGTGAATAAATGTGTTGGAGGTCTCTCTAACATTCAAGGCGTTAAAATCCCCATTTTTGATCAATGGGAATTGTATTTGTTCCCTATGGTGCAGTTGGTACAAGTCAGAATTGATCCTCTATTTCATTCCACGTCTGGCACAGTGTGTGGTGTTTCCCCATTTTTGCTTTATGTTTCAAATTAAAACTTTTCGAGACCTCCCTGACATTCAAGGGCTTAAAGTGTTAGTAATGTCTTAAAAAAACTTTTTTGCATTTAGAAGAGCTTAAAAAGCTGATCTAAATGCAAAAAAAACGTATCTCTCAAACCGCTGTGGTTTAAGAGATATGGGCGTTTAAAGTTTGATTTCTCCTACTGACAGCTGTAAAGCTGTCAGCAGGAGATCCGTGTCGGTCGACACGCTGGCGCTTGAGAAGTGCCGGGATCTTGTTACTTACAGAAACGAGATCCCGGCACTTCTCGAGCGCCAGAGTGTCAACCACGTTTTAGACCATTCCAATGAAGGGATTCCGTGTAAGTAACGAGATCCCGGCACTTCTCAAGCGCCAGCGTGTCGACCGACACAGATCTCCTGCTGACAGCTTTACAGCTGTCAGTAGGAGAGATCAAACTTTAAATGCCCGTATCTCTTAAACCATAGTGGTTTGAGAGATACGATTTTTTTTGCATTTAGATCAGCTTTTTAAGCTCTTCTAAATGCAAACAAGTTGTTTTTAGACATTACTAACACTTTAAAAAACCCATTTAACACTTTGAAAGCCAAAGGAGGGTATGGCATACCCATCTGGCACTCAAAGGGTTAATGTAATAGAAATGTATTAAATTTTATTTACCCCCTTATAATGCAGTTGTTTTGCCTCAGAAATTATCCACTTCTGACTTTATACACATGGTCCGCCAGTACTTAAGCAGTGAATCATGGAAAAACACACTGTTTAGCCACTGAGGGCCAAGGCTGGCTCCTGCTGTTACAAATATAGGACAGGTTTGTATCTGATTGCTGTGATTGTTGGATAGAGTAGCCGTGCCTTGTCCTCATCCCAGTTCTCCAATCATGGGGTCTAAACTGAGGTTAGCCAGAAACAGAGACCCACTGAACACCGCTGACGATTGCTCTCCTACCAACTACAATAAATGTTCTGCCTTCTTTAAAAGCATAGTATTGCATAATATGGAAAAAATGCTTCTCCTGCAGAGTAAAACAAGGTTACCCCTATCACTTTAGACCTGCAGAGCCTCCATTGCCTGGAATTTTACAGTAGTGATGTTGCTATAGCAGTCTATGGATGTGGATGGAGCTGGTAATAGCTGCTTGTAAACTGAAGTAGCAACAGTGCCACCATAAAAGTTCAGGCCATGGAAGAGCTGCACCCAAAAAAGGCAAGTCTGAGCTGCAATAACTTTTGAATATAGTATATATCAGGAGTGAGAGCACCCTTATTTTACTCAGCAGGGTAAGCAAAGCTTTCCATTGTGTCCTCTCCAAGGCATGAAAAATGGGGTTAATTCCACCTCCAAGCTGGTAGAACCAATCAACAAACGTACACAACACCTTACTGGATGGACGAGACCCAAGCTGGTGGATGGAGGTGTGCATTAAAGTTTGTTGTTTTTCATTTCTGAAGCTTTTTTATGCATCCTGCCGGCTACCGCTGGGTGCACGGTTTATGGGCACCAAGGTCCAGATACCCTTGAACAGGGTCACATGGGGCCTCATGTTGTGTATCATGGTTAGCAAGTTCACTCACCTCTGCTACCACGCTGATGCGGCTGCTTCTCCTTCTCCCTCAGATCTGGTGCTAGGTCTATAGAGGTCGGATCAGCATGACGGCGTGCCAGAAAGTGAAGGATCGCTTTAACACCTCACGTGGAAATGCTGTGGTGCATGTTCCACTTCTGGAATGCATAACCGGAAGTCTGCATTGCCAGAGGATTCAGAGGTTGAATCACAATGCTGAGAGCATATAAACAGGGTTGGAGCCACTGGACCAATAAGTAAGTGCTTATTTTATATTTCTGTTGACTTTTGACATATATTTAATGCCCAGCTGTGTCAGTTTTTTCTCAGATTTAGCTTAACATGTCTTCTGATTCTTTGCCCTCTAAGGAGGAGAAATGTGCCCAGAAATCAAATATTTGTGCTGGTTGTGATAATAAGTTATCCCCAGAAGATTCCTCCAAACTATGCCCTGACCGCTTGAAGAAGGCGGTAGGAAGTGAGGTCCCATCCCAGTTCAAGGAGTTTTGGGCTGGATGAGGACCTCCATGCAAGAGACTTTTTCGGTAATGCAGGAGTCTGCCAGAAAGAAACAGACACTGTCAGATCCAGATGAAGGATCTTCTGCTTCTAATAATCAGGAGGAGGAAGGCAGTTTAATGGAGTCAGCTATTTCCTCGGCTGAGGAAGGCGATTTGTTTGAGTCAGATTCACTTAGTTTGGCCGAGCTTAACAGTTTCTTGAAAGCCATGAGGAAAACGCTGGGTCTTACAGAGACCCAGAAGTATTTTGACATAACTGATGCAGCTTTTTTGGGACAAAAGAAGTCCTCTCCAGTGTTCCCAGTCCACCCAAGATACTATTAAGATTGAACGGGGCCTTGGAGACAAAAGAACAGCGTTTTCCAGGCATATGCAGAAAATGTATCCTTTTTCTTAAGAAGATATAACTGCATGGACTACTCTACCTAAGGTGGATGCCTCAATAGCCCAGATTTCCAGGAGGACCACTATCCTGCTGGAGAATGGTGCTACATTGAGGGATGTCATAGACAAGAGGGCATATAGTGCTCTTAAAAAGCAGTTCACTGCTATTGGCCAGAACCTCAAGACTTCTACTGCCTTAGCATGTGTTTTTAGCATACTCAGGATATGGCTGTCTGAACTAAAAGAAAAAACTGAGACATCAGTATCCCGATCCAGATTGCTAAAAGAGGTGTCTTCCATTCAAAGAAGCAGTCAATTTTTTGTGCAATGCCAGGACTGACATGGATCCTTAAGGCGTTAAAGAATCTTTGTGTGGTCACCGTTTCACTTCTCCAGAAGAGTCTTTATCAAAACAGTGCAGCAGTGAATAAAGGAACATATAGGACAGTATGTCTAATGGGCAGCATTTCTGGGGAAAACCAGCTGCATTCCTGTTGATTTAAATGGTGCTTTTATCCCCTTGAGTGCTAGAATTGTCTCCAAGATATTACAAAGCACTGCAATGGAAACCTCTATAGCATTCAACCTTAAAGGGATAGTAACTAGCTGACAGCAGGGAATCCAGTCCCGGGACCGGCAGAGCGTCTTCAGCAGAGCCGGGATTGCGTTATTTCTTCACTTACGCTCAGAGACCGGATTCCCCTGCTGTCAGCTACAACGCTGACATCAGGGGAGAGGGAACTTTGAAAGAGGATATCTTTCAAGCCATAAAGGTTTGAGAGATGTCGCTGGGCTAGTTTAATTCAGTTTTTTAAGGACTACAAGATGGGGGATTATAAAATTGAAGTATTACCATCCCTTTAAAAGGCCCCTTTAAACCAATGGAACATGTGATTTAAACACATGGAGCACTTGATTTTCTTTGTGCATCTAGACCCAGGTAAGATTCCCAGTTCGTTATACCTTACGGCATTGTTCATTTAGCAACTTCTGTGTTTAACGCTTCGTGTTCCAGAGTGGTGTGTAATGCACAGCAACTCACCCATCTGGTCTTCAAAATGTAACCCTTTGAGCACCATAGAAGTATCCAAAGCATTGCAATGCAATGCTTTATATACTGCTCAGGCACTCAAAGAGATAAATTAGTTTTTTAAAATTTATACACCTTTTCACCCCACTTTTCACCCACTTTTAAAGATATGAAATTATCCAGGTAAATTAATTAATTAATGGATTATTTCTAATTAAAAACAGAAAATGAGGAACACTACAAATGATACTGTAAAATAAGCGTTATTTTATGCACGATAAAATGCATTGCTAACTGCATGTTATTACTCATAATCATAAGTAACAAAAATAGATTAAAATTGTGAAAACGTTTCAGAGTAAAGTATGGAAAAGTTTCAGCTGTTCCCTTATGATAAATTGGTACAATTTATTAGTCCTTTCGAGGCTCTTGTTGGAGTACAAGGGTAAAGGTCAGCTAAGTAAACAGTACACTTAGCTATATCTCTCCTCTGTAACTGCTGTGATGTAGATTTACTGCCCTTGTGAAAACATATTTGTTATATCTGAATTATACATTTTTATTAAAAGCAACCAGTAAAATGCATTTTTATTAAATGAATAGCAATGTTTTATTTGATGTTATTTTAACTGGTAATGTAAATTATTATTTTACCTGCTGACTTTCTATTCTTTAATTGTGAGTACTTTGCTTGAATCAGATTTCCATAGCTGCAGTTTGTAAAATAAGTCAACGGCTATACTTGCATCTGCAAGGGACTGCAAGAAATCTGGGTAAAGTGTGGTAACTACCGGTGTGGCTGAATAGAGAGAGTGAAACAGACAGACACATCTTCTCTGATCTAAGACAGATACAGTCAAATCGCAGACATTTTTTCAAGGCTGCAGGTAGAGTCAATGAAAGTGTAAAGAAAATTACAACTGACATAAAATTATTCAAATTAAGTACAGAGTTAATGAAAACATATCTACTGCTTAAGCCAAGGATTTCATTTGAGAAGCCCATCCCCTTCTACCATCCAAAAGGGCCAGTGTAATGCAATGGTTCTCAAGCTTCTTTTTGCACAACGCACTCCTAACACGCAGTCTGGAATTTTTGGGCCACCCCTATCATTTTATGTCACTTGTCAAAGGTGTAATGAAGATTACAAATACATAAATAAACAGCTATTCTTAGATCTCACAATTAAATAAAAATACTGTGCATAGTAATTTCCATAAATATACAGTTCTAACTCTACATTCACAGTTTTGTCAGATCGTTATAGATAAAAGATAGATATAGATTTATTAACTGACAATATTCAGAACTATGTGAAGACAAACAATATCATTAGTAGGAATCAGCATGGTTTCATGAAGAACAGATCATGTCAGACTAATTTACTTACATTTTATGAAAGAGTAAGTAGTAATTTGGACAGGGGAATTGTGTTGATGTAGTATACTTGGATTTTGCAAAAGCCTTTGACACAGTGCCTCACAACAGGTTACTGCATAAATTAAAAGGCTTTGGTTTGGGCGATGTTATCTGTACATGGATTTAAAACTGGTTAAATGATAGATGGCAGAGAGTTGTTGTAAATGGAACTTTTTCAAACTGGTCAAGGGTTATAAGCGGTGTGCCGCAGGGTTCAGTCCTGGGACCAATGCTCTTTAATTTGTTTATTAATGATCTAGAAGTGGGAATTGAAAGTAGCATCTCAATCTTTGATGACACTAAACTATGTAAGGAAATACATACTGAGCTGGATGTTTTTTACCTACAGAAGGATTTAGATAAACTAAGTGAATGGGCAGAAAAGTGGCAGATGTCATTTAATGTAGATAAATGTAAGGTTATGCATTTGGGCTGTAGAAACAAACTTGCTACATATACTCTAAATGGGAAACAACTTGGGAAATCCTCATTAGAGAAAGATTTAGGAGTACTGATAGACAATAGACTTCACAGCAGTGTGCAGTCACTCAGCTGCTACAAGAGCAAATAGAGTACTAGCCTGCATAAGAGTTGTAGAAGCAAGGGATGCTAATATTATATTACCTCTGTATAGATCCTTGGTTAGGCCTCATCTAGAATATGGAGTACAATTTTGGGCACCTGTTCTAAAAAAAGACATTATTGAACTGGAAAAGGTGCAGAGACGTGCAACAAAACTGATAAAGGGATTGGAGGATCTGAGTTACAAAGAGAGACTAGCCAAACTGGGTTTGTTTACATTAGAGAAGAGACGTCTAAGGGGTGATATGATTACCATTTACAAATACATTCAAGGTCAATACAAAGAACTATCCAATGAATTATTTATGCAAAGAGCTGAGCTAAGAACAAGAGGTCATCCATTAAGACTAGAGGAAAGGCGCTTTTGACTAAAACAAAGGCAGGGATTCTTTACAGTAAGGGTGGTAAGGCTATGGAATTCTTTGCCTCTGGATGTTGTGCTTGCAGATAATGCAACTGCATTCAAAAAGGCAATGGATGCCTATCTAGCAGAGAACAGCACAGCACAGAACAATATTGAGTGCCAGAGGGGTATGCAACAGATTGCTCTGCAATGAGTTGCGTACCCCTCTGGCACTCATAGGGTTATCAGACGTCTATTCTTTAACTGTAGAGTAGTGGCATGCATGGTAATAGGTCTTCGGCCTACTAGTTCATGTGTGCTATGTAATTAGGTAAAACATGCTTTTTAAACCCTTTGAGTGCCAGAGGGGTATGCCCCTCTGGCACTCAAAGGGTTAAAAATCTTTAAAGTGGGCCGCATTTGACTCACGGGCCACACGTTGGACGTTCATGTTTTAGTTTTTGTGAGAAAACCTTTCTCATGGATGATTGGGCTTTATCCAGAGAACTGAACGTATTTACAAATTTGGACTCAGATCCTGTTTCTGAAAAGGCCATTTCTGACAATTTTGGATCTATTGTCATAAGAATAGATTTCCGTCTCTCACTAGATAAAGCTATATTAGCGTTGTCTTTTATTGTATTGTATATTTATATATCGCCAACAAGTGTACTTGGCACTTTACAGATTACCTTTAATATAGAAGGTGTACAATAGGTGTGGTGATTAAGTGCTTATATAGGCAGTCATAAGGGGAACACCAGGTGAGTATACATTAGGATAAAAGGTCTCTGCCCCGTAGAGCTTACAGTCTAAGAAAGCAAAAGAAAGTATTACCAAGAAAGCAAAACGCTCTCTGAATCCACCATCTAAAGATATGTGTATCAAGAGAGGTCTCGTTAGTGACAGCTTCTTTGGTCATTTAAAAAATTGTAGCTGATGGACTGAACACGTCTAACAATTTATCCTGGCAAATCTTCAGGGATCTGTCTAGACCCTTCCTGGGGTCTTTCTCTAATCTGGACAATGCAAGGATCTAAAGTAGGGGTATCACAGATCTTATTGATGCTGGGTCTAGGACACTCAGTACTCAACACTCTTGATGTATATGTAAAGTGAGTACCAGCATGGACCTTGTTCGAGATGACGGACATGCATAAGCTTTAAAGCATATATTTATGACATCAAGCTTACAGATGTGAAGCAATTATATGTCTCCTTTCTGTACATTCCTTTTACTGTATATATTGCATATGAATGGGGACACATTGATATGTTTTTTGTGCATTATTCATAGGCTATCTGTATTCATATATGCCATTGCCACACTTATCATATTACCATCCTACATCTCCCAGTACGCGTATTTACTCACTCATCTTTTCAGATCTGAGCAACACTATAAGTGCGGAGACTATAACTGCTTCACATCTTTAAGCTTGATGCCATAAATATATGCTTTAAAGCTTATGCATGTCCGTCATCTCGAACGAGGTCCATCCTGGTACTCGCTTTACATATACATCAAGACGAACTATATGGGTAATGTGACAGTATGTGATCCTCAGCACAGGACCACTATCTCCAATATACATATTTTGTGGACAAGATCGTTATCCATATACATTTGACAACCCTAGTAGTCACAAACTTGTGTGATTGACATAGTAGTATAGCCAGATCCTGTTTGATAAAGACTCTGTCACATCCAGGTTACAGGGTTCTTGGATCCGTACGGGAAAACGGGTTTTAACGCATGTCAGTTATCACAATGTTTGATTGTGATTTTCATTTCTCATACATCCTAGATCATCCTAGTATATGAATGTGATGAGTAGCGGTTAAAGTACCGATGTTTATATGTTGTTGCAGTACTTTGCGATATTAGATTCGATATTTCAGCATTTTTATTTTCAATTTCATTCTTGATTACTGAAGTGACATGGGCTTAATAATATGTACATGTGTATATTCCTGTATAATATTTTCAATTTTTCTTTTCCTCTTCTTCTTTATTATGTACTATTATTTATGTTCCCCTCCACTTCATCTCTGACCTTGTGATGTCACTAGGCACCAAGGTGGTGACCTCCACTAGGGTATTTAAAGGTGTTCACTATCACTTTACTGTAATCTTGAGAAAGGCCTAAGATAAGGCCAAAACATTGATTCTAATAAATTAGCATGTTTTCACCTTCAAAACACCTGTGGTTTTTCTACACCCTGTATCCATCAACATTTCAAGGCTGGCACCCAGACAAGTTATATTTATAATAATAGTGAGAGCTCCACTCCTACAAATTGTATATATATATATATATATATATATATATATATATATATATAAATATATATGAATATATATAAGAATATATAGATATAGACCGGGTACCTGAAACCAAAAGACCAGGATGAAGCAAGTAAGTAGTCCAGCAGGATACCAGAGTCCAGGCAAGCAGATGTCCAGGCGCGTTGAATACCAGCTGAATCCAGTCCAGGCAGCAGGTCAGGGCAGGCAGAAAATTGGCAGTGTCAGGTCCAAGCAAGAGGTCAAGGCAGGCAGAGGATTGGTAGTGTCATGTCCAAGCAAGAGGTCAGGGCAGGCAGAAAATTGGCAGTGTCAGGTCCAAGCAAGAGGTCAGGGCAGGCAGAGAATTGGCAGTGTCATGTCCAAGCAAGAGGTCAGGGCAGGCAGCAAGCAACATAAATCCAGGTCCAGGCAAAAGTCAGCAGGAGGAAGGCAGAGGCAAGGATATCCAGGTCCGGATAGAGGAATCCAAGGCACAAGGTAGATACACACTACAGGAGCTCACAAATACACTGAGCACTAGCTCATTGCGACTGACCGATATTTGAGGAAGCAACCGATGATGTCACAACATCACGACACACACAACGCCGACGCGGTTGCCCAGCAACGCTGCACCGACGCAGACCTCCTCTGAAGCCTTGCCGACGTGGAACGGAGGTGCCCGTGCTATGCCGACACTAATACAACTTTTAGTTTTGCTGCTGCTGATGAAAGTAAAGAGATATTAAGCATAATAGGAGCCTCCTGTCTTGTAATAAAATTCATTTTCATAAGCATCCTGCATTGAAATGGAGATTAGGTCACATTGTCTTAACCTCTTGATTTCCAGAGATCTTTCCAATGCATTGCGAATCAAGGCATTTCAGAATTTTTTAGTGCCCAAAGGGATCTGTAAAAACTAAATTAACACTACACTGCTTTATTGAGGGAGAGATTTATAGCTACAAATAAACACATTTTCAAGATAGTTTCTCTTTTGAAACATGTATTTTGTAAGCCAGTGGTTCCCAACCCTCTCCTCATGGGCACCTAACAAGACATGTCTTTAGTAGTTCCATGATTGTGAACATGTGAATTAATCAGAGGCTACGTAATTTAATTAATTGAGCTGTGCACAAGGAGTGAAATCCTAAAGTAATGATTTTCAAAGTTTGTCCCTGGGATGCACCAACACTTCAAGTTTTCAGTACATCCCTGCTTGCTCATAAGTAGGTAATCAGTGTCACAACAAGTTTGATTGTACTTCCTGTGCATATTACCTTAAAACCTGACTGAAGCTAAGACTCACTGTCCTAAAGACAAGGGCTATCAGGTACCCCTAAGAAGGAAATCGGAGTCCACTGTTGTAAACAATCCGGCAATGTAAATTAATATCTCCAAATTAGTTTTGTATTCAATTAGATATCACTGTAAACCTTACTTGATAATTACAGCAGACATTAAGGCAGTCCAAACCAGAATAGTTAATGACCTTCAAAGTGCCATAGTCCAAGGTCATTCTATTCTGCATGATAGAATTACACAACTTTGGTGCTGCTTGTGAAACTATACATTACTCCCTTCTCATTCTTGTTGTCTGTATGCTTGGTATCCACAACACACCTATAGTGGATTTTCTTGGTCATGTTATCTTATCTTATGTGAAATAATATCTCTTTATATTATGTAACTCATTTATTAGGTAATGAGCTATTATATAGCCATTGTATAATTTAACGAAAAGGCGTCAAAGCTGATGTACAAAGCAGAATGTGACAATTCTGTAGCAAGTCAAAGGCACTATTAGAGATAAACTAAGAATTCCCCAAATTCACATAAATTTAAATGGTGCATTTAACCTTTTGACTGCTAGAGAAGTCTGCGGTGAACTGGAGTAATAATGGAGCAAACTAACGGCACCATGGAAGAGAAAAAATGTGAACAATTTGCATTGATTTAAAGTGACTCTATCATCTAAAACAACTTTAATGATTCCAAGAGAGAGATTTCAAAATTATCTATATGTTGCATTAGCCATTTTGTATTTAGCCTAGTTAATCTAGTTTCTGAGTCATTTATATTTATAAATTGTTCACTATGGCATACCATGCCTTGCAGGCATTTCGCATCTTAGCTCTACATCACTTCCCCTGCTCACTGACACCGCTCAGCAATGTACTGTCCACCTCCCCGCCAATTAAATGGTTAAAGGTGCAGGAAACTTTATTTTTTGAAAACCTATATGCTATAGAGCTTTTCATGCTGAGTAAAACAAGGGAACCGCCACCGCTGTCAGCTGTTTATTAAAAATTTCTAACAGTTTAAATAATCAGGAAGTGAATTTACTGTGCATTTACTTCTTGATTGTTCTAACAGACAGGAAGTGACTCAGCAGTTTCTATTACATTCCATGGAGAACTGTTTGTCACTGACTTTCCTCTCTAATTGTGACAGGTGACAATAATGACAACAAGAAACAGGTACAGTATATGAACACCTCCTTTACTGAATAAAACACAAGTCAGGCAAATAAAACAGAAAACCCTTCTGGGAGAGACAGACAAGAACCAGAACCAGAGCAAGGAGATCCCTCAGGGAATGGGAGACTGCTCAGGAAAGGTACCTGTGAAGATGAACACCCATACTAGGGCTTGTATTAACTAGAGCCCAGAGGCAGTGGAGCGGGTAGACAGACCAAGACTAAGGTCAGTATCAGAGTGGGTAATCAGCCAGAGCCACAGGTCAATACCAAGTGGGGGGTCAATGCGAGGGGGTCAGTACCAGAGAGGGTAGTCAGCCAATGCTAGGGGATCAGTACCAGAGCGGGTAGTCAGCCAATGCCAGAGGGTCAGTACCAGAGCGTGTAGTCAGCCTGAGCCAAAGGTCAAGACAAAGCGTGTAGTCAGACAATGACACAACAACTGGTATACAGGAGCATATCAGAAGCCAAGCCAACGGTCATACACAAAACTGCTGGAGCAAAGGAATTGTACTGCACTGGAACACCACGTAAGGGTGGCTGACTGTGGTGTCCAGGCAGTTTATATCTATATAGGCAGGGAGGTGGAGCACACAACTAGCTCCATGTATGTTTTAAAAGCTGCACGCAACATCTGGAAGGCTGCTAGATGACGCGCGCCCGCTCGTGAGAGCAGCAGGAATGCGGAAGCAACCCTCATTCATGAACCGCTGCGAGGGCACATGGAAACGGCTGGCTTCTCCACTGCCAGCTGCCTAAATTAAGTCACGAACGGTGACACTAATAGAATGTAACAGAATAACTAATTGTAATTTGACCAATAGGTGGCACTGCTAATGTAAAAAACGCAGGTTTAAACTGTTATAACTCTGGAA
Organism: Rhinophrynus dorsalis; assembly: GCA_037306005.1. NCBI lineage: Eukaryota > Metazoa > Chordata > Amphibia > Anura > Rhinophrynidae > Rhinophrynus > Rhinophrynus dorsalis. The sequence goes on along the minus strand of CM074725.1, from coordinate 208,765,159 downwards.
ATATGGATCTATCAACAGTGGGAGTATTCTTCTTTTACTCAGTAGGAAAAGCCCTATAATATATAATTTTTTCATAACAAAGGTTTACAGCTCCTTTAAAGAGGAACTGTCACCTTTCCAAACCCTCCCCTAGGTGTTAGCCTCCATCTTGAAAAGGTTTGCGTGATTATTCATCTCCATTAATTTATTCTACCCCTCTGGCAGAAACCAAGAGATTCCAGTAGCCTAAGAAGGTAGAGACAGGTGATTTTCTAGACAAGTAATTAATCATGCATGCGTTATCTGGCAGGTCAAAGAACAAATATCTACTGAGATTAGATTCCCCAGCTATTACATAAGTTATCTCTACAACCATTAAACTGATCGAAAAAGAAAAAGTACAAGTTACTGGCAGTTTAAATAGACACATTTAATTAGAAAAAAAAGTTGCGTAAGTAACAATCCACTTTAAGTGTCAATGAGTGTGCAAGTAATGTAGGGCTAAAACAGGAAGTGCCTGCACAGCATCTTGTAATTAGTATAATCTATAAATCTAAATAACCACAAAACTAGTTTTCTAAATAGAAAATGGCTGATACAACATATAGGGGATACTAAGAGCTCTTTCAAAATCACCAACATTGTGCTTATGTGGTAGAGTCCATTCGACTGGAGCATTTAACCCCTTGAATGCTAGTGAGGTCCCCAATGAATCGCTTAGCATTTCAGGGGTTAAAAGCCCCATTTAAGTTAATATGAATTCTTATTATGTCCTCCATGGTGCAATTTGTTTTCTCCAAATTCCAGACTCTTCTTAGTACATCACCATTATCTTCTGAGAAATACTATTGCTTTACACTATTTTATGGGGTTGATTTATTAGGTAATGAGTTATTATATAGCTCACAGAAAAATGTAACATGTAGAGGCATCGCTGATGATATATAAAGAAGAAATGGATCAATTTGGTATTCTACTGAAATGTCTCCCTCTATTTGGCGATGATCAAAAGGGCGAGATCATAATGTCACCTGCATCAAAAGGGTAACATCAAAATGTCACTTGCATCATAAAGGTGACATTCTGATGTTGCACGCCTAAGGGTCACCCTGCAAGGCCATGTAGAACTTTGGAAAACTTTCAGTACTGAACCACAGCAACACACAAAAGGGCGATATTGCAATGCAATGCGTCTGATACCTCTCTGGAACCCAAAGGCTTAAAGGGATAGTAATACTTCGTTTTAACTTTATTTTATTTTGTAGGCATTAAGAAAACATGAAGAATGATATAAGTCTTATATCTCAAACATTTATGGTTTATGAGATATTCACAAGCAAAGTTTCCCCCTCCCGCCCCTTTTACCTAGTGTAAACAATCTCTTCTCAGATGTGGAATGCAGTCCATAGACTGGACAGGTAACAGCAGGGGACACTCTTATTCCTATGAAAACAATGCAATCCCTGCCCCCCTTGACAAGCTTTTCAGGTTTTTCCATTATCTTAATTGAAGATTGTCCCTCTCTGCAATCTACCTGGGCACCTTCCTTCTGCTTTGGCTGAGCAGTAAAAGGGGCGGGAGGGGGACACTTTGCTTGTGAATATCTCTTAAACCATAAAGGGCTGAGAGATAAGACTTATATCATTCTTCATGTTTTTTTAATGTCTACAAAATAAAATAAAGTTAAAATGAAGTATTACTATCCCTTTAAGTGGCTACATCAGAATGTCGCTCTTTTGAGTGCTGCTGGGGCTTAGTATTCTACAAAGTTCTACAGGGCCGTGCAGGGAGACCCTTAAGCGTGCAACATCACAATGCCGCCCTTTTGATGCGGGTGACATTTCAATAGTAAACCATAATTTCTGAGGCAATACAACTACGCCTCCAGGAACAACTAAAATGTTCCAAATTCAGACAGATTTAACCCTTTATGTGCAAGGCATTGCATAACCCTCTGGCACTCAAAATGTTAAATGGATGTTTTAACCCCTCGAATGCTAGAAAGGGCTCCAGCTAAATTCAAACAAATGTACTGGTGACCTCTGTAGCATTCAAAGGGTAAATGCCCACATTTAAATTATTTAGCATTTGTATTTTGCCCCGAGATGCAAATGGTTTGCACCAGAATCTGCTTGGTACATCAGCCTGTTATCTTGAGTGAAGTGATAGCACTTTACTGTGTTTTATGGGGTTGGTTAGCTAACGAGCTATTATATAACCCATTAAATAGGTTAACATGAAGACACATTATCTCACCTAAAATAGATTAACACTAGTAAATCTTGATGGCTAGTGCTATAATTGATAATTCTTTATATACTTCTTACACCTGTCTGTCCTTGGATTTGTATTTTGATTCTCTTTAGTGGACAACTTGTGACCCCCCATCTGTTGTTAGATGGCAACTTACATTTCTCTAGGTCAACAGTTCCCAAACTTATCCTCAGGGACCCCTTACAGGCAACATCTTTAGGGTTTATAGGGAAATGACAAGAGACTAAGACACTCAGGAAATCACTGTACTGTGGATGAAGAGGACTCAAGACAGAACAAATGTTCAGAATCAGATCTAAGTAAGTATAAACTATCTATCCCTCAACAATTCTATAATACAGAGTTTTTGGGGTCCTTCGGCTGCTTGCCCTTAGTCAAAACATAGAAACGCTTCAACCCACCATCATGGCATGTATAAATGTACAACAAAAACAATAGAGGAGGGGTAGGAAGCACACATTTACCTCTAAGTGTAGAATATTTCATTAGAAAGACATAAAAACAAACATCAAGACAAATGCATATAGAGAAACAATGAATCAGAAAACAGTCAAAAAAGGAAAGTATAAATAAAAAATGTAGGTATTCCTTTTCTGTCTGCTACATCTGTAGACGCAGAGCCAACGATGTTGCCAACAGTACCAGAGGTACTAAAGATCTATAGTTAGGGCAGAGGAAAGAGGAAAGTTAGTGTGGGAGAACGTGATGAACCAATCGGTTCTACAGACAATGTCCAATGTCAGTAGGGGATGGAGAACAACCTTAAGTAAGGTAATGGCCTCTGACATTGTGTAAAGTAACACAGGGATAAAAAAAACTGCTTGCACTTGTGTGAGGATGTGCCCTTGTTTCAATTCTGCAGGGTTAATGCATTTCTGTGCTCTCCATTTTTCCTTCCGCCGCTCTCGTTTTGACTCTCTCCTCCGTTTCACCCGGTTTCTCATCTTCTGCCCAGTACACTGTATTTCAGCATCCCACATGGTTCTGATCATGTGGCACCTCTCACCAGTCACTCTCACTGGCTCAACACATTTCTGGGTGCCTTCTTCAGGAGCTATGGATGCTGTGGCCCCCTCTATCCCTAACTAAATAGATGTGTTAACCAATCAAATTCTCTGAATGTAAATATCCCATGTAAATGAGGGAAACCGCTACGATGTGAATACGATTAACTAGCATCCTAGGGAGCCCTGTTACATGCAGCTGTATTGAATGGCTGTGGTCCTCTTACATCCCATAAAACCCAATATTGCACAACAGTTGTAATATTTACAGATCTGTATTGTACATATGTCCTGTAGTGTACAGATGTACATACATAGCACTCAGTGTCCGCACAAAGACTATCCACAAAAGAGGATTTTAGTCTTACCTGTTAAATCCTTTTCTCTTAGTCCATACAGGTTACTGGTAACTTTGGGTAGGCGATCTGCCCCTTTAATTAGGGAGAAACAATTCTAGAATTGTATGCAGGGGGGTGGAGCCTACCTTCCTTCCTTGGCAGCAGCTAGCCAACCAGCTCCAGTAAGATTTGAGACATAACTATTGAGTAGATAGTAGAAGAGAAAGAAGACTCCTGTGAGCATGACCCCGAAGAACCTCCACAGTCTGCCACAGGAGAGCCAAGCATGGTCCCTTGGCAGGGTGGGAGACCAGTAACCTGAATGGACTAAGAGAAAAGGATTTAACAGGTAAGACTAAAATCCTCTTTTCTCTGTTGTCCAATACAGGTTACTGGTAACTCTGGGATGTCCAACCATTGAGTTTCCCAGAGGCGGAAAGTAAGACAAGGACCAGGCACAAGGCCCCCAAAGTCACCAGAGCACATATGAACCATCAGATCAGAGATAGCCCAACAAAAACAATTAAGTGTCAACGGACACTGAACAGGGGTATCAACACCCCAAAACTGTTACACAGCACACTGAACTAGAGCCAACAGGGCTCAAAAGTGAAGGAAGCACCAAGAACCGAAGAAGATCCTAGACAGGCAAGACTGCCTCCAGGATCTTCCTCCCAAAGCTGGCATCAGCCGATGCCAGCACATCAACACAGTAGTGCTTCAAAAAGGTGTGCACAGATGACCAAGTGGCAGCCTTGCACAACTGATCAGCGGAGGCCTGATTCTTGTAAGCCCAAGAAGCCCCAATAGATCTAATAGAAAGAGCCATGACCCGAAAAGGGAACAGGCTTCTTCCTGAGCTCATAAGCCTTACGAATAGTGGACTTGATCCAGGACGCAATAGTCACTTTAGATGCAGGTCTTCCTGCCCTGGGACCCTCAGGAATGACGAACAGCGCATCAGATTGCCTGATAGACTCAGTGCGATGGACATAAAACTTGAGACAACGCACCACATCTAACAAATGGAGATTCCTCTCCTTGTCAGAGGTAGGGTCAGGGCAGAAAGAAGGCACTATAATCTCCTGATTGATGTGGAACTCCGAAAACCACCTTCGGAAGAAACTCCTGAGAAGTGTGAAGCACTGCCTTGTCCTTGTGAAGCACCAAAAAAGGTGGTTTACAGGACAGAGCATGTAACTCCGCAACATGGCGAACAGCACGATCGCCAGGAGAAAGGCCATTTTCCACGTCAACAGGCATGGAGGAATAGTAGCCAAGGACTCAAAGGGAGGGTGCTTAAGAACGCCCAAAACCAAGTTAAGATCAAACAGAGGAGCGGGATTCTTAAAGACAGGATGAGTATGAGCAAAGCCCTGAAAGAAAACCTTGACATCAGGAAGAATGGCAATGCACCTAACATAGTAACATAGTAGATAAGGCTGAAAAAAGACATGCGTCCATCAAGTCCAGCCCATGCCAATTACACCCCTGTTGATCCAGAGGAAGGCAACAAAAAAGCCCTCTGGAGCAATTTCCAGTGTAGGTGTTTGTGTGTGTGTGTGTGTGTGTGTGTGTGTGTGTGTGTGTGTGTGTGTGTCCCCGGCTCAATATCCTATTTGCTTTGAAGCCATCTGTCATAACTGTCAATATTGTTCTGTGCTAGATAGGCATCCATTGCTTTTTTGAATGCAGTTACATTATCTGCAAGCACAACATCCCGAGGCAAAGAATTCCATAGCCTTACCGCCCTTACTGTAAAGAATCCCTGCCTGTGTTTTAGTTGAAAGCGCCTTTCCTCAAGTCTTAATGGATGACCTCTTGTTCTTAGCTCAGCTCTTTGCATAAATAATTCATTGGATAGTTCTTTGTATTGACCTTGAATGTATTTGTAAATGGTAATCATATCACCCCTTAGACGTCTCTTCTCTAATGTAAACAAACCCAGTTTGGCTAGTCTCTCTTTATAACTCAGATCCTCCAATACCTTTATCAGTTTTGTTGCACGTCTCTGCACTTTTTCCAGTTCAGCAATGTCTTTTTTTAGAACAGGCGCCCAAAATTGTACTCCATATTCTAGATGAGGCCTAACCAAGGATTTATACAGAGGTAGGATAATATTAGCATCCCTTGCTTCTACACCTCTGAAAGAAAACAGAGACAGCAGAAGTTTGAACCTTAAGGGAACTCAAACTGAGGCCCTTGTCCATGCTGTCCTGCAAAAAGGCCAGGACCGTAGGGAGATCAAATTCCTGAGACAGGTCCCTGTCAGCACACCAAGATAGAAAGGTTGAACAGACACGATGTAGGCCTTAGACGAAACAGGTTTGCGGTCACTGAGCATAGTAGCCACCACACCAGAAGAAAAACCTTTCTTCTTCAATTTTGAGGATTCAATTTCCAAGCCGTCAAAGCTAGCCGATGAACATCTTCCTTCCACAGGTAACCCTGCAGAAGAAGATCCGGACGGCAAGGGAGCTGGAATGGCTCCGCCAATGACAAATCCAGAAGATCCTGGAAACCAAGCCTGTCGAAGACAGTACGGAGCAATCAGAATGACTGGACAGCTCTCCAGTCTCAATTTCAGCAACACCCTGTGCAACATGGGGAGGGGAGGAAAGATGTAAGCCAGAGGAAATAACCAAGGAATGGACATGGCATCCACTGCTATAGCTAGAGGATCCCTCCAGCGAGAGCAGAACCTCGGAACCTTCCGGTTGTGTCTTGTCACCATCAAGTCGATGCAAGGAAGACCCCACTTCTGAACGATGAAGGTGAACACCGGAGAGGCTGGCATCTGTTGTCACCGTTGTCCAGAAGGATACCAGGAAGGACTTGCCCTTCGGCAGATTGAAGAGGTCGAGCCACCACGACAAACTCAGTTCAACATGAAGAGGAAGGGATACTGACACCTTCAGAAGGTCCGACTGACCCTTGCACACCTAGATCACAAACCTTTGGAGTTCCCTGGTGAGCCATGGCAAATGGGACCGCTTCTATGGTGGAGATGAGTTTCCCCACTAGACAGAACAGCTTCTTGGCTGGAACTGGATCGTGAGCCAGAACAGTAGAAACCCTTTGGGCAATCTGGTGAGTTACGTCGTCTGTGAGAAACACCATGCTCTGCTGAGTGTCGAAGAGAAGACCCAGGAAGACCAGAAGCTGCGATGGGACAAGATCCGACTTGTCAATGTTGATGATCCACCCGTGATGGGTGAGAGCATGAATGCAGTCCTGAACCTGCTGATGAAGAAGTTCCACAGAAGGGGCTTTCAGAAGCAAGTCATCCATGTATGGAGTAACTCTGATGCCATCCCGGTGGAGTACGGACACTAAAGCTCCCAGGACACGGTTGTAGACTTGAGGAGCTGTAGTCAGACCAAAAGGAAGAGCTGAAAACTGAAAGTGCCATTGGTCGCAGGCAAATCTGAGATACTGCGGGCTCTCTGGATAAATGGCGATGTGTAGATGCGCGTCCTGAAGATCCAGAGACGCAAGGAATTCCCCTTGGAACATTGCAGCAATCACTGTCCTTAGGGACTCCTGGTGATAATGATTCCTGATCACAAAGGAACTGAGATCCTTCAAATCCAAAATGGGACGACAACCGCCGTCCTTCTTGGAGACCACAAAGAGGTTTGAGTAAAAACCCATACCTCTGTCTTGAACTGTAACAGGTTCTAGAATATCCTTCTCCAGAAGGGCCTGGATAGCGTGATTGAACAGACGGCGTTTCTCTGCGCCCTGGGGTGTATGAGAAGGGAAAAAAAAGCGAAAAGGAGGAAGAGAGACAAAAGGGATCCTGTACTCTTCGCCAACACCTGTAAAACCCATGGGTCCGCCACTGAATCCTCCCAGACACTGTGGTAGTGACGCAGACGGCCACCCACAGAGGAGTGGGGACCTGGGTTCGGCGAGTCATGCTGAAGAAGGCTTGGAAGCCTTAGGCTTGGAGGAGACCTTGGGCTTCCATTGCTGTCTGGGCTTGGAGAAGGCACGCGGAGCTGAAGGAACTGCCTGGTTTGGCGGACGTGTCTCAGTCTGGAAGGAACGAAAAAAACAATTATGCCTGAGCGGGGTTTTCTTCCTGGGGACAAAGGGCAGAAGTGTACTTTTACCCCCTGTGGCCTCACTAAGCAGATCCTTGAGATTTGGCCCAAACAATGAAGTGCCTTGAAAAGGCAAGAAGAGCAAGACTTTCTTGGAAGCAGTGTCAGCAGACCAGATCTTGAGCCAAAGAGCCCATCTGGCAACCACAGACATGGTGGAAACCCTAGCCACCAAACGGATGGCATGAAATAAGGCAGCAGAAACATAGTGCTGGGCCTCAGAAATGTTGGCATGAAGCCGCAACATGTCCGAAGTAGGAGCACCCTGATGGACAGCCAGGGTGAGCTGTTCAGTCCAGACCGCAATGGCCCAGTTAACCCATGCTGTAGAGAACGCTGGACGCATGGCAGAACCAGCAATGGCAAAAAAGGACTTAAGTGAAACCTCAAGTTTTCTGTCAGTCCAGTCTTTCAGAGCTGAAGCATCAGAAATTAGCAAGGCAGTAGACTTCGATAGCCTGGAGATGGGAGCATCCACTTTGGAGGATGAACCCGCTGAGTAAGCGCCGCCTCAGAGAAGGGGTAAAGCTTGCCAAATTTCTTGGAAACTGAAGGTTTCCTGTCCGGAGATTTCCACTCATCAGACACAAGGTGGTCAAGAGTTGGGTTAGGTGGAAAACATGTAAGGGGCTTTTTAGGCTCCTGAAACACATCAGAGGGATCTGAAGAAACCTCCTGAACTAAGGGAATGTTTAGGGTAGTCAAGACAGCCCTGATCAGGCCCTCAGCCGAGGGCTCAGGATCAGCCTCAAAGGGGTCCCCAAAAAACTGAGAGGAGCCCACAGAAGAACATTCCTCAACATCTGAATCCACCAACAGTTCCGCCTCAGAGGAATCCGATACGTCAGGTACTCCCTGTGGTTTTGGCAGGGAAGATTTGACTGAAGAAGGGGTCTTCCATGAATGGAAGACCCCCTGTAACTGGGATGGAAAGAGTTGCAATGTAGACCTAAGGTCCCTAGTAGCAGCCTTGAACTCTTGCCCTCAAACTGGCTCTAATGCATGGCTGGAGGTCTCTGGGAGAGACTCAGGGACATCAGAACATGCTGGGCATAAATGACCTTAGAATTCTCTAGGTAACCCTGAATGACATGAGGAGCAATGTGCAATAGGGGACACAGAGACCCCAGCGTCCTTAGTCTTATGCCTGGCTCCAAGCTCCAATGGATTAGACATTCTCACAGTGTCAAAAATGTTTAGAATATAAGGAATCACCCAAATACAGTGTATAAGATTAAAATTTCACCCCAGAAATCGCTAAAATACAGTTATCCAGCAGGCAAAGGGTTAATCTGCAGAGGAGAGAAGGAGAATCCAAGCCCTGCATAGGATACTCGTTCTGGAAAAGGCACAAAATGGCTGCCAAGGCGAGAGTCAATCAGAAATGAGCACTCAAAGCAAGCGCTTATGGTAAATGTAGTTTTCACAGACGAAGTAGCCCAACAGTGCCCGAAGCCCCCTGAGCCCCCAACACACTTAAAATGTTAACCAGCTGATAGAGCAAGGGCAGACAATTAAAATGAGCCATCTCTGAAGTCGCTACGTTGAGCGGTTGCAGAGATATGTCCCAAACTGTACAGTGAATGAAGCAATAGCGTCTATGTGGTAAAGCATGCCTTAAAGGCACGGAACTCAAACTTTGGCAAAGTTGAAACAGTAAAATAAAAGTACATGAAACATCACTATAACATGTTAGAAGACCCAAAAAACATTGAACCCAGTAGGGAAAGTGCCAAAAATACCCCAAAGATGCAAAACCAGTAGCTAAAGGGTTAAGTTACCTCATAAACCTGCTCCAAAACACCCAACATACGTACAGATAAACCCAATGAGTGCAGGAGTGTGCAACAGGAACTCCAAAGGAAAAACCCCTGTGCGGAGGGGCACTGTGGGACATGTGGACCTGCAGCACTCAAAGGATTGCTCACCTTTCCGGCAGATCTTCTGTCTTCAGACTACCATGAATTAATAAGAAGCCTCGGTGGGCAACTCCTGAGGAAAGAACTTGTACCCAAGATTTTCCTCCCAGGGCTTAAGGTCCACAAAAAGCACCTGGTTACTGAGCTAGCCACATTTAAGGGCATTGTCAGTTATGGTAATCCACCTAATGGTGGTATTCCATTTCTAACAGAAAAATAAAAAAAATTCTAAAACTATACCAGAACTGTTCTGTTGCCTGTGTCTTCACCAAGGAACAAATCTTACTGGAGCTGGTTGGGTAGCTGCAGCCAAGGAGGGAAGGCAAGCTCCACCCCCTGCATACAATTCTAGAATTGCTCCTGCCTAATTAAAGGGGCAGATCGCCTACCCAAAGTTACCAGTAACCTGTATTGGACAACAGAGAAATACAGTATATTTGTGTATCCCCATACATCCTATCCCCTGAACTACACAAAAAAACAGAAGAAAAAAATGGATAAATGTATCAGGGTTAATGGTACATGAATGATAATGATAAAACTGATAGTAATATATGGTATCACCACATACTGTAACTATTAATATTATATGTATTCAATTTTGAGAAAGGAGGTATCATAAACTGGTGGATGGGCCATCATAAATATGTGGTAGAAACAGAAATGAAAAAGATATCTATGGATAACAGATGGCTATTAATGGATTTTGTGGCATATACAACTCTGCACACATACCCAGACACATACTGTATATTGAATTGTATAACAAAGCATTTTGTAATCAGGAACATTATATCAGGTCTTGGTGTACTGTTCAATTAAACATAAAACTTCTAAGAATTATAATTTCAACATTTAGCCCATACTGATTTGATTCTGGACAGAGAGGTGTGCCATGACCTCCAAACCCAGCCCAAAAAAGGAATGGATGCTTTGATCCAAACAGTGCAAGCAGAATACATCTGTACACCACAGGACATACGGTATGTACAATACAGATCTGTAAATATTACAATTGTTGTGCAGTATTGGGTTTTATGGGATGTAAGAGGACCACAGCCATGCAATACACCTGCATGTAACAGGGTTCCCTAGGATGCTAGTAAATCATATTCACATGTTAGCGTTTTCCTCATTTACATAGGATATTTACAGTCAGAGAATTTGATTGGTTAATACATCTATTTAGTTAGGAATAGAGAGGGCCACGGTATCTATATCTCCAGAAGAAGGCAAGTAGAAAAGTGTTGAGCCAGTGAGAGTGATTGGTGAGAGGTGCTGCACGATCACAACCATGTGGGACGCTGATACACAGTGTACTGGAAAGAAGAGGAGAAACCGGGAGAAACGGGGGAGAGAGACAAAATGAGTGAGACAGAAGGAAAAATGGAGAGGACAGATGCGCATTAACTCTGCAGAATTGAAGAAAGGGCACATCCTCACCCAAGTGCAAGCAGTTTTTTATGTCTATTTTACTTTACACAATGTCAGAAGCCCTTACCTTACTTAAAGTGGAACTAATATATATATATATATATATATATATATATATATATATATATATACCTCCCGATTAATTTTTACTATAGCAGTAAGCATATAAATCCTTTTATAATCCTTATTAAGTCCGGCATTATTTAGAAATCTAAGTTCTTAGGGACTCACCTCGAAATGACAGTGCAGACAACTTGCCTAAGAGGCATCTGTGTGCCTGCTCTATCCATCCCTGTCTGTACCGTGCAGTACAATGCAACTCCCCCTTGCCAATCAGTGATGAGACAGGGACGAACAACGTAGGCGTTTGGAGGTGAGTACCCTAAGAACTTAGATTTCTATATAATGAAGGACTTAAAAAGTATTTTAAAAGGATTTATATGCTTACCCTTATAATAAGAATTAATTAGAGGCCCTAATATATATGTGTGATAGTTCTGATTCAAGATTGTTCTCCGTTCCCTACTGACACTGGACATGCTGTGGAACCAATTGGTTCATCGAGTTCTCCCACACTAACTTTCCTCTGCCCTAACTTACTGTACAGACTATTGCCTATGAGACATACTGGCAACAATATATCTTTAGTACGTCTGGTACTCACTGTTGGCAACATCAGACTCATTCAGACTAACTCAGACTAATTAACATCTATGGCTCTGCCGCTACTGATGTAGCAGGCAGAAAAGGAATATCTTCATTTTTTATTTATACTTTCTGATTTTGATTCTTTTCTGATTCATTGTTTATCTATACAGTATGCATTTGTCTTTATGCTTGGTTTTATGTCTTTATAATTAAATATACTACACTTAGAGGTATATGTGCGCTGTCCTACCCCTCCACTATTGGTTTAACACCTTGAGGGTTTTCCTGTTTGCGCACAGTTGAGTTAATTAAATGACTGAGCTTCATATTAACCCTTGCAATGCTGGAGGGGTGCGCAATGCACTGCTCCGCAATGCATTGTACTCACCCTTGGCATTCAAAGAGTTAACTCGCCTGTGCTCAGGCTGTGAAATCCTATAAACACGGGGCCTTATCCGCAAGAGTAAAGAGGTGCAATTCTGGGTGAAAGAACCTAGCAGCTCCAGAGGGGACACATATATTTTCACGTAGAGTTAAATGTATCTTTCAACTCATTGAATGCTCAAGCAATATGAAGCAATGTATTGGAGACTATCTAGCGGTCAAGCCTATTTATTTATGCAGTAACCTGTTGTGAGGCACTGTTTCAAAGGCTTTTGCAATATCCAAGTTTTATACATCAACAGCAATTCCCTTGACCAAATTACTACTTACCCTTTTGCAAAACGCAGGTAAAGTAGTTTGACATGATCTATAGAGATATAGAACATTTATATACATTTGTATATTTGTGCACATTGTTACATGTAGCTTTGTTTGTCATATTTACATGTTTTAATTAGTTTATAGGTGTGTCTGCTTTTTAGTAAATTACATAGTATATATATTTTTCACAATCTAGTCTTGGGTTGTTTGCCTTAGGGTTGGTATACTCATTCTCATATATTGGCAAATGTGGATGGCAAATAACATGGACCAGTTTAATCTGTGGATTAGACGCATACATTTGTGGACAGATATAGTGTTTATTTATTGATTTATGCACTATATTATATGTTATTTCAAAGATTATAGAACTCTTCCTTTTGTTTTGACCTTGTAATAACTTGTAATAATATTGTTTGTCTTCACATACTACTGAATAATGTCAGCCAGTAACCATTGTAATATCTTACCCAGTATGGAAGTCAAGCTCACAGGTCTATAATTTCCTGGTCTAGATCTTGCCCCTTTTTGAACAATGCAACTACACCAACTTTCCTACAATCACAGGGCACTATGCTTGATATAAGTGAATCAATATATATTAAGTAAAATGGTTTTGCTACTACCTAAATAAGTTCCTTAAGTACCATTGTGTGTATACCATCAGGTCCAGGTGCTTTATTCACCATAACATTTTCCACTCTCTTTTGGACTTTGTCCTCAGTAAGCCATGTACATGATGGAGGAAATTCTGTGGTTTTGTATATTTGACCATAGCCTGTCATTGTTGCTTCTTTGTATACACTGAAGCAACAAATGTATTTAGGGTATCAGCCATAACCTTATCCTCACTAATCAATTCACCTGTCTCAGCCGTAAGAGGCCCAATATCAATCTTAACCTTTTTGTTATTAATATACTTCTAGAATTGTTTAGTATTTTTCTTGCTCTCATTTGCAATATGTCTCTCATTTTCAATTTTAGCTACTAGCCTAATTGATTGTTTGCAGATTTAATTGAATTCTTTATATTTTTAAATTATGCATCTGACCTGTCTGAATTAAAAACTTTAAATGTCCGCTTCTTATTTCTCATTTCTCTGCAATCCTCATTATTAAGCCACATTGGTTTAAGTTAACTTTTCTTGTGCTTATTCCCCAGCGGTACATATTGACATGTGTATTTGTCCAAGAGCATTTTAAACAAATTCCAAGGTTCTTCTGCATTTTTATCTTTGAAGATTACATGCCACTGAATATAATTTAATACTGCTTTTAGCTTTTAAAATTAGCCTTTTTAAAATTAAATGTTTTGGTTAACCCTTGCTCTTGGGTTTCTCATAACACATTTCACAGGATACCATATTGTGGTCACTACTGCTTAAATGTTCCTTTACCTGTATACTGTTTATCATGTCAGAATTGTTTGAGAGCACTAGGTCAAACAAGGCCTCTTTTCTAGTTGGATCCTTTATTAGCTGGGACATGAAATTGTCATTAGTTATACTTAAAAAATTATTTCCCTTTGTTGTGCTGGAAGTCATTTGGATTCATTCACTCTCAGGATAGTTGAAATCTCCCATTATGATTAATTTCCTGACCTAGAAGCATTTTCCATTTGCTTTAAAAGTTGGGCTTCCTCATACTCCCCAATATTAGGTGGCTTGTACCAAATCTTTTTATTATGTGTGCCCCCAGTGTTTATTACAACCCACAGGCTCTCTACAATTTCACAGGACCCTTCATTTATATCTTCCCTTATACTAGGTTTTAAGGCATGCTTTATATATAAGCGTATCCCTCTCCCCTTTTATTAACCATATCCATAAAAAGTTAATAACGTTGTACAACAAGGGAACTCCCACTGCTGGGAGGTGGTTTATTCAAACATTATTTCAGCTCAGACCTGAATTATTTAGGTGCAATATATCAACAGCCTGAAATTGTACAGTGGCGCTGTTGCTAAACCACCCTATAGTGGTTTTTGGACAATTGATTAGAACTTTCCATAGGATGATGTAGCAACAGTGCCACTGTACAATTTCAGGCCATTATGATTTTGCACCTAAAAAAATTCACATTTGAGTTCTAATAAGTCTTGAATAAAACACCTCTTAGCAGTAGGAGTACCCTTGTTTTATTCAAGAAGATAAACCCAACTATATATATATATTTTTTTTTTTTTACATATTAAGTATTACTCTCCCTTTAAATCACTGCCCTGCACAAGTAGTAGATACTACTCAATTCACCGAGAAAAGTATTATTCGCTCATTTTAGTCTAACACACAGTTTTTCCACAAACATTAATTAGGGGGTAGGAAACAAATGGCTATTCATATATAGTTGGACTGTACCTCCGATCATCCTCAGCCTGCAAACAGATGGAAATTATAGTCTAACAACAGCTGAAAGGCCAATGTTTCCCAACAATAAGATGTTGCTGTCTGTAATACAGACTTGACCAAGCAGCCATGTTGACATTTTGTGTGGTGCGTAGCCTAAACAGATGTTATGATCTTGATCTCTTTAGTACATATCCCCCAGTCAAATTTATATGCTACAATTACGTACTAGTCTGGAGATGTTCCTTATAGACAATGCATTTTAAACAAAACACACATCCTTCGGCTGTATGTCCTCAAAGGGTATTTTACTGACCTTTTTTTAGAAGCTCTCTCATTTAAGAAGATTAGACAAGGTCTCTGAGTTTACCCAGCAGCAGAAGGACTAATCTCATGCAACTCTCTCTCTCTCTCTCTGGCAAAGCCTCATACGCAGTATTTTATTAGCACCATATTCACATTTTACAACATTTACTCAAAGTGCTAGAGCAAATTTTTTCCATCACTGGTGTTTGCAAATGAAAGTGTCATCAGATAGTCCCTACTAGGAAAAGTAACAAACTGTGAGTCCAGCAATAGCTAAACTGTCCGACCAATACATAAATCAGAGAGTGACGGGATAGCTCTAACTAGCTGATGTCAGTTTACAGCAGCGCAACACAATCTCTTTGGTGGCTTGGAGGATTTATCATCTGTGTGACAGTAAATATTAGCCAAAAGAATGAGCCCTTCTTAGAAACACTAAAGGTAATATCCAGATTACTTTTATATGAATGGTATGTTGAAAGGGCTATTTAACCCTTTGAGTGCCAGAGGGGTACGCAACGCATTGCATGGCACTCAAAGGGTTAAACATTGAGTGCTCTTATGCCTACAATATGTTGGTTACCGCTCTAGCACTCAAAGGGTTAAACCTGTTTGTATTTTTCGAATTTGTATTTATTGTGGCGCTTCCTGGTATATCCCAAAGTTGGAACTTGTGGTAGCTCCATACTTTAGGGATATACTGATATTGTACGAACAGAAATGTAGCAGCCGCCTGCTACAGTTCTGTAGCCCATGTTCTTTCACTCATCTTGGGTGGGGGGGAAGCTTTGATGGTCAGCCTTTGTGAGTGTCAGAAGAATATTACTGACACCAGCCTGGGTCAGCTGTTCATTGAAGGATGCAAAAAGCAGTGTAATCTCCAATGTAGCTCATGAGAAATATCTGATATCCCCATAGACCACCGTGCAGATTAAGCCTTGCTGCAACTTTACTAAGTGAAGTGAACTCAGTAAAGGGAGAATTTGCTGGACTTTTGGTGTGTTCATGTGAGTAGAGATTTGCAGTGTGAAAAACATCATAGCCAACAGCTTTCAACATGGATGACGTAGAAACATATAAACATAGAATTTGATGGAAGATAATAACCATTTGGCGCATCTAGTCTTTCCTTTTTTCCTACTGTAAAATCGTCAGACCTTATTAGGACCTTGGTCTTGTCTTTTGTTCAGGATACCTTTATGCCTATCCCATATGTGTTTAAACTCCTTTACTGTATTAACCTCTACCACTTCTACTGGTAGGCTGTTTCATTTATCTACTACCATATCGGCGCAGTAGAACTTTCTTATATTACATCTAAGCACCTGTCCTAGTCTGAATATGACCTCGTATTCTGACATTTCTATGTCGGACTGTATGTCCCTCCAGTACTTTCTTGAATCTCTTCATGTATTTGAATGTTTCTGTCATATCTTCTCTCTCTTCTCTCCTCCAAGCTATACAAGTTCAGATCCTTTAGTCTATCCTGATATTTATTTTCCTGTAAACCAGTCACCATTTTAGTAGCCCTTCTCTGAATTTTCTCTAGAGTATCTATATCCTTCTGGAGATGGGGTCTCCAGTACTGTACACAATACTCTAGGTGATGTCTAACCAGAGATCTGTAGAGTGGCATGACCACTTCCCTTTTTCGGCTACTAATATCCTTAGTTATACAACCCAGCACCCTGCTTGGATGTAAATTAGTTGAATGGATAAGGTAATGGCTGAGTGACAGGAGACAGAGGGTTGTAGTTATTGGAGAATATTCAGAGGACATAACCAAAACTACATCACTACTTTGGGGTTATGTATGAAATGGGCAGAGACATATCTGCAGTTTGATAGATCTTTATCACCTGAACATTAAAAAGGTTCATGCCCACTAAATATTGTGTATTCATAACCAACATTTATAAAAAGCATTTCATAGGTGCACAGGTCACAAAATATCTGATACATGTGCTGTTCAAAGCAGTTGTATGTAGAGATGCATGATCCTTTGACCTCTGCTTATTTATGCATGGTCCCGATTCACGATAAGTGAAATGTATGATAAAGTAAGATAAATAAATAGAGTCTCTGTGAACTGATAAAGGAAGGTTCAAATCTCAGAGCAATTATATATGTACAAGTTGGGAATAAACGTTACATTTATTTGAATCAACGTTGAACGTTGAATCAACGTTTCGGCCGACACAGCGGCCTTTCTCAAGATTACATAAGTGTATCCCCTGATCCCTTATTGGTGATGTTTTGTTGACTGATGTCTTTTTATATTTTATGTTCACATTTATACTAATGTGGTGGAGATGATGGAGGTTTTATGTGTTCACCTTATTGCAATAGTATTTCATTGACTCATCACAATGGGTGTTTTGCATAATTACCAATTACGACTCCAATTAAGTTTGGTGCCGTTTTTAACTTCACGTTGTATGTTAGGTTTATAAGGGATCAGGGGATACACTTATGTAATCTTGAGAAAGGCCGCTGTGTCGGCCGAAACGTTGATTCAAATAAATGTAACCTTTATTCGCATTGTAAAAGGATCCTGCGTGTGCCGTTTCTACAAACTCCAAAACTGTATGTACTTTTTTCTATTGATACGAGCACCAAGGTCAAACATTTTATTCAGCGTGTGCAACCCAACCTCTACTATTACACTATATATATATATATATATATATATGTATATATATATATATATATTAAATAACCTGTAGTCCAAAGACTAACTGGAATGACCTTTAACATGATCAGAGTGGCATCCGTAGCTATACTTAACCCTCCGAATGCCACTCCGGTCCGCATTAATACACAATACGTAAATAAAAACAAATGTCATCTAATGCCACAGTGACATAAACCTGCAACCACTTTTTGTCCGATGGCAGTATAAAGATAATCGCCATCGGACAAAAAGCGGTTGCAGGTTTATGTCACTGTGGCATTAGATGACAAAGGTCAATGCTGACGTCACTGTTGAACCCTAAGGTCAATTTTCACGCCTTGTTTGACTGTTTCACTGTATAAATGGTCACTGTTATTTTGTGTTGGTTGTCTTGAGGAAGGCCCCTGTGAGGGCCGAAACGTCGATGAATTTGATTTAATAAAACAATATATTTTTTGATTTATTAAGTCCCTGGAGTGCTCCTTCCAGTTAGTCTTTGGACTACAGGTTATTTACTATTGCATTGTTGGGAATCACCCGGGCAATTTGAAATGTATTATTTGAATCGGAGTGCCCACCTTTACTCGTTGTATATATATATATATATATATATATATATATATATATATATATACACATATATATATATATATATATATATATGTATATGATATTATTCAGAGTGCTAACCTATTCTTATTTTAAGTAGACAATGAAATTGATGTTTCTTAAAGAAGCAATAAAAAAGTTACAACATATGACTATATTTTTGTCGTAATTTTATTTCCCCTTTAACCCTCTGAGTGCCAGGGAGTATGCAACGCATTGCACTCAATGGCACTCAAAGGGTTAAGAAGCCTCTGCGTAAACTTTTTCTTAAGATAAGAACTCCTGCCATAGGATATTTCGCTTGCTATTTTCTGGCCCTTTGGGGGAAGCAGAAGATAGTGAGGAAATAGTTCCCCCACATAACACACAAACAGCACATGTAATATTTTAGATCACAATCACCTGAAAATAAATCTGCCCTATGTAAGGTGACTCAGGGCCAGATGCACAAATATGAAAGTGGAATAACTATGGGGCAAACCAACTGCAACATTATTATCATTAGCTTTAAAGGGACTTTTAACACCTTGAGTGCTGGAACATTTCCAACGCACTGTGAAGCAATGGGTTGGATACCTCTTTAGCATTCAAGAGGTTAAAACAACCAGCTGTTCGACCCCAGTGGCTGTCATAGCTGATCTGCTGAAAATTAAATGCAGGTTTAAGTCTTCCCTTGCAGCTATTCTGGCTCCTTTAAGTCTATTAGATGGGAGACGACTTCATCCTTCCTAGACTGTAGTCAGCAGTGGACACCTCCACAAGAGAAGACTGAGAATATGGGGTTTATGCCCCAAGGCATGATAAAGTGGTGATAAAGAGGTGATAAAGTGGAGATGACTTTTCCAGTGATATCACTTCTCCAGTTCCTATGTTATTCTATAGAGCCTATGCACTAAGATCTCCAGAGTTGGATAAATCTTAGTGCAGTGGCTCCATAGAATAACATAGGACTTGGAGAAGTGATATCACTGGAGAAGTCATCTCCACTTTATCACCTCTTTATCACACCTTAGTGCATTTCCCCATTTGAGCTTCTAGCTCACTAGTTTTCACGGAACCAAAGCAATAACTGCTGGGATCAAATTTCAAACCACTTTAAAAGGCTGCTATGAGCAATATAACACATTGGAGTCTCTCTAGCATCAAAGTGGGTTAAACAGATCCCCCAATAAGCTATCACCTTTGAATGGAAACAATCGTGCCCCTTATATTTGGAATTCTAAAAGATCACATTTGCAATTAAACCTCTGAGTGCAATGCGATGGATACCTCTTTGGTGCACAAAAGGGTTTATGAAATGATCCACACTTGATTCACAATCACACGATTTAAAATGTAAGTGTAGCATAGGAAAAGTAATATCTTTATTGGCTGATTGAATTGCTTTAGAGTGTAAGCGACCACTTAGGTCACTTTGTCAGGCTCGTGAATAACATACCTGAAGAAGAGACCTAAATTATCTTGAAAGCTTGCAGTGTAAAGCAATTCAGTTAGTCAATAAAGAATCACTATTACTCTACCAGTCTCCTGCTCATATCCTATGAGACTCGAAATGGGGAATGTATAAAACGAAAGCACAGCTCATGGGCTGCTCTTTATATTATTTTACTAAAGAAGAGCCTGTGCTTATGTGCTTATTCATTAATAAATACTGGTGCACAGTTCAGCCATTTCCTAACTTCTTTGAGAACAACCCTTTAATGCCAAAAATAAAAGGAAGAATTTTGGGCACCAACTCAAAGGGATAGTAATGTTTCACAAAAACAGCAGTTCCAATTAATCTTCATAGTATTTGAGCCATTGAGAGTGTTATTTCATTACTGTCATAGTTGTAGTTCATGAGTAATTGAATGATAAAGTATCCCCCTCCAGTCCCTTTTACCTAGTGTAACACTGCTCTCCTCAGATGTGGAACAGCAAGGGACAATCTTCTTATTGTGCGAAGAATGAAAACCCAGCCCCCCTTGACAGGTTTTTCAGCTTTTTCCCTTATTTTAATTGAAGATTGTCCCTCTCTGCAATTTACCTGGACACACCCTACTGCTCTGAGCTGAGCAGTGTTACATCAGTAAAAGAGGAGGGAGAGGGATACTTTATCATTCAATTACTATTGAACTACAACTCTGACAGTATTGATATAACACTCTCCATGGCCCAAATACTATGAAGATTAATTAGAGCTGCTTTTATTATGAAACATTACTATCACTTTAAGGTGCCACATTTTTTCTGCGTAGACTGACAAAAAATGTAAATGTTACATTTCAAATGTATATTTATGTAAAATGTTATGCACAATATGCTCATGTTTGTCATTCTGATTGTGAAACCTTAATTTAACTCTGTGAGTGCCAGAAGGGTATGCAACATATTTCAAAGCAATGTGTTGCATACCCCTCTGCCACTCAAAGGGTTAATGACATAAAGACATATTTATGTATTTGTCACTTTCCTTACATCCTTTACAAATGTTACAGTTTGCCCTAAAAAGCACAGATTGTATGTTAGGGGTGCACTTTTTCATACTGAATGTTATTTGCACATTCATCTTAACCTTTTGAATGCCGGAGAGGTATCCAATGCATTGCAACACAATGCGTTGCACACTTCTCTGGCACTGAAGGGTTAAAGAAATGCCATAAGCTTCAATGTTTTTGTCACAACGCTATCCAAACAGTGGGCTGAATTCTATTGCAGGTGATAACTTAATCACATACTTATCATATACACATATAATTATTCATAACTTAATCATATACTTGTCATATATACATTAATTATTCATAGCTTAATTGTATACTTATCGTATATACATATACTTATTCGTAACTTAATTGTATTCTTATCATATATACATATACTTATCCATAACTTAATCATATACCTTGATACGAATCCACACGAAAACGTTCTAAGCCTCTATATGTTATTTAACTCAATAGCAAACAACACTGAATATTTTTTATATAATGCTAATATATTCTGCACTGCTGTCCAGAGTGGGAACTATATACATTAAAATGCTAGCCTCTTTTTGTTTTGAGTCAGGGGTGTCATTGTAGGGGGTGCAAGGGGCTCAGTTATGCCAAGGCCCAGAATCCATGGGGACCCCCATCTGTCCCAGGGCCCAGTAAGTTCTAGTCTGTGACTCTGTTATTTTTTTTTTTGTTAGGGGGGCCCCAAAAAATGTTTTTACAAGGGCCCTTCAATGACTAGTTAAAGGGATAGTATGGTCAAATATTAAATAAACTGTATATTGTAGCCATTACAAAATTAAACTAAATGCCCCCAGTCCCATCTCTCAAACCTTTATGGTTTGAGAGATATTGGGCACAAAAGTTTCCCCCTCCCTGCCCTTTCCCTGATGTCAGCGCTCTAGCTGACTGCAGGGGAATCCAGAGACCGGCGGAGGCTCTCCAGCAGAGCCGAGATTGCGTTATTGAAAAAGAAATCCTTCACTGGAATAGTCTATATATTTTTAGATATAAATATAAAAGCAATACTCACAAACAGAGTTGTTACTTAAGGGCTTATACCTGTGAGTAACTAGATGCGCTTGCAGGGATATATACCTGCCTCTGCTCACAAATAGAGTTGATACTTAAGGGCTTATACCCGTGAGTAACTAGATGCGCTTGCAGGGATATATACCCGCCTCTGCTCACAAACAGGGTTGTTACTTAAGGGCTTATACCGGTGAGTAACTAGATGCGCTTGCAGGGATATATACCCGCCTCTGCTCACAAACAGACTTGTTACATAAGGGCTTATACCCGTGAGTAACTAGATGCGCCTGCAGGGATATATACCCGCCTCTGCTCACAAACAGAGTTGTTACATATGGGTTTATAGCTGTGAGTAACTAGATGCGCTTGCAGGGATATATACCCGCCTCTGCTCACAAACAGACTTGTTACATAAGGGTTTATACCCGTGAGTAACTAGATGCGCTTGCAGGGATATATACCTGCCTCTGCTCACAAACAGAGTTGTTACATAAGGGCTTATAGCTGTGAGTAACTAGATGCGCTTGCAGGGATATATACCCGCCTCTGCTCACAAACAGACTTGTTACATAAGGGCTTATACCCGTGAGTAACTAGATGCGCTTGCAGGGATATATACCTGCCTCTGCTCACAAACAGAGTTGTTACATAAGGGCTTATAGCTGTGAGTAACTAGATGCGCTTGCAGGGATATATACCCGCCTCTGCTCACAAACAAAGTTGTTACATAAGGGTTTATAGCTGTGAGTAACTAGATGCGCTTGCAGGGATATATACCTGCCTCAGCTCTCAAACAGAGTTGTTACATATGGGTTTATAGCTGTGAGTAACTAGATGCGCTTGCAGGGATATATACCCGCCTCTGCTCACAAACAGACTTGTTACATAAGGGCTTATACCCGTGAGTAACTAGATGCGCTTGCAGGGATATATACCTGCCTCTGCTCACAAACAGAGTTGTTACATAAGGGCTTATAGCTGTGAGTAACTAGATGCGCTTGCAGGGATATATACCTGTCTCTGCTCGGGTGTTCCCACTGGAGGAGGGAATCCAAAGAAACGCGCTGTAGTCGATGTTGTATAAGATCTTTAATATACCAGGTCTCAGTTAACAATAAAAGTTGCAAAAAGAAAAAAACAACAGAATAACAACAAATAATTAAAAACCAAAGGATCGGTTCTGCATAACTCCCTAGCTACTTCTGTATAGCTCCCTAGCTACTCTTTCAAATGCAGTATCCCTACTACCTCCAAATCTAAAACATGTGAAAAAGTAGCTAGGGAGCTAGGAAACATTATGCAGAACCAATCCTTTGGCTTTTAATTATTTCTTGTTATTTTGTTGCTTTTTTCTTTTTGCAACTCTGTTTGTGAGTATTGCTTTTATATTTATATTTAATAATATTGGTAGGATAACAGGCGCTATTGGGCTCCCTCCTATTTGTTCTTTCTTCCATATACTGACTACCTTCGGGTTGAGGTGAGAAGCAGCCTTGAGTCCAGCGAACGATTCCCTCTGCTTGACACTGTTTTTGGGGACAGTGTTTAAAGGGGAACTACCGGCCGGCTCCAAAAGGGACTGACAGCGCAGGTGCACGGACGTCACTATGACGAGATGTCCGTGCTTCCTGCTCCTGTGAGCTTCTGAAAAACTGCAAAATCTTTGGAACCAGCTAATATTTCTGGCGACTAGCGCTAATAAGCAGCTAGTCGCCAGATGAAGACTGAATTCATGTAAAGTTATTGCGGGGTGGTAGTTCCCCTTTAAAGAACTTCCCCTAAGGCAGAAGTCAGTGGACATATAAATGTCACTCTGACCACCTCATCTGTGAGTATACTTCTTAAAGCTGTGAAGGGTTGGTGAAGATATCTCCCCCTAAAACATTATTGCACCAGAAGCTCCTTCTTTTCCTTTTTCTTTACAGAATTGCGAGTGATGGGCACTCTAATACTGAAGAAAAATATGGCCGAGCTCACAAAATGTTTAATATATAGTTGATGTATCACAAAAAATTGCTTAGTTGTGACAGCCAAGCAAGCACTCATGGGATTTATGAAAGAAATGTGTATTTGATTTAGTGCATCAAAAACATTAATCTTTTTGACACACTAAATAAAATACATTCTTTCATAAATCCTGAGAGTGCTTACTTGGCTATCACAACTAAGCAATTTTTTTTGCGATACAATTTTATATATATATATATATATATATATATATATATATATATATATAATCCATACTATTCAACCTCTACTTTAAACTTTTCTGAAACAAACACTTCTAAATAGAATTCAATCCAGTGACAGATAAAGTACCAAACTATTCCTATTAAAGCAGAACTATCACTGAAGATAAAGTGCCTTCCAAATTATTATGCACATAGCAATATGCATATCAATACTAGTATTACCCTGAATAAGTCTGGCATTACTGATAAATCCAACTCGTTCCCTGACGCACAGGCAGGCATCTTGCTGTCCCGGCATATGTGTGCCTGAACCGTTAGTCCCTTTATGTACCTTAAGGTACAATACAACTCCTCCTAGAGGAGACCGAGATGGACAGTGCAGGTGCACATATGTCTCTTTAGCACAGTGGTTCTCAACCTTTTTTTGTTTGGGGCACCCCTAACACATAATCTAGAACATTTGGGGCACCCCTAACATATTTAATGTATTTTATCAAGGGCATAAGAAGTGTACAATACATAAATATACAGTTGTAATTAGGTTTTATAATTCTAATAATAATACTAAATATATTGTGCATAACAATTTTGATAAACCTTTATTTAAAAGTCCATTTTTGTCAGTCTTCATAGAAAATGTGGGGCACCCTAAGCTGATGTCTGTGGCACACCAAAGTGCCACGGCACCCTGGTTGAGAATCACTGCTTTAGCAAGATGTCTGCACTGATGCCTGCCTGTGCGTCTGGGAACAAGTTGGATTTTTCAATAACTTCTGACTTATTCAAGGTAGTACTAGTATGGATATGCCTATGGATATATGCATAATGATTTGGGAGAGTTTATATTCAGTTATAGTTCCGCTTTATTATTAAATATATCGTTAACCCCTTAAGGACCAGCAGTCCTGGGGTGTGTGGTCCTTTAAGGACCAGATAGGGAAGTTTGACGTGCCGCCCCACGTGACTGATCATGTGTGCCAGCACGCAGAACGAGGGACTGAAAGAGATCGCTCCGGTCTTGGAGCAATCAAATTCAGTCCCCGGTATTACTCACCGCGCTCCTGTTAAAAGTACGTGACGTTCCAGGACCGCCACTGGTCCTTAAGTGCCGGACCAGCGAGATGGTGTGAGTACGTCAATGGTCCTTAAATGGTTAAGGCACAATAAAGAACTCTTGAAAGAGGCTAGGAATAAACTATTTATTACCCCTTTAAAAACATATTTCAAAATAAGAGAAATGTAACACTTTGACTACCCCCCCCCCCACACACACACACCACCATGTGTGCAAAAGACATAAGATGGACAGACTGACGATCATCTCACCTGATGCAAAGTGGAATGTGATGGAACATTGGTCCATAGTTGTAAAGTTAAACTGGAGTTATTCTGGAATAAATCAACTGCACCATTGGGGACGCACAAAAAAATCCCAAATTCTCATACATTTGAATAGATCCTTTTAACCCACTGGATGCTAGAGAGGGTTAAAAAGCCCAATTTAATTTCACAGGAATTTTTATTTGTCCCCTATGGCGCAGTTGGTTTACTCCAGTTTACTTTTAAAAATATGGGCCACTGTCCCCTACTGTGTCACCTATCACTCATGAACAGTTAATGAATGTAACCACTTGGATACTAGAAGCAATGGGTTGAACCTCGCTAGCAGTCAAGGGGTTAATGTCTCCACAGTCAGTTGTATACACACTGCAGCATTATACTGTAGCAAACAGACTAGAAAAAATATATACATATAATCCACACTTGATTAAGTAGTAACAAAAATGCAAAAATAAATACACTTTATTTTTCAGCAAAGTTCACATTTCAGGAGCCCTCTAATTAAATATCTTATAGTTCATGTTCTCCTTGGGTACCAAATGGATCAGCAATGTGTTGCAATGCAAACCTTTTCAGAACTCTCAGGCACCCGTGGGGTAATTAAGATATAATGTTTATATATTAGCGATAATAAAATCACCTATAAATTCTGAAGCCTTTAATCTCGTACTAGGGTTACCAGAGGTCGAATTAAACACAGGAATGAGGTCACAAATTAGTTAATAATTTAAGAGTAATATTCCTTCATCACAGAGGCCGACAAAGCAAGGCAGGTGAACTAAGAGAGTGGTTCAATTCTGGCGCAAACGAAGTGCACCAAAGCGAATGAATTCACGTTTATTTAAATGGACTTTTAACCCCTTGAATGTCAGAAAGTTCTGCAGCGTGAAGATGGTTTGGAAATTTCTCTCGCATTCAAGGGGTTAAACAAGTGTTGCATACCCTCTCTGGGAATTAGAGGGTTAAATCCTCGTGGTGCAGTTGGTGTGGACCACAATTGCACCGCTTTTACTAAGAACATCAACCTCGGTGAATCCCACAACGTTTCTGCTGCAGAAGCTCTTGGAGAGCAGGGATGTTGTTCATGAATATGCTTCAAAAACCAGTGCACAATAAGAGTTTCTGCAGCAGCTGAGGTAGTTCAGTGTCATTGTCTGCCCATGCCAGACAGAACGGTATTCTAAACAGTATTTTCTGAACCAGTGAAATGAATTTACCCCACCAGATAAAAATGTTCCAGTTTGCCCCTGCTTTAGATAGTAGCCCTGTTACAAATTGCCCCCATAAAACCAGGTACAGCACATGCCCCCCTCCCTATTCCCCCCGAGAGTGACGCCACACGCAGGCAGCGGATTAACCTTTGCCGCCTGGGAAGTTTGGCAGAAAGGCTAGTGCCCCCAGTACCTGTGCACAGAGAAGCAGCTGACAGCAAGAGTAGAGCTGTGCCCGGGAGCAGGGGAAGGAGCCCGGAGTTTGACATGTCGCACCAGCATCTGTGAGAAGTGTCCCCTGGCTGGGCTCAGCTAGTCTTGTGTCCCCTCCACTGGGTGTACTGGGAATGGCTGGTCTTGCACTGGGACAGCTGGACAGGAGTTCCCCAGCACTTTGCTAACCACTGATCACATCCAGAGAGCAAGAGCAGC
This sequence comes from Rhinophrynus dorsalis, assembly GCA_037306005.1. NCBI lineage: Eukaryota > Metazoa > Chordata > Amphibia > Anura > Rhinophrynidae > Rhinophrynus > Rhinophrynus dorsalis. The sequence goes on along the minus strand of CM074725.1, from coordinate 208,738,134 downwards.
GCGGCTCCGCCCCCTGCTGTCACTTACTGTGTGTGCGGTCACATGGCAGGGACAGCTATCTGGGCTGAGACTCCCATCCCAGGGACTTACAGTGCAGGTGACGCTGGTGGTAGAGGGATAGTAGGCAAGCTGTTAACCTTTCTAGTTCCAGATTTGTGCACTCAAAGGGTTAACGTTGCAGTCACATGTCAGAGACAGCCAGCGATACTGAGGCTTCCCAGGGACTGACCATGTAGATGAGACCGGATGAAGGGGGATACGAGTCAAGGTGTTAACTCTTTCCGTGCCATATTTGTGCACTCAAGGGGTCCGCCTTACTAATTACCATGTGCAGTCACCTGGCAGGGAGAGTTAGCAAGACCGAAACTTCCTAGGGACTGCCAGCTCAGGTGAGACCCAAGGAGAATAGGGGTCACTGCGTTAACATGTTCGGTGTCAGAGCGGGTGCACTCAAAGGGAGGTTGATGTACAGAAAAGAACTGGAGTAATTCTGGAGCAAACCGACAGCACCATAGGGGAGAGATAAACATTTCTAAATGCCCGCTGATTTAAAATAGGACTTTGAAATGCAGTGTTTACCTATATATGGCTGCCTCCATTCACAATTATGTCAGGGGCCTAAGGGGTTCTTAAGACTGTTCTGGTGCAGTCACATGGCAGAGACAGCTAGCAAGACTAACGGTATATGTGATACTGGAGGGGGATTATGCCCCAGTGTGTTAACTATTCAGTGCCATAGGAGTGCTGTAACCCCCTTTCAAAGTGTTAACCTCGCTGTTTATTTAACCTCACAAGGACTGCCAGTACATGTGACGCTAAGTTGGTTATGATTCCTTTTCTAACGTTTCATTGCCAGGGTGTGAGTTCCAAGGGTTAACTGCTCCTGTGTGAAGTCGCAAGAAGAAGACATGGATGTCTCGTCTAAGACAGTACTACAGTAGGAAAGGCTGGGGAATGCTTTCATTGAAGACTAGTGTAAAAGCAGCCCATGTACACGGGCCAAGGTCCAGGTAATGCAGGGCCGGCGCTGCCATTAAGGCAGAACAGCTGCCTTAGGGCGCCGCAATGGAGGGGCGCCGAAAAGAGGGAAGTTGTGTTTTTTGTTTTTTTTTCCTGTGGTATGTCACATAGACGCCGTGAGGGAGCACTTGGTAGTGTAAATCAGCGCTCCCTCGAAGCGTCTATGTTACACACCGCAGAGAGACCCAGGCTCTGTAGTAATACAGAGCGCTGAGAGTAGGGTTGCCACCCAGCCGGTATTTTACCGGCAGGCCGGTAAAAAATTGGCTTCTGTCCAATGTTAAGTCTATGGAGGGAATGCCATGGCCGGTATTTTTTTGAAGAAAAGGTGGCAACCCTAGCTGAGAGATGACATCATCTCCCAGCGCTCTGCATTACTGAGAGCAGCGCGCGGGAGCCTCAGCTCTGTGCCGGAGGAGGCACAGAGCTCTAAGCTGTGGCACGCCGCTAGACCACCAGGGACTCAAGGTAGGGAGATGAAGGGGAATTATGGAGATGAAGAGGCATTGTGGAAGGGGAATTATGGAGATGAGGGGGCATTGTGGAAGGGGAATTATGGAGATGAGGGGGCATTGTGGAAGGGGAATTATGGAGATCAGGTGGCATTGTGGAAGGGGAATTATGGAGATCAGGTGGCATTGTGGAAGGGGAATTGTGGAGTTGAGGGGGCATTGTGGAAGGGGAATTATGGAGAATAGGGGGCATTGTGGAAGGGGAATTATGGAGATGAGGTGGCATTGTGGAAGGGGAATTGTGGAGTTGAGGGGGCATTGTGGAAGGTGAATTGTGGAGATGAGGGGGCATTGTGGAAGGGGAATTATGGAGATGAGGTGGCATTGTGGAAGGGGAATTGTGGAGTTGAGGGGGCATTGTGGAAGGTGAATTGTGGAGATGAGGGGGCATTGTGGAAGGGGAATTATGGAGATGAGGGGGCATTGTGGAAGGGGAATTGTGGAGTTGAGGGGGCATTGTGGAAGGGGAATTATGGAGATGAGGGGGCATTGTGGAAGGGGAATTGTGGAGTTGAGGGGGCATTGTGGAAGGGGCAATGTGCAGTTGAGGGGGCATTGTGGAAGGGGCAATGTGCAGTTGAGGGGGCATTGTGGAAGGGGCAATGTGGAGTTGAGGGAGCATTGTGGAAGGGGCAGTGTGGAGATGAAGGGAGCATTGTGGAAGGGGCAGTGTGGAGATGAAGGGAGCATTGTGGAAGGGGCATCATGGAGATGAAGGGAGCATTGTGGAAGGGGCATCGTGGAGATGAAGGGAGCATTGTGGAAGGGGCATCATGGAGATGAAGGGAGCATTGTGGAAGGGGCATTGTGGAGATGAAGGGGGCAATGTGGAAGGGGCATTGTGGAGATGAAGGGAGCATTGTGGAGATGAAGGGAGCATTGTGGAAGGGGCATTGTGGAGGTGGGGAGAGTGTGGAGGTAAATATGTGGGCGGGGGCAGGGGATTGTGGCAAGGTCAGGGGGGGCATCAAAATGCACCTTCGCCTGTGTATTCAAAAATCCTTGCACCGGCCCTGAGGTAATGTTAACTCTTTGAGTGCCAGATGGGTATGAAACGCATTGCTTTGCAATGCGTTGTGTACCCCTCTGGCACTCAAAGGGTTAAGAGGCCAGCGCTACCTTACTTCTCCACGTGATGCAGTCTCGTGTCCCCTCACTCACGGGATGCAATCATGCGCAGTAGAGACTGCCTCTACTGCGCATAACTGCAACGTGACAAACATCCTAGCAAATTATTATACAGGATGGGCCAGTGTGTGATAATATTGGCCCAGCACAGAAACACATTAGCAAAATGTGCCATCAACAAAAACTATGTAACAAACCAATGAGTAGTACAACATATAGGCAGAATTTAATCCTCTACAAACCATGTCAAAGGGTTAAGAGGCGCTACCTCACTGCTCCATGTGATGCAGTCTTGCTTCGCCTCACGGGATGCAATAATGCGCAGTAGAGACTACCCGAACGGGGACAGTCTCTACTGTGCATGACTGCATCGTGACAAACATCCTAGCAAAGTATTATATAGAGGATGGGCCAGTGTGTGATAATATTGGCCCAGCACAGAAACCCATTAGCAAAATGTGCCATCAACAAAAACTATGTAACAAACAGATGAGTAGTACAACATACAGGCAGAATTTAATCCTCTACAAATCGTGTCATAAGGTGACAGGTCCACATTAACCCTTTGAGTGCCAGTGGGGAACACAACGCATTGCAAAGCAATTCATTGCGTACCCCTCTGGCACTCAAAGGGTTAACCCTTTGAGGTCTTCTACATGTTCAGAGTAAAATATCCACTCCCTAGTATAGGACAGCTAGTGGAACACGACTCGACAGCACACAACCTTTTGATGAACACAAGAGATTCTGCAGCAGCTACAGGATTTTTAATTTTATCATCTGGTGTGGTGTGGGCGAGTCCCCCATTTATTAATGTTTTCATTTCCAGAAGCCTGTTCAAAGCATTTATGTACCTCTCTGTTAACCCTTTGAGTGCCAGAGAGGTGCACAACACATTACTTTGCATGCCCCTGTGGCATTGAAATGGTTAAATAATAGGTGAATGCATCAAGCGGCTCGAGCACTATTTTACGTATTGATATTGTTAACGCAATAAGAATATTGAACAATATGGAACAATTAGGGTCAGCTTTTCAGAAGCCATATTTTAGGTTATACTATGATGTCATATGATATAGATGTGTTTTGCCACCAAACTACTCATATGAAGAAGCCAACATTTATCGCGAAACGTGATGTTGGGACCGGAAGGACTAAAGCAGGCTCCCCCATCTATGAACTGAACTCAAAGATTCGCTATATCCACATCTTCACCCTATGGAAAATGAGTGAAAGGGGAAGGATCTTCTATTGACACTGCAAACTGCATCAGACTGGTACAGTAAAAGGGATATTTATCTTCAGGCATATTTAGATTGAAGGCTGAATTCATGTAACCAGTCTTAATTCTAAATATGCCTGAAGAAAAGAACAAAGTTGTCTTGAAAGGTACAGTAATACATAAAAAATGCAAAAAAAAAAAAATATGGTCATGTTTATTCCCCTGAGTAAAACAAAGGTAATCCCACTGCTAAAATGAGTTTTATTCAAAAGTTATTACAGCTCAAACTTTAATTTTTTTAGCTGCAATATCCCAGTGGCCTGAAATCGTACAGTGGAGCTGTTGCTATACCATCCTGTGGAGATTTATGATCAACTGACCAGATCTGTCCAAAGGGTGGTGTAGCAACAGCGCCACTGTACAATTTCAGGCCATGGAGATACGGCAACTAAAAAATTCAAGTTTGAGCTGTAATAACTAGGTGTGGGCGAAGCTTGTTGCCGTGTTCCCGCGGGAAATTTCACGAAAACCACATTGTTATTCGCTTTTCCATGGGAAAATCTGCTTTAAAACTAGCAGTTAAAATTTTTGCATCTTTCGCCCATTGGCCAAAATCTTTCACCATTTTTTTCAGTGGCTAAAAAGTTTTCTCCCATTGATTTACATAGTTTTCGCACGTTTGCTATAAAAACGTGATGTTTTTCTCTGAAGGCAGACACATTAGAAGCAGCTACTGAGCGAGATAAACGTGCTGTGCTGTTGCCTTGTGATATTTAGCAAAAATTGAGGCAGGAGAGGCTCATAATGACTCCTATCACTATGAGCAGCAAAAAGAGGAACTGGAAGGTCCCTTATTATGTGTCCACTGAGTCTGAGGAGGAGGAAGTGACTAGCAGCACTCAACCAATGCTGTCCAGTCCCCCAAAATCACCCCAAGGGATCTTGGGGAATTTAATGAGAAGGGAGAGAGAAAAGGGAATGGGAAGGAAGGGAGAAAAGGGAAGGAAGGGAGCAAAGGGAATGGGAAGGAAGGGAGAAAAGGGAATGGGAAGGGAGGGAGAAAAGGGTAGTACTAGTGAGAGCAGGACAGGTCAGCTGCCTGTGCCTGCTGCAAGATGTGCTGCCCCTGTGGCCAGTGCCACCATTTCTGTAACTGCAGCCACTAGTGTTGTAACTGTTGCCAGACATGCTGCCCCTGCTTCCAGTGCCACCATTTCTGATCCTGCAGCCTCTAATGTTGTACCTGTTGCCAGACATGCTACCCCTGCTGCCAGTGCCACCATTTCTGTAACTGCATCCACTAGTGTTGTACCTGTTGCCAGATGTGCTGCCCCTGCTGCCAGTGCCACCATTTCTGTAACTGCAGCCACTAGTTTTGTACCTGTTGCTAGTACTGAACCTGCTGCCAGTGCTGAACCTGCTGCTAGTACTGAACCTGCTGCCACCAATACTTTGCCTGCTGCTAGTGTTTCTTGTAGTACTTGGGGGGGGGAGAAAATGATGCCAAGTTTGACTACAGGGGACCCTCTGTCACATTGCTCGTCACCTCCTCCAAGTAGCAGTGAGATGTCTGGAATAGAGCAGCAGCAACAACAACAGCATATAGGGACTAGTGGTGGTGGTGGTGATGATGCTAGAGAAGATGGGGTAGAAGAGACATTGATGGCCTTTTTATCAGAAACTGAGAAGGAATGGGAGACAGGGATGAGTATGGGCATCACCACTAGCAATGACATTTCATAATTAGAGACATTTGCAACTGCTCTAATTCCTTCTGCTGCTGAGATGTAAGGGCAGCAGGATGCTGAGGAGCAGGTTAGTGTGTCACAGACCACCGTGGACACAGTGGGAATGGTGTCAACAAGTAATACGGGACTAGGACAGGTTCCACTTGCCAGCAGAAGCAATACTCCTGATCCTAGTTTCAGTGCTGATTCAGTGCTGCAGTAGCAGCAACAGCAGCAACATTATCCACTGCCACAGACAATGAAGGGGAATGTGGAGGACAAGAAAAAAGAGGCCATTCTTCTCCAGCTGTTCCCTTCCCTCCTGAAGTCATCATGGGTGTGGGACTATTTTTCTCTTGAGGCAGGCACAGTACATTCATTATCAACAGCATTGTGCACAATTGGTGACAAGTCAGTGAGAAGAAGATAGGAGGGAACACACTTTGGCCCAATCGCCCTGATATCACACATGAAACACAGACACCATGAGATTTACTCCAAACATGTTAAAGCCAAACACCCACCACAGAAACCACGCGCCGCTTTTGCTGTCCCTGACTCTCCAGAAAGGCAACAAGAGGTGATGGGGAGATCAAAGAGGAGGAATAGAACAACCTAGGCAGAGACTGGAAGTTCCAAGACGAATGAAACAACTAGCTTTCCATCACCTTCTAGGGTAACTACATCTTCTGCTAATCCTCCTCGTTCATTACCTCCCCCCCAAATGATAGCCACTCTGTTGATGTTAGGATGTGGCAGTTCGTCTCTATCCATTGCACACTGTGTGGTGCACTGACCACACATGCCAGTGTGGTGGAGGAGAATTGCAATCATTGCATCAAGCAGCATCTGAGAATATTCCATCCTGCAGAATATGCTAAAATGGTGACAGGGAGGGTTCATAATTTCTATTAAACTGTCAGCAAGTTGTCATATGTCCATAGCCGGTCTGGAAAAGTGGTACAGTGAAAGCGGCAGTACTTGGTTTCAGGTGTCATGGTGTTTGGATACAGTTGTGCCTCCAGATGTTATTTACCACACACACACACACACTGTGCACATTGCAGTTGCTGATGAGAGCCACAGTTCCTGCTCTCAAGGATAAAAAATATATTCTAATAACAACACACCCATGATGATTTTGGAGGAGGGTCAGGGGGAGAAGATTTAATGGCCAACTTGTTCTTTTCTCCACGTAGACTGGGAGCTACTTATTCTGCTGCTACTGCCTCAGGCACATCACTGGAGCCAGTCGTGGCAAGTGGAAGCTTTATCATCCATCTTCCATGTTACTGCTATTGTTGATCCCATTCCCTTTCAGCTTCCTAATCATCCTGCTGCTTAACCCCTTAAGGACCGGGAAAATCTGAGGTGGATTTGACTTAAGGACCGGAGCAATTCTGACCTTTTTGACTATGTCTTTGTTCAACAGTGTTTTCCCTCTTAGCCTTTTATTCCACCCCCACAAATTATATACTGTTTTTTTTACAAACAAATAGGGCTTTCCTTTGATACCCCACTTATATGGATAACCCACCATTTACTTTATTAAAATTAAAGAAAAAGGTAAAAAAAAATGTAAAAAAACCCATCATTTTTGTTTTTTCTCTTGGGATCAATTGGGCGCAAAGGGTTAAATATTTATGGAGACTGCATGAAAGGTATGACTAGTCAGTCATACCTACAAAATGCGCAGTTTAAGGTGGCCACTGTCCTCCCTGGGTGAAAATCCCCATGTCCCTTTTTCCCACCCTATTTTCCCACTTTTTTGTTCATTACATTTGGCGGTGTGTGTAAGTGTATTACATGACTCCACAACAGTCACACTTCCAATTTTGTTTCTTGAGATGTTTTTTTTTTTTTTTAAATAAAATAGTTTATTTGTAAAAAAAAAAAGTGTGTTGTTTTTATTTAAAAAAAAAAAAAAAGTGTATTTAGCAGGTCAGAAATTGACCTGCATTTAGCCATCCTCCTGTACCAGCAGTGAAGGGGTTAACACCCCCAGCTGCTGTATTTTGTATTTCCACTAGGTGTCTCCTCTTTGCTTCTGTGTCCCTTACTTTGATGTAAGGGACGCATTAGCAGAGAGGAGACACTAGAGGCAGTGAGTAGCACTGCCTCATTCACAGATTTAGAATGCCGGTACATGTGATCGCTGACGCAGCGATCACATGACCCGGCACTACCGACAGAGGCTGAGACTGAACGGTCCGGTACTGGGCCGCTCAGTCTCAGCCTGGATTGAATGGTAGCAGCGTGCACGGCGGCGCGCTGCTACCATTTAACTCTTGACGTACCAGGACCATCACTGGTCCTTAAAGCAAATTTACCCTTGACGGTCCTGGTACGTCAAGGGTCGTTAAGGGGTTAAACAACTCAGTAGCAGCAATACGGACAGCATTTGCAACTCAGGAGGACATTTGACAGTGTCCACTGGCCAACATGACCTGCTGGCATTAGGCCAGTAGTGCATTTTTATTTTTTTCTCAGGGCTTGTGTTTTGAAAAAAATAAAATTAATAAAATAAAAAAAAGTAGTCCTACAAAAAAATAAACAATTTTTGGGGGGTTTGTTTCTAACAAGTCTAAGTCCTACAAATCAGTGTTTCATTAGGGCTTGTGCCAAACAAGCTTAAGACCTACAAATCAATGTTTCTTCAGGGCTTGGGCTTCTCATAAGTGTAAGTCCTACAAAGGCCTCTAAAAACAAATCATCCTCTACAAAATACTGTATCAAGTCAAGTATCAGTCCACCCCAGTGGCAGCTTATGTCAGGGGGTTCCTGTCTCTGTCACTTTAAATACAAATTTCTTATTTTTTATTAACTGCCCCCCAATAGCAGTCAAGAAAGCCCCCCAAAACAAATTCCCTGTTCAAATGATTAATTCATTCACCAACACAGGCACCCTCCTCAGACTCCTTTATACCATGTCTTATGGTTTCTATTTTATTTAGGATTTCTTTTTTATTAAGTGCCCCCAATCCCAGTAAACAACCCCTCCAAAAAATCATCCCCTGTTCAACTGATTCTTTCCCCCCACCCCACCAACACAGGCACCCTCATGCCCCTTTTATACTCTGCCTTTGGGAAATAAATATTATTTGTAATGTGTTGTGTGTAACTTCTATGTTCCCATTGATTTCAATGGGCAAAAAAGCAGAAAATCGTCACTTTTCGCAGGAAATTTTTAGCCAAGCGGAAAGTGCCATTTTTCGCCGATTTCAGTTCGAGGCGGAAACTTTCGGCCATCCCTAGTAATAACCTTTAAATAAAACACCTTTCAGCAGTGGTAGTGTCCTTGTTTTACCCAGGGATAAACCCTACAACATATATATTTTTACATTTTAAAGTGATAGTAATACTTCGTTTTATCTTTATTTTATTTTGTAGGCATTAAAAAGACATGAAGAACGATATAAGTCTTATCTCTCAAACATTTATGGTTTAAGAGATATTCACAAGCAAAGTTTCCCCTCCCGCCCCTTTTACCTAGTGTAAGCCATCTCTTCTCAGATGTGGAATGTAGTCCAGAGACCAGACAGATGACAGCAGGGGACAATCTTCTTCCTATGAGAACAATGAAAGCCCTGCCCCCTTGACACGTTTTTCAGGTTTTTTTCCTTATCTTAATTGAAGATTATCCCTCTCGGCAGTCTACCTGGGCACCTCCCTTCTGCTCTGGCTGAGCAGTGTTACATCAGTAAAAGGGGTGGGAGGGGGATACTTTATCATTCAATTACTCCTAAACTACAACTCTGACAGACATGAAATAACACTCTCCATGGCCCAAATACTATGAAGATTAATTAGAGCTGCTTTTAATATGAAACATTACTATCCCTTTAAGTATTACTGTCCCTTGAAAGCTTGTCTCGTAGAGCCAATTAGCCAATAATGGTATACTTTTTACTCTACCAGTCTCCTTCTTATTCTATGACTAACACTTTATCCCCTTTTACCTATGTGAATTCTGCATGACACTAGACCATTTTTATCATGTCAGGAAAAAATTATGTTAATCAGACAAAAAAACGACTTTGAAATGAATATTTTTTTCTGAAAATACCTTACATTAATACTGTAGATTAAACCACACCCACTTTTATGATGGTGTTTTCCCTTTGACGGAGATGGTGGAATTGGATGCAAAAAATGATGGAAACGTCTGAGAATTGACACACCATGGTGTAAGAACTTTTTTTATTCTGATTACAGACAATTTCAGTTACCACCACTTTCTGAACATCTCGCCCTGTTTTGGTGAGACCCGCTGAAAAACCAGGAGTAAAATTAATGCATTCGTTATTGGTTATAGGGATAGTAATACTTCAAAATTACTATCCCTTATATTGAAGCCCTTGTAAAACTGAATTAAATGCCACGAGCTGCATCTGTCAAACCTTTATGGTTTGCGAGATAGCCGCTTTTAAACTTTGCTCCCCTCCTGCCTCTCCGCTGACGTCAGCGTTCTTGCTGCAGAAGTGAAAATCCCTTCTTTGAATCAAGCGGAGGCTCTTCAGCACAGCCAGATCTCGTTATAGAAGAAATGATCCTTCACTAAAATGGCCTTCTACATGTGCCTGGTAACCAAGCACACGTAGAAGACCGTTTTAGTGAAGGATCTTGCCTTCCATAACGAGATCTCGGCTGTGCTAAAGAGCCTTTGCCGGTCCCAGGACCAGATTCCCCTGCTGCAGCAAAAACGATGACGTCAGTGGAGAGGCAGGAGGGTGCGAAGTTTAAAAGTGGCTATCTAGCAAACCATAAAAGTTTGAGAGATGCCGCTGGTGGCATTTAATTCAGTTTAACAAGGGATTAAATATAAGGGATAGTAATTTTGAAGTATCCCTTTAAAGTGTGGATTCTATACATATGCCTTTATCAGTAGGATTCAGTGGGTAAGAAAATTGTGAGTCTCATGGTTAGGATCACGGTTATGGTTCTTTTTCCATGGGTTCAATAGAGCTGTGACGAGGATATTTTGGAGATCTCAAAATCAATCTGTATACTGATAAAACTGTAATTCTAACTGTGGCCGTTCTCCAGTTTTTGGGACTTACTTTGATATTGACTGTGATCACAATTTTGATAATATAGGATTCTTCACAAGGTTAATTTCCATGAATACTATGTTTAAATGAAGGGGTCTTTAGACCAGGGACGTGCACAGACATTTTGGGGGGCAGGGCTCAAATGAAAAAAAGGACACTTCTCATAAATATATATATATTTTTTTTTTTGTTAAAAGGGCACGAGGGCACTTTGGACAGAAAGGGCAGGTGCTCAAGCCCCCCTTGGTGTCTATGTGTGCACATGCCTGCTTTAGACCACTATTGTACAACATTGTTTCTTAGGTAGAAACTAATAAATTGTGGTTTACTGTGCAAGGTTTAGCTATATGGGAATGGCTCCTATTTAGTAGGATGTTTTATGCCAGTTGATAGTCATTGTGATTCCTTTTACTTCTTATTTTTGGAGACTTTCCTCATGTTGGTACCAGTTAATTATTGAGTCATACTGTGGATGTCATCATAAGTGGCTTTATTGTGTGGAACCCATGTGTGTGTCTGTCTCTTGTGGTGATCTGTGGTTGTGACTGCCTATGTGTTTTTCTTATACTCCCTTTGGTACTTGACCGTTCCTCTAGAAATATTGGCTGATGATAAGGGTGGGTACAGGGGTGGTTGTCACTAATACTCTCTGGGCTGTGTGGTTGGACAGTTGCCACAGGCTAAGATGTTACCTATGGGATCTAGACACAAATGTATCCCGTATCAGTATACTGTATAATGATGGCAGGGTACTTCTGCTACTTTTAACTTGACTTTGTCTGTATGTTGTATGTTTAAATAGAACTTGAACAACTCAATCCTCACACTTTATCACTAGGTTAGGTAATACTATTACCTAACCTAGTGACAATATTTATTCAGTAGGTCAACAGTTCCCTAACTAGTTTATTATTTATAGTATATTTCCCACACAGACACACCATGGTCCTCACATTATTGGCATATTTCGGAATATTTGTATTATTCTAGTTTATTTAGTTTAGTTTCTTCGATTCCCTTATTAGAGATTAGCACATAGAATACTTTTCTTTTTAGTGGTCAAGCACTTTCACACCCTCTTTGGGCACTTACTTTATGGTTTCATATGTAAGTGTTTATACATACCTCCAGAGGCGTAACTAGAAGCCACCGGGCCCTGGTGCAAGAATTGCCATGGGCCCTCCCCGACCACATTGGCCCCCCTCAACCACATTGGCCACCTCCACATTGCCCCTTTCACAATGCTACTCATTCTCCATATTGCCCCTTCATCTCCTCATTGCCCCTTCCACAATGCTCCTCATTCTCCACATTGCCCCTTCCACATTGCCCCTTCAACAATGCCCCCATCACAATGCCCCTTCCACAATGCCCTCATCACAATGCCCCTCTTTCTCGACAATACCCCCATCACAATGCCCCTCTTTCTCGACAATACCCCCATCACAATGCCCCTCATTCTCCACAATGCCCCTTCCACATTGCCCCCATCTCCACATTGCCCCTTCCACATTGCCCCTCAATCTCCACAATGCCCATTCCACAGTACCCCCATCAGAATGCCCTTCATTTTCCACAATGCCCCTCATTTTCCACATTGTCCCTTCCACATTGCCCCTTCCACAATGTCCCTCATTCTCCACATTGCCCCTCAATCTCCACAATGCCCCCATCATAATGCCCCCATCTCCACATTGTTCCTTCCACAATGTCCCTACTGACCGCCCCCCCCCCCGTCCTCCTACCTCTAGTCCCTGGTGGTCTAGCGGTGTGTGACATGACAGATCTGTGCCTCATTCGGCACAGGCTCTGACTGCAACTCAAGCTCCCGCGCGGTTCTTAGTAATGTCGAGTGCTGGGAGATGATGTCATCTCCCAGCGCTCTGCATTACTAGAGCGCCGGCCGCCGGGAGATCAGCTGTGCTGCGGGCACGTGGTGAGGGGGTTGCAGGGGGCAGCCGGGCCCCTGAGAGTGACGAGCCCGGTTACAGGTGCGACCCCTATTGTTACGCCACTGCATACCTCATAATTATCTGGGCTTGTACAGACGGGCTTTTGCCATGGAAGAGGCATACCAAGAGCGCATATTGTATCTGATTTAGATCTGTCCGATTAGTTAATTAATTACAGCGCATTTGATCAGCCGCTTCCATCGCACAGACATGATTCATAAAATTATTTTAGGATAGGGTTCCCATCGGGTAGGCTAACTTTGTTAATTATTCTGAGGTCCGTTCAAAGTTAATTATTTATATCGTAATTTGTCTCTCATACAAAGAATTTCATACAACCCCTTGATACTAAGGTATCGAATGTATGGTTATATATGATTTTATGGAATGTATGAATTCCTTATACACATGCATGATGATTAAGGTATTTTAGCATTTTTATCACCATGTTTTATATGGACAACTTAAATTGTTCATTTTGGTTTTTTATGCAGTTTTATTGATACTTTGTTTTTATATGTATCTATCCAACAATGTAATAGAAAATATTTAAGTAGGGGAAAAGGGGCGGTACGTCCTAAAAATGGAGCCACAGTAGTGATGTCACAGAACTTACAATTGAAATGGCGCTACACTAGTCATACCACAGAGCTTACAATTGAAATGGAGATACACTAGTTATACCACAGACCTTACACTTGTGATACCACAGAGCTTACAGTTGAAATGCAGCTAAACTAGTGATACTACAGTTCTTATAGTTGAAATGGAGCTACTCTACTATTGTAGCTCTGTAAACTGTTTACTCCATTTACAGCAGCAAGCAGGAAATTGAATGAAGTAGTGGCCCATCTGCCCTCTGCCTCCCATAATTTTTCTCATTGTTATAACCATTTTAATATAGGGAAGTCATATTTGAAAAATGTATAAACAATGCTAAATTGTAGTTGGTGTAGATTGGTGCTTCTGGCACACACTACAGTATGTCAACTAATACCAATAGGGTGTCATTTTTCTTGGAAGAGTAGTAGCTAATGATTACAGTCGGGAATTCCATGTTTTTCAAAGCTATCTGTATCTTTGAATGGGTAGAAAGGTAAAATAGCTGTACTTTTCCTATAGTGCCACCATCTGCCACCTAGGGGTAAAAAAGCGACCCCTCATTTGATACTGGTGAATATCCACTTTCCAAAATGGTATACCTCGATAAAGTGCCATTTTTTCCTTTAGTGCCACCATCTGGAAACATTTGTGTACACCAGGCTAGGGGTAAAAAGGCAAGTGACCCCTCATTTGATGCAGTGGGTTATATTCTTTCTAAATTGGTATCCTTTATCTACCTCTTCTTCACTTCTGCAGCTGTTATAACTTTTTAAGTACAGGCAAGTCACCTTTGAAAAAATGCAAGAAAAATCAGAAGTTGTAGTTGGTGTAATTTTGTGCTTTTGGCACCCCCTACGGTATGTCAACTCATACTAATGAGGTACAATTTTTCTCATAAGAACATTAACTAATGAATACAGTCGGAAAGTCCATAGTTTCCAAAGATTTTATTACATTTGAAGGGGTGAAAATGTAGAAAAATGCTATTTTCTTTCCTTTAGTGCCACCTTCTGGAAACATTTGTGTACACCAGGCAAGGGTAGAAAGGCAAGTGACCCCTCATTTGATGCAGTGGGATCTCTACTTTCAGGAAATATATATAGTTACTCATCTGTTTTAGGGTAGCTTTATCATGTATCCACTGGAATGTGCGTTTCAGTTTATAAAGTTGAAAACATAACTTTGTGCTCCTGGTAATTAGGCCATGCATATAGGTTAAACTATACATATTTTGTATTTTTTGTACTTGGGAGATTCAGATCTTTTTCATATAATAGAAACTTTCACAACCAACTTAGATGTTTTTGACATATAGTGTGTGATTTTAGCAAAATAATTATTTTTACCTTTTTGTAATTATGACATCATAGCTTTTCGCATATTGGAACATTTTCTTCATTTGTGGCACCATGTAAAAGCTCAATTTATTATGAAAAAAATGATATATGGTTTTCTATATGTAACTAGAAAGTTACCTTCAGGAATTAAACCTAAACAGATACATAGCAAAGATGCTGAAAATGTGTCTGGCGTACAGGAAATGTCCCAAACCCCTGGCACTGAGAGGGTAACATTATTACAGCGCTGACATTACAGTACTGTAGAGTTGTAACATTGAGTTCTATTCCAGGTACATGTTGTATTTAAAAAAATTACAAATATGATGTTATTACTTTAAATATTTACGTTTGGACACGTGTTGTAGACATGTTGATTGTTTACTAATAATATTGTAGAAATATCACAGTTGGCCCCAAGAGCATTTTTCATTCAAATGCACATTTCATATTTATATAAATTATGTTTTTTACAGTTTTATTGTACTGTAAATGTTGTAATATTATTGGCAATGAGGAATTACTTTAGTTTGTGTTCTTTCTTCAAGAGATAGTAATGTCATATTATAAATGTAAATGGGATTGTTCAGTGTAATATAATGCATTGTATATTTGGCAATGTCTGTATCTTTGTATTGTTCTATTAAATTGAGTCTAAAGTTCCCCCCTCTCGTCCCTTTCCATCACGTCATGCAGAGATCACTGATATCTGAAAGCCGGTCTGGATAGATCTCATCGAGGGACAATATTGTGCCAGCATCCATGAGATGGCTCAGTTGGTTAAGGCACCAGCTGTAGAATCTGTTCAAGCCACAAGGTTGCAGGCTCTAGTCCCAGCAACGTGATCTCAGCCTTTCAGCCCTCTGGTGTTGAAAAATGAGTCTGGGACATACTTGAAAACAAGACATAATCTCAATTTATTCTTCCTGGTAGAATACTTTCACAAAAAAAAAAAATATATATATATATATAAGGAAAAACCTGCCCCCCAATCAAGGAGAGTAGGGAGTTCCTTACACTGACACACTCAATATTGTTCCTAATTGTGATCCGTCCAGTCAAGCTTTTGATCTCGGATCTCAGTGATCTCTACATGATGTGAAGGAAAGGGAAACTTTTGTCTCAATTTACTGGAACAATACGAAGATACAGACATTGCCAAATATACTATGCAATATATAACATTACATTGAACAATCCTACTTATATTTATATTATGACATTACTATCTCCTTAAAGGAACACTTACAGCTCCTATTAGTAAAACTTATTAAAAAATGTAACCTATATAACCTATAACCAAATATGATGTTATTACTTTAAATATTTACATTTGGGACACGTGTTGTAGACATGTTCTTTGTTTACTAATAATATTGTAGAAATATCACAGCTGGTCCCAAATCCTTTTTCATTCAAATACACATTTCATATTTGTACAGATTATGTTTTTACAGTTTTATTGTACTGTAAATTGTGCAATATTATTGACAATGATTAATTACTTTAGTTTGTGTTCCTTCTTCAAGGGATAGTAATTTCAAGATATAAATGTACGTAGGATTGTTCAGTGTAATGTTAGATAATGTATGGTATCTTTGACAATGTCTATATGGTCGTATTGTTCTAGTAACTTGAGTCTAAAGTTTCCCCCTCTCGTCCCTTTCCCTCACGTTATGCAGAGATCACTGAGATCTGAAAGCTGGTCCAGATGGATCTCATCTGGGGACAATATTGTGTCAATATAAGGAAAACCCTGACCCCCTTCATCAAGGAGATCAGGGTTTTCTTTATCCTGACAAACTCAATATTGTCCCTCATTGTGATCCGTCCAGTCAAGCTTTCCGATCTCAGTGATCTCTGCATGACGTGATGAAAAGGGAAGATGGGAAAAACTTTTGACTCAATTTAACAGAACAATACGAAGATACAGACATTGCCAAATATACTATGCATTATATAACATTACATTGAACAATCCAACGTACATTTCTGTTATGACATTACTATCTCCTTAAAGGAACACTTACAGCTTCTATTAGTAAAACTTACTTCAAATTGTAACTTATATAACCTACTAGTATCAAAGCCTGTATACAAGGGCTAAAGTGCACCCAGCGGCCCCGAGTCCCTGCTCCGGATCAGCACTTTTGGTGAGTCTCTACTACGCATGACTGCAGTCATTCGCTGTAGAGACTCGCTGAATGCGCTGATCCTTAAGGGGACAACGAAGCTCCCTGTGCGCGAAACCACACATGCAAAGTAGTGACTGCTGGAACATGGGAGGTTATGCTCACAGGGAGCGACGCATTCTATCACTTTATGTTATAGGATAACAGCTTAGTTCGTGTTCTTCTTCAAGGGATATTAATTTCAAAATATAAATATACGCAGGACTGAACTCTGCATGACGTGATGGAAAGGAACGGGAGGGTGAAACTTTAGACTCGATTTACGAGAATAATACGAAGATACAGACATTGCCAAAGATACCATGCATTATATAACACTACATTGAACAATATTACACATATTTATATTATGACATTACTATCTCCTTAAAGCAGCACTAACAGCTCCTATTAGAAAAATGATCCCAAATTGTAACCTTTTTTATGAAAAAAGAGCAGTCTCTATTGCATTGTTCAAAACACCCCTAACACACGGTTTGGAATATTCGGGGGACACCTGACATCTTATCAGTCATTTGTTGAGCACGTAATGAAGGATATAAATGCATAAATATATAGTTATTTTTACAGCTCAGAATCAGAATAACAAAAACACTCATATTGAACATAACACTGTGGATAAATATATAAAAAAAATAAATTATGTGGCACAGACCTTTATGGTTTGAGAGATAGTTTCATGTAAAGTTCCCCCCTCCCTCCCCTTCTCCTGACGTCAGCGCTCTACTGACAGCAGGTGATCCCGGTCGGGGAACCAGCCGACGGCTCTTCAGCAGAGCCGAAATCGTGTTATTTAAAAAAGAATTACTTCATTGGAAAGATCTACAACGTGTGCCTGGTTTGCAAGCACGCTTTGTAGACAGTTCCAGTGAAGTTGTTCTTTTTAAATATCACTATTTCGGCTCTGCTGAAGAGCCTCCTCGAGTCGGCTGACTCAAATCTCCTGCTGTCATCTTTAAAGCTGCCTGAGGGAAAAGGGAAACTTTAGCAGTGAATATCTCTCAAACCATAATGGTTTGAGTGATAGGATTTGTGTCACATAATTTATTTTTGTTAACTCTACAAAACAAGAACAATATTTTATGGGACATTAGTGTCCTTTTAAAAGCTTCATTTAAGTATATAGGAATTTGCAGCACAATTTTGACCCCCATGATGTTGAGGGTTTGTTCCAGAATTGTTCATCATTACCCACCTGAATACAGTCTCTGTGGACCATATTTGTAAAAGCAAACTGGAGCTATTCTGGAATAAACCATGTGCACCATAGGCATCAAATAAAAATTCCTAAAATTCCATGTACAGACATGTTTAACCCATTGAGTGTTAGACAGGCCCTAATACAGCATTGAAGGGGTTAAAGTCCCAATTTAATTTAACAGGAATTGTATTTATGCCCCCCTGTGATGCAGTTGGTTTACTCCAGAAGTCTCTGATTTAAAAATGTTAATGTATTCATGAATTTTCTTAAATATATATATTTTTTAAATTGAAATAAAAGTTAAATAGCGCTGATGAGAAAAGTTTAACCCCTTGAATACTAGGAATGTCAATGACACATTGCATTGTAGTGCATTGATGATATATTTAGCATCCAAAGGATTACCGGAAAAATGTTACTGGAAAAAAGCAATGCATTGGAGGGCTCTGTAGCATTCAAGGGGTTAAAACCCCAGTTTAATTTAACAGGAATTATTATTATGGTGCACTTGGTTTAAACAAGAAGAAAAAAAGCAACTCACAGCGGCAACTCACCATCATGTATAATAAAACGCTAGAATGTTTGTCCGATGCAGTCATGTGCAGTAGAGACTGCTCAAATGCACAAAATGCTGGGAGCGCATGACTGCATCGCGTGCGCCGTCAGTGGGGTGGCGGCAGTATGTAGAGCAGGACCGGCCTCTTAACCCACTGAGTGCCAGAGGGGTACGCAACGCATGTGTTGCGTACCCCTCTGGCACTCAAAGGCAGGGACGTGCGCAGACATTTTGGGGGGCAGGGGCTCAAATGAAAAAAGGACACTTCTCATAATTATTTATTTTTGTTAAAAGGGCACGATGGCGCTTTGGACAAAAAGGGCAGGTGCTCAAGCTCCCCTTGGTGTCTATGTGTGCACGTGCCTGCTCAAAGGGTTAACATCACCTGGGCCTTGGCCTGTGTACACGGGCTATTACACTAGTAAAACATACATTGCAAGTGTGACATAAGAACCCACGTGAATAATGAACAGATAGCAGCTAGGAATAAAGGGGGTTCTCCAAACCCCCAAGTGTAAGGCCAAAGTCTTAAAGGCAATCTATCACCCCTATACATGTTGGTGCCATTAATTAGTTTATGTAGTGACTAGCTGCTATAACGTTTTCATTTTTTTAATAAAATGCCTATTTTGCTGAATTTAATGTAGTAAATACTGCCCTGCACCCTACTTCCGGACAGACTGCGGTTACCAGCTCTGTACCAGTCTGTCACTCTGCCTCTGTTCCCCTCCCTCAATCCAACCTCCTCCAATGACGAAGGCTTTCTGCATGTAAGCTGGCGCTCTCTCATTGGCCAGAGAGCATTCCAACTTCCATGCAGAAAGCCTCCATCATTGGATGAGGCTGGATTGAGGGAGGGGAGCAGAGGAAGAGTGACAGACTGCGGTACAGAGCTGTCTGTCTGGAAGTAGGGCGCAGGGCAATATTTACTCAATTAAATTCAGCAAAATAGCGATTTTATTTAAAAAATGAAAACATACCAGCTAGTCGCTACATAAACTAACTATTTAGACCAACATGTATAGTAGTAATATATTCCCTCTAAAGGGATAGTAATGTTTCACAATAAAAGCAACTCCAATTAATCTTCATAGTATTTGAGCCATGGAGAGTGTTATTTCAATACTGTCAGAGTTGTAGTTCAAGAGTAATTGATTGATAAAGTATCCCCCTCCTGTCCCTTTTACCTAATGTAACACTGCTCACCTCAGAGCAGCAAGGTGGTATCCAAATGGCTTGCAGAGAGGGACAATCTTCAATTAGCATAAGGAAAAACCTGTCATCGGGGGCAGGGATTTAACTGTATTCACAGTAAGAATATTGTCCCTTGCTGTGAGCTGTCTGGCCTGTGGACCAGATTACACATCTGAGGGGAGGAGATTTACACTAGGTACAAGGGGCGGGAGGGGGGTACTTTATCATTCAATTACTCTTGAACTACAACTCTGACAGCATTGACATAACAATCTCCATGGCCCAAATACTATGAAGATTAATTGGAGCTGCTGTTTTTGTGAAACATTACTATACCTTTAAAGCAATAGGCCAAAACAAAAAAGGAAACCTGCTCTCCTCCATACAAATTATCAAAATGTGCACCTCGTATATAGCATATATCATATTACTGTTCTAATAAATTTGAGGCTTTAGTGCGAATTTTGGCCAAAATATGTTTAAGCTCGCCCACCCCATCAAGGTACCCCAAATTCAGGCAAGTACATATCCATTCATTTTTTATTTATATATATATATATATATATATATATATATATATATATATTTTTTTTTTTTTTTTATAAAATTGCTCCTGATGATTTTTTGTGAATGTGTAAAGCCTAAACCTAAACAAAGACATTTAAAAACACATTCTTGCACCTGAGGAATTATTGTAAATGAAATGGGTAGAGCCTATTTAAACACATATTAACACATAAATATATGTATCCCGGATAGAACTCACTTGCTTTACTTGGTCTACTCCAGAATAACTCCAGCTATCAGGTAGTGTTATTGCTATCAAAGCTATCAAAAAAATTCCATGTTATCTACGTATTAACTTTTAAAAGAAGCATCTTTAAGCATGGGGAGTACCCTTAGTTTACTATGTAGGAAAACCCCTATGACATATATTTTTTCATAATTTGATTTTACTGCCTTTTTAAACAAATAAACACAAAAGATAAAGGTAATTAAGAACCATATTTTTATCATGTGTATATCCGAGATTAGGGTCGTGAAGAGGTTAATGTGCTAAATTTATATACACTGCTAATTAATACATTAATCTGTATTGCTCTGTTAACTGTATACATACATAAGATGATTATTCTGCAGATTATAGTGATGATGGGTATCTTTACTCTGATGATGACTTTGTTGCTGTCTCCTGTTTTCTTGTGTTTTATTAGAGACTAGTATCAAAGTTAGTATACATGGGCTAAAGTGCACCCAGCGGCCCCGGAGCAGAGACAGGCGGTGAGCATCAGCGCGTTCAGCAAGTCTCTCACCGAACCCGCTGATCCTTAACGGGGAGCTCCAGATGGCTCACAGCGAAGCTCCCTGTGTGCGAAACCACACATGCACAGAAGAGACTACTGGAACAGCAGCCTCTACTGCACATGTGCGGTTATGCTCACAGGGAGCGACGCATTCTATCACTTTATGTTATAGGAAGAGATGGATGAAGGCTCCATAGTGCCCTAGGCAAGGTACCAGGTTGGGGCCCTAGGCAAGGTACCAGTTTGGGGCCCCACATCTCTAGATCCGGTGCTTCTGACTCAGTGTAGTGCTAGCAGGTACTGGCATTGTGGCTTTAATGAGCATCTGACACAAGATGTCAGTGGCAGTAACAGAAGGGCCTCTGTCTGTGACCCATCATTTGCAACCAGGGCCCCTCATATTGACATGGGCCCTAGGCAGCAGCTAGGTTGCTATAATGGATGATCTGCATTAGAGGTCACCTTACACATCGTAGGGACTGAAACCACAGAGAAGGAAAGTACTATGAAGCAGGACAGAAGGAGGAAGGACAGGGAAATAGAGGGGTTGATGGAGGACTCACTGGCAGGGAGTGAAATGTCTGGAGAAATGTAAAGAAGAATAAGCATTGGGACGTGAACATTGTATCCAAGGAGTTGACATCCTACAGCTCCATAGCAGTTGCTAAAGTAAATCATCCTCAGCCAGAGGTCAGTCAACTAATGATAACTGCCATCCAGTAACAGATAGAGAGCCATAGGTTGCAAACTCCATCTGTATCTACTAAGTAAAACACTTCATGTGTAACTAAGGGCCGTATTGAGGAATCTAAAGTGGTGCAATTCAGGAGAAAACCTACTGCACCATAAGGGACAAATGAAAATTACCATGGAATTAAATTGGGCATTTAACTTCTTCAATGCTCGGTGTATAAGCACACATCCTAGCCAAGGGTAGGCTGGAAACCTCTCCGGCACTCAAAGTGTTAACGAATGCAGCACTTGAAAACATATTTAAAAAAAAAAACTATTTTAATGTGAACTTTGATTTATTTTTACATGGACATCTTTATGAAACAGATGAATATTGGAAGAGAAGGAGACAGAAGATGAAGAGAAAGAAGAAGAAGAAGGGGGATAGAAGATGACAGAAGAAGATGGACAGTGGATGACAGGTAAGTGTTACACAGATCTGGATGTTAGACTAGTGTTAGTGGTAGTACTGTTGTACTGTAGGGTTAGTGTTTGGGAGGGTGACTGGGTGTTGAGTTCATGCTCAGTGCCTGACAATGTGTCAAGCACCACATGTTAGCCCCTTTCCTTTGATGTTCCCTATTTAGCTTAGGTTTTAGGCACTGAAAACAAACAATGGACGTTTGGCCATGTCAGTTTCTGTGGCCCAAAGTTCATTGTGATTTCTGTTGGTAGGGCAATTGAATAGCGATGGTGACACAGTTTGTGTATGTGTCGTTATCCAATTTTTCCCTACCGGCTGTTTTACCAGCCACATGTGAATCAAGGCCATACTCTTTTGGGTGCCACAGGAATGTGCTATGCAATGCTTTGCTCATCCTTCTAGCGCTCAAAGGGTTAAAATCTCCATTTCTCTTAAGTCTTGTGTGGAACACAGGAACCATGGGTTAAAGTAGGGTAGTTTCAAAGAGTGTTTTGAGGCAGAGACTCCCATCCTGGACCACTTCACCCCACCCAGACAAGCTCAGTTTGAAAGTGTTCTTCCAGGAGGAGGAAGCAAGGAAAAGCTCTCATATTTATAATTTCCTTTTTTATTTATCTGCCGTAGAATATGAGGCTTTATAACACCCCCATTAAGCAGACTCCTATTCCTGGCCTCTTTTTTAAGGATTAACAAGTGCTCAGAACTTTCAGGAGCGGCTCTATGAAGGATGGCTTATGTTCCCATCTAGTTTACCTCTTAGATTCTATGAAGCTTCTGTGTTTAAAGGGGGAGTCTAAAGAGAAGATTCAACTGAGTTCACAGCTCCTGTGAGTATGTCCCTACTTCTCTATCTGGCACACACATGTTTTATGTAGTTTGATAGCCTGCAGTGTAATACATTGCTGACCTGATTGGAAGCAGCATATCTTATCTTATTTAGCACTATGTTCCTACTCTAGTATTAGTGGGTTTTTAGCCCTTGCACTGCCTGTTTATGGGCATTCCTTGCTCTAAGCAACTTCTCTCCTTTCTGGGGTTAGTCTCTTATTGACGGTGATGTTTTTATGCTTTTCAGCTACATTTGGTAACTTTTCTTACTTTTATTGAACTTGTACATTTTTTGGGTTGCGGTTCCTTAAAGAACAATCGTGTGTGGTGGCCATATTGCTGGGAACATGGAATGCAATGCTGGGACTTCTCACGCCTCGGTACTCATTTAAGAGGAAGTAAGGGGGTTAAAGGGTGTTGTATCCTTAATTGCTCACTACTGCAGTACAGCTAAGATCAATCTCTTATATCAGGGGTTACTGCATCCCCTACTGATACTGAAACCTAAACCAAATAATGGTTACAGAGGATCTGTATAGATGTGTTGAATGTGATATCAAAGTGGTAGGGTATGAGAATGATCCTAAAATAGGGTGTTTTTGGCAAAGTAACAGCAGTCTAGGCAGTGTTAAGATCACTATAAAGGTACATGGATACAATTGTCACTTATCCCCTCAACGTAATCTTACACAGTAGTAGATTACAGTGGTGTCATTCTTACTCTCTAATTATACCTACCAAATATTTTACTGGAAACTAATTGAAGAGCCCGTTACAAGGGCCACAGTGCCACGGCCAGCCGGTCGCGGGGCAGTCATGCGCAGTAGAGACTGCCACCGCCGCTGCTGATCAGCTGCGGTGCGGGCAGTCTTTACTGCGCAAGACTGCAGCACAAGCAGCAGTCTCTACTGCGCATGACTGCTTCATTACACACGTTTTAGCGAATTATTATATAGGAGGATTAGTACATCAGATAACAGCAATGCCACCCTTAGTCTCTCAATGATCCTATAGTGTACTTTCTTGGAGATTAACACATGTGATGGATGCAGCTCTATATTTGGAACGAGCAATTCCTGTCGAAAATAATACAGCCCTGTAGATTGAGCGCAGTGATTTAAGGAAATATTTCCTTATTTTTTGTAATATTTGGAACGAGGCCTACTATGTGGTTTCAGCCTCCTCTGTTTTATTGGATCCTCTGTGGGGCTTCTTACTCTGTTGCTCTCCCTGTTTCACAGTATTCTTCCACTTCTTCATCAGGAACATGAAGAGCCATCTTTAATGACAGCTGTATTTAAAATGTATTTAACCAATCAATTGTGGAGTGAATAATATCATTTTATAAGTATATCTACATTCTAATTAAAATGGGAAATTTATTAATAAAGATATACATAATTCTGAAATTAAACAATGTGGCTAAATCCATAATCGGAATAAACCCTGCTTCCTTGTCAGGATAAAAGATGAGAGTTGGTACCATTAAAGTTATCAACTTGACTGTACTTGTCTCTTTTCAGGGTAAATCAATGACCTTTTTTGTTCAAGCACACTAGTCACCTTAGAGCTGTTAGTCACATAAATCTACCACTTAATGGAAAAGAGGTGAGAGAAGGAAGAACTAATGTAAAGTAACTGACCCAGCTTTCTGGTGCAGTCGGAATGCAATAGTCATAATAACCTGACAAGGAATCATTCCACATAGATACTCAGAACTGACTGAGTAATTAATCAAGAGAAAGAGGTCCTAAAAAAGTGTGTGAGTGAATATAAATGCCATAAAGATAGACTAGATACCAAATAATATTGCATAGTGAAACAGCCATAATCTACTGAATAAGGATGTTTTAACACCAGAGGATGACAAGCATCTTTTAGAGAAGCTACTTTATTACTGGAAAAACTGCTGTTCAAAATATCTTAACGTCTGTTGGTGCTTGACATGATGTTATTACATCATGTTATGACATGATGATATTTTATGTTTTTCCCATTTTAATCTTAGGTGATAGTATGGTACTAATAAAGTTGTAGTAAAAACTAAAAAATCAATGCTCTCAATGCCACAAAACGAGTCCACTGTGGAGACATATTATAGACGCCTCTTATATTCACTAAAAGTGGTCTAATCAGGATTTATGGATTATTGAAAGATCCAAAGGTCAAGATCCGCATTTAAGCTTTTAAGGGACATGGGCCCAGACTGGTAAAAACAAAGTGGAATTATTTTGGACTAAACCAACTGCACCACAGGAGACAGGTAACAATTCCTGTTAAATAAAATTGGGCTTTTAAGAGCATGAGAATATAAGAATTTGTATTTGTCTCCTATGGTGCAGTTGGTTTACTCCAGAATAACTCCAATTTGCTTTTATAAATCTGGGCCATTGTTTGAAGTTTAAAAATCCAGTAGCTTTCACACTTCCAGTAGCTTGTCATACTTCAGTCCTGTCATTCTCTTTTCGGGAGCATGCCCTTCTGCTATTGGTTCCCTTGCCTTTTTATTGAGCTGTTTCCTGAACTCCTTGCCCGATTATCGAGATTACTGGTGTATCTTTCTGTGCTCTTCCTTAGTGACTCAGACCTCAGCTTGACTACTTGGTCCTTGCTTTGCCTCTCCCTCTTGTACCTCGCTCTGGATTCACCCACAGTGTACCGACCTCGACCTGCCTGACCTTTCTGTTGCCTCTCCCTCCTGCACCTCGCTCCGGATTCACCCATAGTGTACCGACCTTGGCCTGCCTGACATTTCTGTTGCCTCTCCCTCCTGTACCTCAATCCAGATTCAACCACAGTGTACCAACATTGGCCAGGCTGACCTTGCTGTTGCCTCTCCCTCCTGTACTTCGCTATGGATTCACCCACATTGGACCAACCTTAGCCTACCTGACCTTTCTGTTGCCTCTCCCTCCTGAACCTCACTTCAGTTTCTGTTGCCACTCTGTTCTATCCTTAGGGATGGCTTCCACCTAGCTGGGCTCTCCTACTGTGTGGCTACTGAATTTCTCCTCAGTTAGTGGCTACCACTTGAGCTTTTTGAAGTGGTCTCAACCCAACCTCATATCCGCGACTCAGCTGCTATTCTGGTGCAGCTACCATCGCTGCTTGCCTTTGGAGCGGTTTCAACATGCCTTTACATCTTTGGCTTAGCCACTATTCTGATGCAGCTCTCAGAGCTGCGTGCCTTTCGAAGTGGTCTTAGCCCGCCTTACACTACAGTGGCCGAAGCCACTATTCTGGTGTGGCTCTCAGCACTGCCAGTTATTAGAGCGATCTCATCCTGCCTTACTCAACCATGGCACAGCTGCTGTCCTGGTGTGGTTTCAGTGCCATCTGATACTTGGAGCAGACCTAACTCACTTTACTCAACCGCAGCGCAGCCGATTTTCTTGTGCGGCTCTCAAAGCCTCCTGTTAGTGGAGCGGTCTCAGCCCACCTTTCCCCATGGCTCAGTTTTTGCAGCTATTAGCAACGCTTGTCCACTAGCGATCTTGGCCACTTACCCAGTGTTGGACTCTGCTCAAACTGACTGAGGTTTCAGCTGTAAGTTACGTCTTCTGTGTAATCTTGCTCCCTGCCATGTGCCCTACCTGTCATCTGGCTTCCTGTCCAGAGTACCACTCAGGTTCCTGGCTCCTGTATGCATAGGGTTCTATTTCTTTGTCATTTATAGTTATTTTCTATTCTTTTTCTTTCTCCAATTTCATATTTGATTTGAAGAATAATTTTTTTTTTATCCCTGTTCAATTTTCTCTGTTTTTGTGTAACTAATTCCTTCTCAAACCTTTCCACTCTACAATTCAGTTGACTGTTCAGAGTTTTAAATTCTTTGTTTTCTTCATGTGGTTCTGGTTCAGTTATGATGGTTTCAGTATTTTCTGTTTTATAGTCCATACTAGTTGAATAGCCCGTTACACAGGCCACAATGCCACTGCCACCCGGTCGCGGGGCAGTCACGCGCAGTGGAGACTGCCCGCGCCAAAGCTGATACAGAGCTGGATGCTCTGTATCAGCCGCGGCACGGGCAGTCTCTACTGCGCATGTTGCGGCATTACACACGATTTAGCGAATTATTATATAGGATTGCTGTATGATACATTTCATGCATCCATAAGAGCATTCATCCAAATATTGAATCCATGGATTCAACAGATTGACATTTGCATGTGTCCCACTTTTTTCTAAACATCATCTACACCACGTTGTATAAATCTGGGCACCAAAGGTGGAGGGGCAAATCAGGTATACAATGTGACCCACTGCTGTTGCCATATGTACCCCTATGAGCATAAAATGACCCACCTTGGCATATATTGTTGTTTAGAATGCTTTTTTTGGGGGGAGGGGGCAGTGGGCATTGCAGACACATTTATTTTAATGCCACTGTTTAAGGTTTAGGGGTTGGGGGTGGCTGCTGCTGACCGCTTCTCTGATCCCCGCTAAGCATTCTCAAATGTCCCTGTATATGCTCATGTGGGACATAGGAGACATACAGTGGCAACAGTGGGTCACAATGAGTAACGAATATGCCCATCTGATGCCTCAGTATGCCCCTTTCATGCCCAAATATTTGCTACTAAGGGAATTTTCAGGGTTTCACTTTAGAATAAAGTATTTCCTAACCCTTGTTTAACCCTTTGAGTTCCAGGGGGTACACAACACATTGCTCTGCAATGCATTGCATACCCCGGTGGGACTCAAATGATTAATCAGCAGGAAAAGCCTTACAATATGATTCTTTTTCCTCCATAAACTGGCTTTACTAGGACTTTACAGAGGAGTTAAGTCTATAGTAATAAGTGACTTTTTAGATTTGTTTAACAGGAGGACATACCTGAGTAGGTAATAATTAGTTGGTACAGCAATTCAGGTGTATTTGTTTATATTCAAAGGGTGAATACATTAATATCAACTTATTCCCATAGGTATAATTAAATGTAACAATCAGGTCTGATAAAATGCATATAAATTAGTACTCCCATATATTTAGTTTTGTTGGGGGTTATTTTGAATTGGATTGCCACTGGCAGTTCCCTGTATCCTGATATTCAAAGAACCAATCCTCATGCAGTTTTTTAATGTGTGTTTACTTTACCTTGTTCTTGAACTCTGATGTTTAGATTGGACTGTTCATTCTAGATTTATCTACTGTACACGTATTTATAGCACACTGGGTTTATATAAAGGAAGCACACTAAAATATGTCTAGAGAATTACTCTCTCCCCTATCTCATTAAGATTATCATTAATGTATATGTGAGTAATGCATTGCTTACCTCTCTGGCACTCAACAGGGCCGGATTTATATCTCAGGAGCCTGTAGGCACAAAAATGTGAAGCGCCCCCCCATTTACCAGCTCCACTGGACACCTCCACAATGCTCCAAATCTTCACATTGGCCCCCATATCCATACAGCCCTCACATTGCCCCCCCATCAGCTCCATATTGCCCTCACATTGCCCCCATCAGCTTCAACTTGCCCCATCAGCTCCAGTTTGCCCTCACATTACCCCCATCATCTCCACATTGCCACTATATCAGCTCCAACTTGCCCTCACATTGCCATCATCTTCACATTGCCCCAACTTTGCCTCCCGCATAGGTTTCCTACATCCCTGGTGGTCCAGCCTCCTTCTGTAGCTGCTGTTGCTCCCACACGGTCTCTTTAGGAATGCAGAGCGCTAGGAGATGATGTAATCTCCCAGCGCTCTGCATTAGAGCCGACGAGGGAGCAACAGCAGCTACAGGTCTATGCCTTCTGTCTGAGCCGAAGAAGGCACTGACCTTACCATGCGGTGGGCGGGTTGTTACTGTGTGCAGCGCTGTGAACAAAAATATATATATTTTTTTAATTTCAATGACAGGCGCCCCTCTGTGGGGTCCGTCTGTAGGCAGATGCCTACTCTGCCTTATGGCAAATCCGGCCCTGGCACTCAAAAGTTTAAATCAGTGGGAATTAGAGAAGTGTTGCTTGTTCCCTATCAGACCACTTGCACCAGAATGAAAGCTTTCTTTGGGCATATGACTCCAAGATTGTTCCATATGTACCGAGTTAAAGGGATAGTAATGTTTCAAAATAAAAGCAGGTCCAATTAATCTTCATAGTATTTGGACCATTTAGAGTGTTATTTCAATACTGTCAGAGTTGTAGTTCAAGAGTAATTGAATGATTAAGTATCCCCCTCCCGCCCCTTTTACCTCCCCTCAGATGTGGAATCTGGTCTTAAGACCAGACAGCTCACAGCAAGGGACAATCTTCTTACTGTGAGAAAAATGAAAACTCTGCCCCCTTGACAGGTTTTTCCCTTAAGCTAATTGAAGATTGTCCCTCTCTGCATGCCATCTGGACACAACCTTTCTGTTCTAGGAGAGCAGTGTTACATCAGTTAAAGGGACGGGAGGGGGATACTTTATCATTCAATTACTCTTGAACTACAACTCTGACAGTATGGAGCTGCTTTCATTTTGAAATATTACTATCTCTTTAAGAGCAAAAGCATCATTACCATTTTCTTTGACATATCGGCCTAATTTCCTATACACAATAAAAATACTTTACAGAAATTCAAGGAATGTAAGTGTGTATTTCTCTGCTACACTCTGCTTACTTTTGGGAAAGACAAAAAACACTTTCTTGTCAAAATATGTTATGCCAAATTTACTAACTTTCATTTCAAAGCGCCCATAGCCCGCCGCTGTACAGCTGACTGCATATCCTGATATGCAGCCATTGGAACAATGGGATAAAGTGCTTATTTACTGAGATTTAATGGTCCAGATATGATACACTTAAAGGAATTTTTTTTAATCCTTTGAGTGCCAGTGGGGTATCCAACGAGTTGGATATCTCTTTGGCACTCAGAGGGTTAAAAGTTCAATGTAATTAACTCCATGGTGGAGATGCACTGTGGTTTGCCAATACTGTGGCGTATCTGCAAGAATTCTATCTTATATGCAGTAAAATGTCTTTGCCATCATATCCCTGAGAATACGCCACAAACAAGGCAACATCACCATGCAGTCTCATTACCTTTGCTAGGTTTAAAATGTTGCAGTGTCTACTTCAGCAATTGCTTATTTGCATATTGAAGTGCAGCTTAAAGGAACATTAAAGTCCCCAAATAGTATAGCCCAAATGATAGGTACAAAAAAATATGTAATGCCCTAATTTCTGTCTCTCAAACCTTTATGGTTTGAGAGATATAAGAAAATAAAGTCCTCCGCTCCCTCCCCTTTCTGCCTGACAAGCTTTAAAGCTGTCAGAGGCAGAATCTGGTAGCGCGACCAGACGCGGCTCTTCAGGAGCGCTGACATCAAGATATCTAACTATAAATACTTCATCAGAACAGTCTACAGTGCGTGCCTGGTTTGCAAGTACACGTTGTAGACCATTCTGATGAAGTATTTATAGTTAGATATGTCAGCGCTCCTGAAGAGCCGCCGTCTGATCCCAGAAGCAGGATCTCATGCCGTCAGCTATACAGCTGATGCATGACATGGGAGAGGGAGCGGAGGACTTTATTTTCTTATATCTCTCAAACAGTAAAGATTTGAGAGATAGGAATTAGGGCATTAAATTTTTTTTTATTGTGCCTATCATTTGGGCTATACTTTTTTGGGGACTTTACTATCCCTTTACTGAGCCATTGTCGTAGTCCTATGAGTGTGTTTACATTCTAATATTGCTATTTGCCACAGAGAACAGTTTGCGGTCTTTACTGGAAAACAGAGACAGCAGCTGTTCTCCCTTAACTCTTTGAGTGTCACATAACATATACAATCCACTGCCCCATTTAACAGATTATTAAAATACGTACAAGACCAGCAAAGCAGCTGTAATTGTGCCTGAAATGACTTTTACCTGAAAGACCCTTGCACAGTGTAGCAGAGTCTACTGTTTACATAAATCAGCTGATCAGTGGATATTCTCTGTAAACCTGAAACCACTGAACAGCTGGCTCAGGTAAACACAGAACCGGTAGATCAGCTGTTATGTATAACAGCTGCTTTGCCAGTTCTGTGTATATTTAAGTCATCTGTTAAACTGGGCAGGGGATTCTTTATGTTATAATCTTTAACCCACTCAAAGGGTTATGGTAGGGCTGGTGGTGTTCTTGGTGCTGAAGTCTGGGAGAATTCTTGCCACCACCACCCCCGCACACACACACTTGCCCTTCCTAACACATCACAGCATTATGCTAACCTCATATGTGAATGATTAAAGATTCGTCCCCCTCTCCTTACATAGATCATAATCATAATCTCCATGGCAAAGTGCCACATTTCCTTTCCCATTTGCCATTGCATCGAACTTTAAGGTGCAGTTTATCATAACTTAAAGTAATAGTAAACTTCCTTTTTGACTTTTTATAACATGAAAGTATATAATATATCAAGTCAAATTGTCTGTACTTTTTTTCTATCTCCATTTTTTAATACTTCTATTTTCATGACAGTGTGCTTACTGAATTTGTGGTTCCAGAGAGCTTTCCATCAGGAACTGTGAAAGTAGGGACATTGATACATTGTAACTCTATCCCTGAAGCAGAACATTTGCCTCCATTCTAATAAACATAGCAAATAGCACTCAGTGCTTCAGGGATAGTGTTATATTGTATCAATATCCCTTCTTTCTCAATCGCAGAGAATTAAAAAAAAAAATAGATGAACACAAAAATATATTAAAAAAAAGTTGGAAGCTCCTCTGATTGTTATCTCCATGCTTACAGTCCTCCACGGAAAGCTAGGATATAGACATCCAGGAGGGAGACAGGTGAGAGCTTAACCTTTCGTGTGCCAAAAGGGTATCCAGCGCACTGCTGGCACACAAAGAGTTTAATACCCTGATTGATATATATCTATATATTCAGTGACGTGTTCAGACATTTTGGGGGGCAGGGGCTCAAATGAAAAAAAGGGCACTTCACATAATTATTTATTCAAAATATATATTAAAAAAAAAGAAAATAATTTACATCTCAGGAGCCTGTAGGCACAGAAATCTGAAGCACCCCCCCATTGGCCATCTCCACTGGACACCTCCACAATGCTCCTAATCTCCACATTGCCCCCCATCATCTCCATTTTGCCCTTACATTGCCCCCTGTCAGCTCCACATTACCCCCATCATCTCCATATTGCCCCCCATCAGCTCCATATTGCCATCTGCTCCAACTTACCCTCACATACATTGCCCCATCATCTGTACATTGCCATCATCTCCATCTTGCCCCCCATCAGATCCATATTGCCCCATCATTTCCACATTGCCCCCCAGTGTCCATTTCCTACCTCTTCCCTGGTGGTCCAGTGGCAGGAGAGGTCTCTATGTGCCTCCTTTGGCACAGACCTGTAGCTGCTGGAGCTCCCGCACGGTCTTCTCTTCATGCAGAGCGCTGGGAGACGAGGTCATCTCCCTGCACTCTGTAATGCTAAAGAGCCGACGAGGGAGAGCAGCATCTACAGGTCTGTCCTGAAGGAGGCACAGACCTGACTGGGCGGTGGGGGGGGTTAGTGTGGGCGGTGAGGCAACTTTTTTTTTTTGTTTTGTTAAAATGGCACTTTGGACAAAAAGGGCAAGTGCTCAAGCCCCTCTTGGTATCTATGTGTGCACGTGCCTGTATATATTGTGTATATGTATATATATATAGATATATAGATATAGATAATTTTTTAAGGATTAGAGTTTAGGGATTTAACATAAAATATCTATTTTTATAGATGCCTGTTAGAAACACGACATTTAAAATTATATAGCCGAAATTAAATTTTAGGTATTAGAATTTCTTCATCAAGAAGAACTGGACCGATTCCGGAGCATAGCGACTGCAACAAACGGGACAAATTACATTTTTAATTGATTGAAATGGGGCTTTTAAACCCTCGAATGCCAGAGAAGTCTCCAACTCATTGCAAATTCCCATTTCAATGAGGATCTGGTATGTTTTTATTTGCCCCCTATGGGTTTTCAGTTGGTTTGCTCTAGAATTGATCTAGTTCTTGTTATTAACCCTTCATGTACCAGAAAGCTGTCCAACACATTGCACTCAGATAGTTAAAGGGATAGTAACATTTCACAATAAAAGCAGCTCCAATTAATCTTCAAAGTATTTGGACCATGGAGAGTGTTATTTCAATACTGTTAGAGTTGTAGTTCTAGAGTAATTGAATGATAAAGTATCCCCCTCCTGCCCCTTTTACTGATGTAACACTGCTCACATCAGAGCAGCAAGACTGTCCGGATGGATCTCAGAGAGGGACAATCTTCAGTGAGCATAAGGAAAATCCTGAAAAGAGGGGTAGGGTTTTCATTATGCTCACAGTAAGAAGATTGTCCCTTGCTGCAAGCTGTCTGGTCTCACAACCAGATTCCATATCTGAGGGGAGGTGGCTTACACTAGGTAAAAGGCGCGGGAGGGGGATACTTTATCATTCAATTACTCTTGAACTACAGCACTGACAATACTGAAATAATACTCTCCATGACCCAAATACTATGTAGATTCATTTGAGCTGCTGTTTTTGTGAAACATTACTATCCCTTTAAGGCATGCATCCCATTGAAGGTCATCATTTTATCATTGGTTTTTAGCAACAAAATCCCCCATAGACTTCAATGTAACTCTATGAGCTAAAACCAGTGATAACTTATATCACCTGTAACTAGTGGAAATGTTGGATGCCTCTCTGGCACTCAGATGGGTTAAGGATTTGTTTCAAGGTAAATAACATAAAATGATAATTTCACTAGGTTACATGCAATAGAAAATAACAGCTCTCGGGGTTGTCATTTGCTTCATGCAAGAATTCTACAAAACATGTTTCAAAAGAGCTTATAAACAAAATCCCAAGTAAAAGAACAGTCCTTAACATTTTTTAAAGTTCAGTCTATAAAAACAATCCAGTGTTAAGCGGAAAGTGTCCTAAAATAGTTAGATACATTACTGCAATATCTGCGTGCTTTCAACTTGTCTTTGAGTCATTTAATTGCTCTGATTTTTGCTAATTTGGGGCTGTGTTTTTAAATGCTCTGCACTTTGCACTTTTCATTCATTCGCTGTTGCGGAGGAGAAAACAACCTTCTCCACGATATGACAGTTTGTTTTTTTGCAATTTACACATATTAGGAGAAGCCTGTTTCCCCTGGCAACTATTAGCTTCATGGAAAGGCTTTTACTTCATTTGTTAGGTTGAATTACCTGTGTTATTTCAAATCTCCCAAAGTTCTCAGCGTACAATTTTAGATGAATGTTGCACTTAAAGAGAAAGTTTGGGATTTTTTTCAACTCTTAATGATAATATAGGTTGCATACTTTTTATGCTCAAAGATCTTTATTACACTCTGGATGGACACTGAAGTAAACTTTTTATTATGTAAAACACATATATTGTGGGGCTTTTATAGTTAAGTAAAACAAGGCCATTTCCACTTATAGGAGATGCTTCATTCAAAGGTTTTTACAGAGAAAACACAATTTTTAGAGGAGGAGTGCAGTGTTTTTGTTGGTCTGTCGATTTTATGGTGGTGTTGTTGCTATTGCAGTCTATGGAGTGCTTTGGTCCCTGATCAGTAATGGTAACAGCACCCCCATAAAATGTTATATATAAACACACACGTTTTCATACTAAATATTATAAATTTAAAGGTAGACTATAATTGTTTTTATTTGTGTCCCGGCTGTGTTGTTTTAACCTACTGGGGACCAAAGGAGTTTGCAATGCATTACTTTACAATGTAATGCCCAGTTCTCTGGTCCCCAAGGTGTTAAATACAGTTCAGCATTTATGTAAGCCCACATTGACCTTTTATGTGAAACAAAACCAGTTTTTATTTTATTTTTATTTTTTACAGCTCTCCCATTGATTTACTGTCTTTTGCCCATATTCTGCCCACTTTTTAATACATCTTTCAGCAACTCAGTTCCATTTGTTTTTGACCACTTGGGTATTAGAAAACCTTCAGCAGCCTGAATGGGTGTATTGCCAGTAATCTTCATTCTAACCCCTTTGGATCCTAAAAAAAAGTGTCACCCACACATTGCTAAGCAATACGCTCAACATCGCTAACATTCAAAGAGATTAAGGACTTTAGAAATTTGTTAGGTTGACAATTACATTTAATAACTTATTAACTAATATAAAGACATTCAAAATATCCCAGCACCTGTATAGGTACACCAATGAGAATGGTCCTCTGTGGTGTGGTAACATTGAGGTTCCATGTTCTGGAATGAAGATGTTGTCA
Organism: Rhinophrynus dorsalis; assembly: GCA_037306005.1. Lineage (NCBI taxonomy): Eukaryota > Metazoa > Chordata > Amphibia > Anura > Rhinophrynidae > Rhinophrynus > Rhinophrynus dorsalis. Next base: position 208,702,903 of record CM074725.1, on the reverse strand, counting down.
TTATGATTTTCCCACACAATTTCTGGTTTTCATATGAAACAAGCTGTGGGTGTGGTCCACACAGCTGAGGCACCCCTTCAATTCAAATTTGGTGGTCTAGGCAGTTGCTTGTGGGGTGGTCCATCCCTGATAACACCATTCCTTCTATGACTTGTTTACTACATAGCTTTAAACAAGGCATAGAGGAAAGGAACCCACAGACTGCTCCAGTATACTACCCTTTGTGCAAATGGTGTTAAATGGAGGAACTTTGGCATCCGCAGCTTAGTATGACTAAGTGAACGCAGTTTCATGAAACACATTAGGTGGGTCATTTTGTCTCCCTTTTCCTTTTTGACCCTATGTTCGTTTACCTACCTACTGTGATTCCTTTTAATTTTTATGGATAAAGCTGGGTCTTTTATCATGTGGAGACATCCTGACTGGTTCTTTGAGTGTTGGTGGGTTCCGTTGTAGCACTTCCATCCTGTGTCTTCTTGTCTGTCAAAGTCACTAGTATCTGAGTGAGTGCTGTATTGCATTGTGTTAATTCACTGGTAATATGTACTAATATTTGGATTTGAGAGCAACTGTAGCTTTTACTTTGGATCCGCAGCTTAGTAAATTGACTTTTGGCAGGTATTGGGTCAAAAACTTTATTCTAGTTTCTGATTTTATTCTGGCTTCACCATCTTACATTCACCTTACTGTCTCTTCCTCCCCTATCCCAGCCCCTTTTGATTTATCCTGGATTGATTCAGATGGACCAGAAATTTAATCCAGCTAATTTAGATGGAACCACAAAAAATGGCAGCCATTTTGCTCATCCTTTCTTCTAACAGCATAAAACAGAAGGCTGATTGACTTTCGTACCCACCTCCCTACTTACATGCCTACCTACCTATCACCAGTAGAGTATAACTAAATATTTTTATTTTATTTTCCCTTTCTCATAAAATATCTGATATTTTATACCTGTGTCTATAATGTTAGCAGACGTATAAGCGAGTGAAAAACAACCCGACTGGAAGGAGATTGAACATAAAAATAGCTTTTATGAAGTTCAAGAAGCAGCCCACACACTTTAAAGTGAATTGGTGTATTTTCACATACTTCAGAGTAGACTTCTGGCATAGAGGACATCCTGTCTGCTTCTGAAGGTCATTTGCTCAAAGAAAATAGGAGTAATTTTGAGTCAAACCAAATATACTGTAAAAATACAGTTAAAAGCATGTTTTAAAGGGAACTATCACCCCAGCTAAAGTCCACCCCACCTTATTAGGCATTATGCAGAATAAAGACCTTGTTACTCAGGAATCCTTCCACAGCCGACAGACAGCCACACAACCGCTCTCTAGAGATATCTGCGCGCCTGCGCCATCAGGTCTGGATTTACATCTCAGGAGCCTGTAGGCACAGAAATTTGAAGCACCCCCCCATGGGCCATCTGCACTGGATACCTCCACAATGCTCCTAATCTCCACATTGCCCCCCCCCCATCATCTCCATATTGCCCCCATCATCGCCACATTGCCCCCCATCAGCTCCATATTGCCCTCACAATGCCCCCCATCAGCTCCATATTGCCCTCACTATGCCCCCCATCAGCTCCACATTGCCCTCACAATGCCCCCCCATCAGCTCCACATTGCCCTCACATTGCCCCCACCCCATCAGCTCCAACTTGCCCCCACCATCTCCACATTGCCCTCCATTAGCTCCACATTGCCCTCTATTGGCTCCAACTTGCCCCCCATTAGCTCCACATTGCCCTCACATTGCCTCCCCCGTTGTCCATTTCCTACCTCCGTGGTAGGAGATCTGTATGTGCCTCCTTTGGCACAGTGTTGCACCTGATGGAACTCCCAGCACTCTGCATTCCTAAAGAGGCGATGAGGGAGCTCCATCAGGAACAAGACTGGGGAGGGTGGGCAATGTGAGTGGGTGCCGCCTGCGCAGCCAGAGAGTCGGCTATTTTTTTTATTTTTTTTTTTTAAAGAATATTAAAAAAAAAAAAAAAAAATCCAAATGGCAGGCGCCCCTTGTTGGCGTGCGCCTGTAGGCAGGTGCCTACTTTGCCTAATGGCAAATCCGGCCCTGTGCACCATCAATCCCTTCCGGTACCTTAAGGTACCATGCAACGCCTCCTAGAGGAGACTGGGACTGACGGCACAGACGTCTGTAAGCAAAGATGTCTGCGTTGTTGCCTGGCCGTCAGTGTCGGCTGTGGTAGAATCTTTGACTATCGCTGTCTTTATTCTACATAACAGTTTGATTGTTAAGCTTATCGCTAGACGCCTAATTAGGTGGGGTGGACTTTAGTTGGCGTGATAGTTCCCCTTTAAATTAATGTGAATTTTTTAATTCTCCCCTTTGATGCAGTTGGTTTGCCCCCGAATTGCTCCACTTTGACATCTGCAATTTACCAGGAAATGTCCATGTTCCTTTCTTAAAGAGAAACTTTCATGTCCTACTTTCTTATCCTTAGAAAATATAAACATATCTGAAAAGTAAGTACCATAAACTTTCAGGTATAATATGCACACGTGTATAATATGCAGGTGCAAATTATACCTAAGATTTTAGGGGAAAACAAGAGTGCCTATGTATAATACGCACCCTTGTTTTCCCCATCTACTCAGCATTCATTTTAGCTTTTTCATTTATTATTTCCCCCATTCATTCCTTCCCTCCCTCTGCCACCCGCTTCCAGACAATCCCTACGAGAACCTTCTTGTTTTAGCCAATAGTAATACCACAAGATCCTCGCATGGCAATACAGTACATCTGATGCGTAGATCTCTGCACGTTGGATGTAGTGTATTGCCCTGTGAGGACCTTGAGGTATTACCACTGGCTAAAACTAGAAGGTCCTCGCAGGGATTTCCTGGAAGTGGGCGGCAGATGCAAGAGCCCTGCCCACTGTGCAGTGATAGAAGCCGACTCCGCTCCGGAGGGGGTGAGTTAATCAAAGGAGTAGATCTGCTTACTTGGTAGAGGGAGGGAATGAATGGCGCTTTTTTTTTTTTTTTTTTTTACTTGTGTACAATACACACCCCCCACATAAGGTGAAGTGCAGCAAAATTGTACATATTATATGTGAGATTTTACTGTAAAGCTTTCTTACAAATTAGCACATTTGAGTGACAGAGTATTCAAAGCATTGCAACACAATGCGTTAGATATCTCTCTGGAATTTAAAAGGTTAAAGAGTGTGTACATTTTTATTATTTCCTGCTGAGTAAAACAAGAGTATTTCCAGTACCGGGAGATGCTTTATCTAAAAGCTCAAACTGTTGTGAAGTGGTAGAACTGTATCTATCACATTGTATGATGAACTGTAGTCTGAGGCTCCCCTCTCCCAAGTAATGCAATAGAGAAAACTGTCCGGACACTAGATGGCATTGTTGTTAACAGTTTAATATAAAGACCCTACAGTTTGGGTTTTGGGTCAGGTAGTAGATCATATTATGATGACTACAAGAAAAGTAGATCCCAGTATTAAAGGGATAGTAATGTTTCTATTAAAGTTCAGCTCAGAGTCTTCATTATGTTTATGACACGTAGCGCTATATGTCTTTATTTGTAGCTTAAACGCTATTCAAGCCAAAAAGATCCTCATCCCACCCTTTCTGGCCATCTCCCCTTAGATCTGGAATCAGGTCGTAGGACAGGACGGATGCAGAGGGGGACAATCTTCAATCAGTAAGTATAAGGAAAACCTGCCCCACTTGATGAAGGATAACGGGATTTTCATTTCGCTTACTGAAGATTGTCCCTTGCCGCTCTCCGTCCAGACCACACTTAGAGGCAGCGTGACGCAGGGAAAGGGGTGGGAGGGTGATCTACATAATTCTAAATAATTAACCCTTTGAGTGCCAGAGGGGTGTGCAGTGCATTGCTTCCCAATCTGTTGCATACCCCTCTGGCACTCAAAGGGTTTAATATAGCGGTACCGGTTAAAAAAATGTAAAGAAGACTCAGAGCTGCACTTGAATAGAAACATTACTATCCCTTTAATGTCTTTGAGTCCATATTGGTACCAGTTGTCATGAAGACCCTGCACCAGATGCTATTATTTGAACTGACTCCAATGTAATAATGATGTTCTGGAGACAAGAAATGTGCACAGTACTACAGAGTGATGTCTTCCTGCTGCTAATGCTTCTTCCTGTACAACCCAGTATCAGGTTATCATTTTCTTGCTTTACTGCAATACTTACCTACTTTCAGGTCATCTAAAATAATAACACACAAGTCCCTTTCCAATGATTATGTTGTCAGTAAAGTGACATTAATCTTGCATTCTACCTCTGGGTTTCCATGACCTAAAAGTATTATCTTGCACATTGCAGTATTACATTTTAAATCCCATAGTCTTGCACATTCCTAAAATTGTCCCAAATCCTTATACATTTGGTTTGCCACTCATAGAGTGTCAACCTTATTACATATATTTGTATCAGCTGCAAAAAGGCACACCTCACCTTGAGCAATGCGTTGCTTACTTCTCTGGCACTCAAAGGGTTAACCTTGATTAACACTGTTTACCCTGATTATCACTAATAATCATACCTGGGAACTTTTTGTTGTGGACTTCCCGGAGAGGGGAATCCTGTGGTGCCGCTGGGGAAGAAAAATGGCATGATTTGCATCAAAAAGGGGCAGTGCTTAATTGTGATTGGTGGTGGAGCTTATAAAATGTAGAGAAAGTATGGTGTATAGGCTGGGGAAGAGAAGAGGGCGGGGAGTGGTAGGAACAGACTGGGAAGGAAGAGAAGTGGGCTGGGGCTGGTAGGAACAGACTGGGAAGGAAGAGGAGTTGGCGGGGAGTGGTAGGAACAGACTGGGAAGGAGGAGAAGTCTGTAGAGTTTTATTAGAAACTCCCCACATCCGGAGAATCGGCCTCTGCCCCGGAGACCTGGTAATCAGCAGCAAAAAACACAGTTTCCAGGCAAATCCGGAGAGTTCCCAGCTATGTGTATAGATTACGCACACACATTATATATATATATATATATATATATATATATATATATATATACACACACACACACACACACACACACACACACACACACCTACCCACTGTAGCACTCCACTAGTAAACCGTTCTTCTGAATTAATTCCATTGGCTATGCACACCGTTGCCGGTCTCTCAGCCCCATTTTTTATCAAATCTTTCAGTCTAATCCTGAACGTGCATGTTATGATCAGCCTCCTTTGACTGCCCCAGTCATCATTTGCTGATATTAACCAAGACCCCATGTTAAATTGTGGTTACTCTTTAACTATATGTTACACACTTTCCACTCTGTATAACATTTGTCAGTCTCTTACAAGTCTTGTTGGATTTTTTTCAGTCTCTCTATTATTTATTTACTTATTTTACCTTTTGAGTTCCGGGGGCTGTCTCACACATATGATACACTTAGACATGTTATATAAGTGTATTGTATAATGCATGTACATGTCTGAAACGTAACAGAAAACCAGGGGAGGGCTGGCAACTTGTGGCCCAGAAGGCAAATACAATCCAGTGGCCCATTTCTACTATTGCTCGAGCCCACTGGCCCAGACCACCCTCTTTTGTTTAGTTTTAAATCTGGCATTAATGTGAATTAAAGGGATAGTAATACTTGAAAATAAGTTTATTTTATATTATAGCCCTTAAAAAACATCAAAAATGATATAAGTCTTATCTCCCAAACCTTTATGGTTTGGGAGATATTCAGAAGTAAAGTTTCCCCTGGAGTGATGTCATTGCTCCACCCTTCAGATTTGGAATCCGGTCCCGGGACCAGCTGTGCCTCTCCAGAAGTGCTGAGATCACCATCTTTAAAAAGAATTTCTTAATTGGAATGGTCTACAAAGTGTGCTTTCAAGCTAGGCACACTTTGTAGATAGTTCCAATTAAGTAGTTCTTTTCAAAGATCGTGATCTAGGCACTGCTAAAGAGCTGCTGGTTGCTCTGTGGACCGAATTCCAAATCTGTCCACTAGATGGCAGACTTGGCTGAAACAGCCAGGAAAAGAGCATTTTACTATATTTTACATGTGAATATCTCCCAAACCATAAAGGTTTGGGAGATAAGACTTATATCATTTTTCATGTTATTTTAAGGGCTACAATATAAAATACAATTATTTTCAAGTATTACTATCCCTTTAAGGCAAGTGATACCACATAGCTTACAGTTGAAATGGAGCTACACCAGTGATAACACGGAGCTAACAATTTAAGTAAACCTACAGTAGTGATATCATAGAGCTAACAAGGAAAATGGGTTATGCTCCTAGTGTAGCTCCATTTGCATTGCAGTTCTGTGGTATCACTAATGTAGCTCCATTTACAGCAGCAAGTGGGAGATTGAGTGAAGCAGTGGCCCAGACATATGTCCGGCCCAGGGGGCAATTACCACCCTGAGCCGCAGGCCAGCCCTCCCCTGCAGAAAACCTCTCTCCAGCACAGAATACAAAGTGTACAATGTTTCCATTACACACCCAGAATTCCATCCAGGAACATGCAGATGAAAGCACACAGCAATGTGTAGGACCTCTCTCTGACACCCAAACAATTAACAAAAGGTTTAACCCCTTGAGGGCCAGAGGGGTGTGCAGTGCATTGCTTCCCATTATGGTGCACACCTTCAGGTCCTCAAAGTTTAAACGTATTTTTATGTTGCAACTGTTTAACGCTTTGAGTGCCAGAGGGGTATGCAATGCATTGCTTTGCAACATGTTGCGTAGCCCACTGGCACTCAAAGGGTTAGGACACCACTTATTAAACATATTTTTAAAAATATGAAGCTACCTCTTGACTATAAAACCTTGTACTAGAACGTCACTGCTGTAAAGTAAGACTGCAAACATAATAGGAAATGTACTTTACACTGAGAGACAAGATGGTGACTGAAATGAGTGACAAAATCATATGTGGTTAAGTTATAGCTATTAGTACCCACCCCTCTTCTATTCAGAGTTTTACCCTCTGAAAATGTGCAAACAATACTGTATTATCACTTCTGAGACATCTATTATGGGGCTGGCCCTGCATGAAGCACAGATGGATGCCTCCACAGAACATATTCAACGCTGAATTCTAGTCTTCAGGCTCCGAGCAGAGAAATTGTACATATTCTGTCTTGGAGTACAGTGTATTTCTCTAGATATAAAACTGGGTCCTGAAGAGTGGGTTTCTTTTTCTGTTGAATGTCACGTCTTGTGCAGCTACACAGCAGTAAGGGCAGTTTTCACAAAGCAAATATAACCACTGACTCCTTTCTCTCTGGAAATCCAGCAACTCAGGCAGGTTAACCCCAAAGCACTAATTCACTTACATACCCTGTTCCCCCTCCAGACATCTACAACTCCATGTTCTTTTAATGGCGCACACACAATTTCAGTGTCAACATCAAAATGCACATTCTTTCATTGCCATAGAGCCACACATGCATGACCATTCATTTCAAATGAAGTATATAAATGCCCTTTCAGCACCTATATTCACACTCATAAGTGCACATGCACACAAACTAACATTAAAGAGCGACATAAACAACATGAGTACATAAAATAATAATAGGGTTATATAAGTAAACAGGAAAAAACAGATACGTAAGGGGACACTATAATGTAAATAATTATGTTCGTTCCTGAAATGAGTGTGTACTATTGTGTAAAGGATTGTAGTGTTTTTCCACATACCCCTATGACTATTGTCAGTGTGTTTCTGAGCAATGCCCAGGTATTCCATTCCTTCTTGAGCACATGCAGGCCATTAACCCTTTGAGAGCCAGAGAGGTACGCAAAATAAAAATAGGTTTGTTTGTTTGGATTTTTTTTTTTTGAGACCTCTCTAGCATCCAAGGGGTTAAATACAGGTATGTGCAATATTTTCTGCTGTGGGAAAAAAAATCAGCAGAAAACAAAACTTCTACCACCAGTGGCAAGGCCCTTTCTGCTGCCCTCTTCCACACAGCAGAAAGTACTGTGTGAGATGCACATGTGTGTGTGTGTTGTGACATCATCGTGGGAACGAACATCAGGACTGTGGAACTAGATATGAGAACACTGAAAGTCTCACACCTGCACCAGGTACATTTGGCCTGCACTTCCTCCCAGAAGGAATATCAGTAAAGTGGATAAATATAGCATCCTTTTTTTGTGGAAATTCCCATTAGGAGAAAATACAAACAGGCATGTATACTTTTTGTTAAAAGTAACAACCATTAAAACTCTAATTTCTGAATACCCCCATAGTTGTCACTGTATGTCTGTATCATTGCTACTGTGCCATTTTTTGTTTTAGTAATGTTTCCCAATAAAAGCAGCTCCAATTAATCTTCATAGTATTTGGGCCACGGAGAGTGTTATTTCAATACAGTCAGAGTTGTAGTTCAAGAGTAATTGAATGATCAAGTATCCCCCTCCCACCCCTTTTACCTAGTGTATGTCACCTCCCCTCGAATGTGGAATCTGGTCTCTTGACCAGACAGATCACAGCAAGGGACAATCTTCTTACTGTGATCATAATGAAAACCCTGCCCCACTTGACAGGTTTTTCCTTATGCTTGATCTGGAAGAACCTCAAAAACAGCGCATATAACAAAGACAGACAGGAAGATAGTTCTAAGTGTAGGATTTATTACATGTGAAATTTTTTTAAAAACAAATGATTGCACTTACAAGAGCCCTTCTTGGGCTTAGGGCATATAACAGGTCCTTCCCCTTGTAGCCAACGAGCTGTGTCCACATGAACCAACTGCCAACCCAAATGCGATCTCACAAATGACCAAGATGTAAAAGATGGTGTAGATCCAATCGAGTCTATTGTATAGATGTTTAAAGGGATAGTAATACTTAAAATGTAAAAAAAAATATGTTGTAGGGTTTATCCCCCTGAGTAAGACAAGAGTACTCCCACTGCTGAAAGGTGTTTCATTCAAAAGTTATTAATTTTCAAAGTTGATTTATTTAGGTGCAGTATCACAGTGGCCTGAAATTGTACAGTGGCGCTGTTGCTACACAATCCTATGGACATCTCTGGTCAGTTGACCATAAATCTTCGTAGGATGGTGTAGCAACAGCGCCACTGTACAATTTCAGGCCACTGTGATATTGCACCTAAAAAATTCAACTTTGAAAATGAATAACTTTTGAATGAAATACCTTTCAGCAGTGGGAGTACTCTTGTTTTACTCAGGGGGATAAACTCTGCAACATATTTTTTTTTTACATTTTAAGTATTACTATCCCTTTAAAGTAATAATCTCTTATAAGATATCTTCAGATGGAAGGAAGATGGCGTTTCACTGATGCTTGTTGTCAAACCTCGTGCAGAGGTGAGATCGTACATTCAGCGTCGTGAGTCAACAGATGATGGGGGCGGGGCGGGGAAACTCACAGGGGGCGTGGATAGGACCTGTACCTGAGTAAGTGTGTTAGTGGCCCAAACATTTTCGCAAGCTTACTGTCTGCTTTCCCATACACCCTAGAGAAAGCAGACCGTAAGCCTGCGAAACCATTTGGGCCACTAACACACTTACTCAGGTACAGGTCCTATCCTGTGAGTTTCCCCGCCCCCATCATCTGTTGACTCACAACGCTGAATGTACGAACTCACCTCTGCACGAGGTTTGACAACAAGCATCGGTGAAATGCCATCTTCCTTCCATCTGAAGATATCTTATAAGAGAGTATTACTTTAACCCCTTAACGACCCTTGACGGTCATAGTACGTCAAGGGTCGTTTTGACTTAACGACCAATGACGTACTATGACCGTCATCGAATTCTGGCCTCCCCCCGCAGCTGCACGCCGTTCGGGGAGTCCGGAACGCAACGGAGCAATAAAAAAAATTGCTCCGTGGCCATTCAGTCAGGTCACGGCGCGGATTCCCCGGTCCTTAAGGGGTTAAACATCTATACAATAGACTCGATTGGATCTACATCATCTTTTACATCTTGGTCATTTGTGAGATCGCATTTGGGTTGGCAGGTGGTTCGTGTGGACACAGCTCGTTGGCTACAAGGGAAAGGACCTGTTATATGCCCTAAGCCCAAGAAGGGCTCTTGTAAGTGCAATCATTTGTTTTTAAAAAATTTTCACATGTAATAAATACTACACTTAGAACTATCTTCCTGTCTGTCTTTGTTATATGCGCTGTTTTTGAGGTTCTTCCAGATCAAGCATAAGGAAAAACCTGTCGAGTGGGGCAGGGGTTTTCATTATGATCACAGTAAGAAGATTGTCCCTTGCTGTGATCTGTCTGGTCAGTGGACAAGGCTACTTTGCACCTCATCCTGCAGCATTCTCCGAGACAGTATAAGGACAGCATTATCATTTCATCATCTCATCCTGATTTCATCTTGATCTCCATATTTGTTTGTTCATTTCATTCCATCTTCATTTCATATTAACAAGAACTCATCTCATCTTCATTTCATATTGGAACTGTCTATAAGAACTGGTAACTGTGTCTCTATTTTCAATCCAACCAATTGTTTATAATATATCATTTTCATGTATATCCTATGAGCATTACTAATATTCATATCCAGTAATATCTTAGATTATTGACAAGTATTTTATATATACAATTCATCGCTTTTTACTATATTATTTTTTTCTACTGCTTGTATATACTTTTTTTGATACAATCAAATTCAGTGACTTTGAATTAGCGCGCTCACATTGCGGAAAAATTTGTTGTCTATTTTTCCTTATGCTTACTGAGGATTGTCCCTCTCTGCGATCCATCCGGACAGTCTTGCTGCTCTGAGTTGAGCAGTGTTACATCAGTAAAAGGGGCAGGAGGGGGATACTTTATCATTCAATTGCTCTTGAACTACAACTCTGACAGTATTGAAATAATCTCCATGGCCAAAAACATTACTATCCCTTTAATACATTTATATTTGGTTTTGAAATTGTCAATAACAAAGAATGCAAAAGAACTTAAAACATCCAAAGATAGAACTGGAATAGCTACAAAAATAGCATTATGTGTCTGGTTACAAGGAAGAGATATTACATGCTACACAAACATGAAACAAGCTAAGCAACAAATTGAGTTAGAGATGTGAGAAACTAAAGGGACAATAATGTCCCATTAAAAAAATATTCTTGTTTTGTAGAGGTTAAAAAAATAAATTCTCTCTCAAACCTTTACGGTTTGAGAGATATCCGCTTGTAAAGTTCCTCCCTCCCCCTTCTCCTGACATCAGCGCTGTGCTGACAGCAGGAGATCCTGGTCCGGGGACAAGCCAGCAGCTCTGCAGCAGAGCTGAAATCGCATTATTTAAAAAGAATTACTTCAGTGGAAAGGTCTACAAAGTGTGCCTGGTTTGCAAGTACACTTTGTAGACCGTTCCAATGAAGTACTTCTTTTTAAGTAACTATTTCAGCTCTGCTGAGGAGCCTCCTCAAGTCAGCCGACTCGAATCTCCTGCTGTCAAGCTTTATAGCTGACAGCAGGAAAAGGGAAACTTTAGATGCAAATATCTCTCAAACCATAAAGGTTTGAGAGATAGGATTTGTGCCACATCATTTATTTCTTTAACCTCTACAAAACAAGAATAATTTTTTATGGGACATTATTGTCTTTTTAAAACATATGGTATAGAAGAAGTTGGTATAGAAGAAGTGGAAGACTGAGCAGGAAAAAAAATAATAAAAAAAAAAATCTGGGAGATGCAAAACATATCCCTCTTATTTTTAGGATTGTTTGTTTCACAATGTAAGGCTACAAGACAGACATGTGCTCTTTCTGAAGAAAGGATCAGAGTTTCCCAATCTCCAAACACTCTAAATCTGCCTCTTTATTTTGTAACATCCTTGAACATTGTATTTGGCACTGCACGCTTATTAGTAATCATTCTTTGTCTGATAAATTGCTGGTCCTTTTTCAATTCTCTTTTGGCCAGACCTTTCTTCATATAAGCCATAAATAGTATTGCAATTTATTGTAGTAGCGGGGTATCATTTAAGAAGACAGCAGGAGTGCTTAATAAATGTATTTTTTAACTAAGTGAGATTTTGCGAATAGTTTAAAATTTCCTAAATGCAATAATAATCAGAAAGATTACGTCTTATAGAGCAAAAGGCCTTATGCAGACAGCAAAAACTTCTGGAGAAAACCAACCCCCAAAGTGCGGGGGAAAATGCCATTGATTTAAAAGGGACTTTTATTGGCCTTGAATGATAAAGATCCACAATGCATTACAAAAATCTACATGTGCAGATTTATCTAATACTACATCAAACCTTTTGAAACATGACTACCAGCTTACTGGATCTGGCCTGGAGACTCCAGTTTATACTTAATCACCAGTTCTCTGGAAACATATTCTGCCCAGAGCTGCCATCTGGGGAAAGGGGGGTTAGAGGTAGTACCTGTGTATGGGGCCCAGCCAAGCAGGGTGCACAATTTTCCAATCAGACACAGTGGTCCCCCATAGCCTCCATAGTGCATGGGTGGGGCCCTGTGTCAAAAGGGGCTCCCAGATGACCAGACAAGGTCACTGGGATTCTGGAGGATCTCTTGGTGGTCCCCTTTTTAAAGGGATAGTAATACTTCAAATTTACTGATCCCCAACTTGTACAACTTACAAAAATAAATTAAATGCCCCAAATCACATCTCTCAAACCTTTATGGTTTGAGAGAAAATCAATGTCAAAGTCTCCCCCTCCCTCCCCTTTCCCCGTGATTAGCGTTCTAGCTGACTGCAGGGACAGTCTGTCGTATGACCATCCAACGGCTCTGCAGTAGAGCTGAGATCGCATTTATGAAGAAAAAAATCATTCACTAAAACAGTCTTGTACGCGTGCTTGGAAACCAAGCACACATACAAGACCATTTCAGTGAAGGCTTTTTTCTTCATTAACGCGATCTCGGCTCTGCTGCAGAGCCGCCGGATTACCCCAGGATCAGATTCCCCAGCAGTCAGCTAGACGCGGATATCAGGGAAAGGGGCGGGAGGGGGAGACTTTAAAATTGATTTTCTCTCAAACCATAAAGGTTTGAGAGATATGATTTGGGGCGTTTAATTTTTTTTTTTTAAGTTGTACAAGTTGGGTATTAGTAAATTTGAAGTGTTACAATCCCTTTAATTATATTTTATAGATAGAGTAGCAGGCAACAGGAGTGCACCCTTGCCTACTCTGTATTCCTTTTCATATCATACCAGATAGTGCAGAAGTTCCACTGATTCAGTCTTTACATATAATTTCAGGATGCAGTGGGGTGTGGGCGTACTGGCTTTATGTTTGTACTGGGCCCCAAGATTTCTGATGGAAACCCCAACTCTTCCTACCTCACTGCCAGTTCCAATCACTTTCCACCCATTTTAAGGGCAAACCCCACCACCTCTCGTCCTCCAACTCCTACCCACCCTAATTGAGCACCTCCCACTTTATGATGCAAACCTTATCATTTGGACACTCCCACCCCCAGACCTTAGAAGAACTCTGGAGGATTGAGACAACAAGGTTCCCAGATACTTACAGTGTTTAACAGGTAAAAGTACAGAATATAAGTATTTATACAAGAAAAGCAGATTTTTCTGACTAAAGGGAATTCTAAGCCCATAGTGGGAGAATAATTATCCATATCAAAAGAAGCAACTACAGCAGGGTATGTCAGTGGTAAGAGCAATCAATATAAAAATATTATCAGCCCCCAATAATTAAATTCTTATATTGTCTGTCATACTGTCATCAACAAAGCATTCAGAGTTTTCAGATTTGAAGTTCTCCATTTGATAATCATGCATTACCATTGGCTCTAACACATCTATCTCTATATCTCTCTCTCTCTCTATATCTCTCTCTCTCTCTATATCTCTCTATATCTCTCTCTCTCTATATCTCTCTCTCGCATATATATATATATATATATATATATATATATATATATATATATATATATATATATATATATATATATATATCTCAACAGTCAATGGTGGGAACTCCAAAACAAAATAATATCTAATGATGCTTAACTGCCTAGGTGCATCTCGTAGCATAAAGCATACAGAAAAAAGTAATTGGTTTAGATAACCAAACCACAAGAGCACTCATAGGTCGTATTGGAAAAAATATATAAATTTATTGAGAGTAGTTTTGCATTAAAAATCAATGTTTCGGCTCCATTACGAAGCCTTTCTCAAGGCAACTAACCAGCTGTGCATCTGGATCTTAAATACAGATCCCATAGCAGAATAGCGCCAAAAAGCCAAGAGGAAATGTAAGTGACGTCAATCTACGTGAAGAAGAGACAATGAAAACTTAAATCGTTTATCTTAACCCTTTGATTACTGGGTTAAATGTGTGTATGTAACATAACAACCTCGATAAACAAAGCGCTAGTCCGCTACAACACAGGACTAATCATAGAGGGAATTATCTACAGATACAAAAGTATCCAGTGTAGTGAACAATGTTGTGACAACCACTTTTCTGCCACTGTGATGTAAGCACCAGCAAGGCTTATATCCACCCATGACTTATAGCTCCATGTATATAAAAAATAATACATAAAACGGAGATAAGTAATTAATCATGTAGTTTGCATGTTTACAAGGTTTATAAGGCACAGTGCTAGCCCCAGGTCTGTTGTTTGAAAAAAAACTTTATTAAGATTCCTTAGGTCCGTTTTATACCCATAACCCCTGGCTCTGCTTCTGCTATCCTTTTAGACAAACATCACGGAGTCCAAACTGCAGTGTTATTATGCAAATGTAGTGCACTGTTTTGCCGTAGGTCCTGGAAGCACCATCCGGTGTTGGTGGTACTGTGTAATAATGTATAATTCAATGTTCAAATCCAACAGCGAAATCCTTACTATTATAATCGTTTCCATATAATACAAGCATAGGGTTCATTATTTGTAAGAACAGTATTATGTTCACACAGTGTAGATATCGGATCCTTGGGGGGGGGGGGGGGGGCAGTCCAGGCACCCCTCGCTCTACGTATGCTGCTTTCTAGCAGACACCATGGAGACCTAGTGAAGGGTGTCACAGGTTTTCAGAATCAAGAAATACAATAATTATGACGTTAGTCGAATGTAACCTTAATCAACATGCAATTTACATGCAAACCCATGTTTATGAATTTTTCTTTATAAATTCTCTAATTGTCGGGTGGTTCATGGGTCCGGTCGTATAATGAGCAGCCTCCAATATACTAAAAGCGGCTAGCCCAAAACGACAGGAAAACCACGGCAAGCCTACCAGTGCCACAGAGTTAATTAAATAATCTAGGTAAATCATATAGACAAGTTGCCAATAAAATAGGAAATAATGGTTCCAACTTATAAATTGAGCAGCTCTATTAATATGATAGTATTTGGAATAGGTATACGTGAAGTTTACTGAATAAATCATATCATATCGCATCTGTAATACTATATATCCCTAAGATTGGTTAATCAAACCCTAGTCAAGCGTATGCATTATATATTGTCTATCCGAGGAAATCATTATGTTCTTCATATATTATGATAATGAGGATGAAGTATTTAGACAAGTTATCAGTAACGCTATTAGTGTTCATAACCACCATTTTGATTCCTTCACTCATATATGGAAAGATTTATTATAAAAAGCAATTGAATGAGATTGTTTAATTTAATCCCTTGGGAGTGACCGTGTCAAGACATTGAATCCACTTCGTCTCCTTCTGTAGGAGACGTTTGCCTCTGTCCCCCGCCCCCTCTGGACAATGGTGGTACACAGTCAATAGCCATATATTTTAAAGAAGGCATTGTGTGGTTAAATTTGGCAAAGTGTAAAGCCACTGGTTGATCTTTAATATTGGATCTCAAACTTCTTTGTGGATTATTTTTCGCTTCTAATACTGCTTTAATGGCAGACCGATGATTGCCCATCCTCTCTTTGAAAGTATTTGTGGTCTTGCCCACATACATTACTCCACATGGGCATAAGATAATATATATTACAAACTGACTTGTGCAATTTAAGTTGCAATGAATAGGAATTTTGAATCCCTTGTGTGGGTGCCGGAAATAGGTGCCCGTGATCATATAATTGCAGGTCACAAAGGATACACATTTGCAACAACCAGATTTGGTGGGTAGAGAGAGAAATGGCTGTTATCTGTGCTAAAGCTAAAGTTCAGCATATATAAACAAGCTTACTTCAGTTCTGGAAGTAGTAACTCCACGTTTTTAGAAAAGTGACTGTACAGCTGGGGAAAAGTCTGGTACTGCAAATTTATAAAGAAAAGTATTTAACGGTGACAATTTATCGCCTGGAATAATCTGTTCTTAACCATTCCAGGCGTCAACATCAGAACAATAAAAAATACCCGTACTCATTGATAAATCAGACCTGATGTTATTGCCAGTTGTCATGGCTTAAGGACAACGCTTAAAAAAAAAACAAAACAAAACAAAACAAAAAAAAAACTGTTTATATAAATCTCCCCCAATATCTCCTACTATGTAACTGCTGGTCTTTGCCAATGTGGCACATATTCATTTTGGAATGAAGTTGTCAGATATGTTAAGGTAAATTCAAGGTGACGGCTCCAGTTTAAAGGGATAGTAATGTTTCACAAAAAAAAAGCAGCTCCGATTAATCTTCATAGTACTTGAGAGTGTTATTTTAATACGGTCAGAGCTGCAGTTCAAGAGTAATTGAATGATAAAGTATCCCCATCCCACCCCTTTTACCTAGTGTAAGCCACCTCCCCTCAGATGTGGAATCTGGTCTCTTGACTGGACATATCACAGCAAGGGACAATCTTCTTACTGTGAACATAAGGAAAGCCCTGCCTCCCAGGTTTTCTCTTATGCTCACTGAAGATTGTCCCTCTCTGTGATCCATCCGGACACTGAGGTGAGCAGTGTTACATCAGTAAAAGGGGTGTGAGGGGGATACTTTATCATTCAATTACTCATGAACTACAACTCTGACAGTATTGAAATA
The DNA here is from genome assembly GCA_037306005.1 of Rhinophrynus dorsalis. Taxonomy (NCBI): domain Eukaryota; kingdom Metazoa; phylum Chordata; class Amphibia; order Anura; family Rhinophrynidae; genus Rhinophrynus; species Rhinophrynus dorsalis. The sequence goes on along the minus strand of CM074725.1, from coordinate 208,685,966 downwards.
ACACTCTCCATTACCCAAATACTATGACAATTAATCTGAGCTTTTTTTGTGAAACACTAACCCTTTAAAAGCCCCATTCAAAATAGTGGGAATTTGGGAATCTGTTTGCCCCATCCCCCACTACGGTCCAGTTGATGTCCTAAGAAGAACCACTATGATTCTTCTTAAGACATCATCCTCCATGTCCCTCCTCTCCTCATAACACTAATGCAGAGAGAGTACTGAGCATGCTCCTGCATTTTATAACCACCTCACTTCCTGTTGTTTTATCCCCTGCTTACTTCTATCACAAGCAAAGCCCAGCACAAACATGCTCAGTGCTCATTCAAACTGCATCACTGATACAAGTGATGCCATTGCCCAAATACTATGAACAGGGCTCAAAGTTTCCACTCACCACTAGCCAATGGCGAGTGAAAATTTAGCCCTGGCGAGTAGAAATTCAGCCCTGGTTGGTATGTTATGGCTTGCAGCGGCGAGTAACTTTTCAGGTCTGGCTAGTAGCAAAGGACTTCAACTTTTAACCCTGCTATGAAGATTAATCTGAGCTTTTTTTGTGAAACACTAACCCTTTAAAAGCCCCATTTAAAATAGTGGGAATTTGGGATTCTCTGTTTGCCCCATCCCCCACTACGGTCCAGTTGATGTCCTAAGAAGAACCGCTATGGTTCTTCTTAGGACATCACCCTCCGTGTCTCTCCTCATAACACTAATGCACATCGAGTACTGAGCATGCTCCTGCATTTTATAACCACCTTCTCACTTCCTGTTATTGTTTTATCCCCTGCTTACTTCTATCACAAGCAAAGCCCAGCACAAACATGCTCAGTGCTCATTCAAACTGCATCACTGATACAAGTGAGGTACTGAAAAAGGCAATGGGGAATATGATTATAATATATATATATATATATATATATATATATATATATATATATATATATATATATATATCCTTATGTAATAATTTGCTAGAAAGTTTGTAATGACGCAGTCATGCTCAGTAGAGACTGCTGAGCGTGCTGCAGCCATGCGCCCTAGAGACCGCCCGTGACGAGGCGGATACAGAGCTCTGTATCAGCCGCAGTGAGGGCACTCTCTGTGTATGACTGCACGGCGACCTGCAGGCACTGTATCAGCCGCGGTGTGGGCAGTCTCTACTGTGCATGACTGCCCATCGACCGGCTGGCAGCGGCACTGTGGCCCGTGTAACGGGCTCTTCAACTATTGTGTGTGTGTGTGTGTGTATATATTTATTTATTTTTTTAAAGTGATAGTAATACTTCGTTTTATCTTTATTTTATTTTGTAGGCATTAAAAAAACATGAAGAACGATAAGTCTTATCTCTCGAACCTTTATGGTTTAAGAGATATTCACAAGCAAAGTTTCCCCTCCCGCCCCTTTTACCTAGTGTAAGCCATCTCTTCTCAGATGTGAATCTGGTTGTATGACCAGACAGATAACAACAGGGGACAATCTTCTTTGTATGAAAACAATGAAAGCCCTTGACAAGTTCTTCAGGTTTTTCCCTTATCTTAATTGAAGATTGTCCCTCTCTGCAGTCTACCTGGGCACCTCCCTTCTGATCTGGCTGAATGGGGGGGAATACTTTGCTTGTGAATATCTCTTAAACCATAAAGGTTTGAGAGATAAGACATATCGTTCTTCATGGTTTTTTTAATGCCTACAAAATAAAATAAAGATAAAACGAAGTATTACTAACCCTTTAACCTTGTTTTTTTATGTAGAATCCCTGGAGTAATTCAGTACTTCAAACCCAGTCTGAAACATTTCATAACACAAATATATATATAAAAAATTTCACTGTTAGACTCCAAAACTTTCTATTTAATTTATACAAATAACTACTAAATACAAAAAGTAGATTAAAACAAAATAGTTATTTTCTGGCAGAGTTTACAATGCACATATTATATAGCTTAGAAGAAATGCATCTCCCCCCACAGAATATCCTACATTTGTATTGAATTTTTCATTCATGTTGTTAATTCCTGTCAGTAAATAGCTGGGAAAAGTAGTGAATGACAGCAAATAACGTTTTGTTTTCTAAACTGAAATTGATACAGACCACACACATTTCTCAATATGAAAAACATAACATTGTGACATTGTAATGTGAGAGGACAGACGTAATCTGTTTTGTATCATACGGTGTTAAAAATTACTTGTGTAAAAGGAAAACCAGGAGACCATAAAATAGCGCCATAGCTGTGTGCACCATTTTGTTTTTTTGTTTTTTTATTTATTTATTTTTTTTGCTGGAAACCTTTAACCCTTTGCGTGTCAGAGAGGCAATCAACACATTTGTTTGCATAGCCCTCTGGAACTCAAAGTGTTAAGGGTCATGAGGGACAAAAGTGGAGAGATTACGTGCACCAGCTAACTGCACCAAGGGGGGTGGGGTGGGGGTTTACCGATTTAAAAACGTAACCCTTTGAATGCCAGAGGGGTACGGGACACATTGCAAACCAATGCGTTCCGTACCACTCAGGCACTCAAAGGCATAAGAACCAGAGGGGTCTGTCATGCATTGCTGCACATTTCTCTGGTCTTTACAAAGCAATGTGTTGCACAACCCCTTGCTTCATAAAGGGTTAAAGGAGCTTTCATTTTTTTTTATGAAAAATATATATGCTATAGAGCTTTTCTTGATATAGAAAACAAGGATACTGCTGTGAGATTTTATTTCACACAGAAGCGATTACAGCTCAAACAATTTTTTTTTAAACAAAATTGTTAGCTTAAGTGCCAACTGATGTAAATAAGGCACTTTATTCTTTCCTATAGTGAGCTCTGCGTGAGAGCTTGAGTGAGACTTCATCTCGCCATGGTAAGTGATACGCACATCACCATCTTGTGGTCACCGCAAAAAAGTGCAGTTTAATAAGTACACATTTGAGCTAGCAGCAAGAGTATCTTTGTTCACTCAACAGGATAATCTCTGCAACAAATATTTTATATAACGTTACCACTATTTTAACCTCTTGAATGCTAAGAGTTATTAAACATATTTTAGGGAAATGTGCTGGATACCTCTATAGCACTCATGAGGTTAAAAGTCCCACTTAAATAAATGGGGATTTTTTTGTGTCTCCCCCCCCCCCCCATAATGCAGTTGGTTGGTGCCAGAATTGTTCCACATTTGTTTCTGTGCATATGGCCCTGAAGTGCGCTAGTAATAAATAGTTTGCAAGTTCTGTATAGACAATAAAATCCTAATGTTCAGCATTATTGTAAACATCAGTACACATGTAAAATGCAGCTAAGTCTGACTTACATTTCAGCATTTTTTCATTCCCCCCCTCCCCAAAATAAATTGGTGTAAAACACAGATCCATACACGGCCAACCATATATTTGGCATCTGTCATTAAAATGAACAGTAACAGTGCAAGTAAGGAATGCAAAAAAATTGCTAGTGCAATAGAACGGAGAAGCACACGCAATATTGCTGATTAAAAATCACCAGTTCCATTTTCTTTTTGTAGGAGTTACTGGGATAGCAATGAGAACTGTTTTCTTTTCTCCATAATCATCCATTAATGCCCAGATCGGTCTTGAAAGTTCTTCTGTGCTGCTTCAGACCTAGACCTTTGCAATTATTCACCCAGCCGCCTTTGGCTTGGAAGCTGGTCTGTTCGTGAAATGCCCATTCCATTTACTGAGCAGTGTTCCAAAGCAGGACTGTCTACAAACAGGCGGGCTATGTAGTGTTTTTCAGTTCTTTTTTTTAAAATAAACCGTTTGAAACAAAGTCTACACCTCGGCAGGCAAGCACTGTATTTTTTCTTATTTTATATATATATATATATATATTTTTTTTTTTGCATGAACTGTGCACAGATTTCATGGCAGTGTCGAAAGAGCTTCAACAGTCCGATTTCAGTTTATCTAAGGAATTGTCAATTTTGGTTAAAGTCTTTTTGATGCGTAAGGCTGTGAGTCTGGCAGATGGATTTTGATACCAGCATTCCTTCATCAGCTTGGCAAGTGATGTTAGTGTCTGGAAAGAAAGGGGAGAAGTGAATTTCCTGAACATTGAAGGCGGACACTATATTCCTCTTGATGCAGATTTTTATAGTGATACCTGTGAATAATATCTATGACAAGATCAGAATGTTCTTAAAAATACAGTGCTATGATATGTTTGCACTTAACCCTTTGAGTGCCTGTGGGTATGCAAAGCAATGCTTTGCATACCCCTCTGGCACTCAGAGAGTTAAAAGTAATCCTCTGAATGCAAGAGAGAAGACCACTATCAATCACTATCTATTTACACTCTGTTATGCAGTTGCTTTAGCCCGGTTCCTTTCAGTATATCAACCTCAATATTAACCCTTTGAGTACTGGGGGGGGGGGGTCCCAACACTGCAGAAAAAATGCTTTGGACACCCTTCTGGCACTCAAAGGGTTAAGAGGAGGTGGGATGGAATGCGGCTACCAACCTGAAAATTCATCTAAGGTGCAATGTGACATTTTACCAGTGTTGTCTGTACCCCTTAAAGGGATAGTAATGTTTCACAATAAAAGCAGCTCCGATTAATCTTCATAGTATTTGGGCCATGGACAGTGTTATTTCAATACTGTCAAAATTGTAATTCAAGAGTGATTGAATGATAAAGTATCCCCCTTCCGCCCCTTTTACCTAGTGTAAGCCACCGCCCCTCAGATGTGGAATCTGGTCCTGGGACCGGACATATCACAGCAAGGGACAATCTTCTTACTGTGAGAACAATGAAAACCCTGCCCCCATTGACAGGTTTTTCCTTATGCTCACTGAAGCTTGTCCCTCTCTGTGATCCATCCAGACAGTCTTGCTGCTCTGAGGTGAGCAGTGTTACATCAGTAAAAGGGGCAGGAGGGGGATACTTTATCATTCAATTACTCTTGAACTACAACTCTGACAGTATTGAAATAACGTTCTCTGTGGCCCAAATACTATGAAGATTAATTGGAGCCGCTTTTATTTTGAAACATTACTAACCCTTTAAAGGACCAGAGTGGTGTGCAACACATTGAGGAGCAATGCTTTTCACACCCCTCTGCTCCTCAGGAATGATGGGAGTTGCAACCTGTCAGCAGCTGGAGAGCCTCACGTTTCCCAGCACAGATTTAAAGGTGTCCGGTTTACAAAGGTATCCTGGTATGCTACTAGTATAGAAAAGTTCCAAGAAATAGTAAACTAGACAACCCTGATACCCCCCAAAAATATTACAAATATAACCTAGCTGTCTTTCTTTTAATTGGCAGAAGAAAAGTTACATTTTATAAACAATGCAACGTTATTAAAAAAAAAATGCATAATTATGGGTAATGTAAAAAAATGTAGCTAGTCTGGATTCACCATTAATTAAGAAAGGTTTTTGTCAGTCATGTGTTTCCTTTTTCTATGCTCATCCATTAATTGCCAGCGACCCAACACAGAGAATACAATGACAGTTGTGCACCTATACCAACACTTTACCAACATAGAGTGACATCAGGCTCACAGGAGAGGAGTCACAAAAAACAGATCTCAACAAGCAAGATTGTAAACCAGTGAGAGCATCTGGATTCCTGGTAAAGTGGGAAGAGAAGTACTGCATATTCTAATAAACCAATACAGTGTACACACCACTTAATTTTTAATGCATTTGGAACTGATGGTTGCTGCTGCAGACTACTCATTGGAAAGAGCTTGTCTTCATTGGTCATGAAGTGCAAATAAAATATTTCTTTAATTCTTTATATTTTAGTGTAAGTAGCCCCTCTTCATGAATGCTTACAGCCCTTATTTAAAGGAGCAGTAAACCTCAATTAAAAATATTTTGTAGAGCTTTCCTCTAGAATAAAACCCACGTTATTTGCAATTCCAAGAGGTGAAACTCTCAAAAATTATTTCTGTATTCAGAAAGGTTGTCACCTTATCTCAGCCCACAAACAGACAATCTCACACAATGATAACTTGGCATATGTCTAATTGCATGCATTCAAAATGCTTTGCTGCCAGGTGGCGCTGTTGCTGCATCCATCTATGGAAAGACTGTTTGTGGCACTGGTTTTTACAGGCAGCAATATCAACAGCGCCACCTGGCTGGACAAGAATTAAAAGTCAAACTATCAAAATAAATAAATAAATATGCGCTAGTTTTGACTGAACCATCTCCCATCAGGAGTATCCCTGTTTTATGCAGCAGAAGAAAAAATGCAATATAATTTTATATTAAAGGTTTACTGCCCATCTAAGGTGTTAACGCTAAAATGATGAAAATAATCTGATTTTCACTTCTATCACACTGAAGAAGTAATTTACTCCCGTTATAACAAAAGTACACAAGTTTTTTGTTTATCACAGCCAAGTTAAATATGGGTAAAGCATGGTACCATGTTAGCCACAGAAAATACAGGAGACTAGCAGAGTAAACATGATACACTTATTGACTGAGTGGCTTTGGAGGTAAGCTTTCAAGACAACTAGAAATCTTCTTCAGGCGGAATAAGAATGAAGGCTCAATACACAATATTTATTATTTATTCATTCTTATTATTCCTGAATAAGAGTCCTAGTTGTCTTGAAAGCTTGCATCTTAAAGCCACTCAGACAATAAATGCATCATGTTTTACTCCGCTAGTCTCCTGCAAGTTAAATGTGTACAAACATAAAAAGTTGTCCTGTTCAACATGTAATGGAACAGTGCATTCAAATACTTACTGGGTCTGAGAACCATCTATTGGGAATGTTTGGCCTTTGTTGATCCACACAGACAACTTTCTTCATATCTTCAAAGCTAGGGTCATTAGGCACTACGTCATAAAATGGTGGTTTGTAGTCTTCTACAATGCCTGTATATATATAAATAAATTGATATTAAGAGACATTTTTCAAACTTTCTTTTCCTCATCAGAAAGGGAAACCAAGCTCATTATTCATCCAGCTAAATATTGAGACCATACCAACCACACCATAAGGTGGAAGTTTCCACTGCTGCACATGGGGCATTTAACCCCTTGAATGCTAGAGAGGTACCCCCCCAAGGTGGACAGATCAAAGCGAAGACAACAGATTAAATCGATTCAAAATCTGCCAACCAGCAAAGGACCAGCATTGCAGATTATGATCCATTCCCTCAGCATGGCTTCACAACAAAAAATGTCCCATGTTCCCCTGACCCTTTAAAGGGATAGTAATAGTTCGTTTTATCTTTATTTTATTTTGTAGGTATTAAAAAAACATGAAGAACGATATAAGTCTTATCTCTCAAAACTTTATTCACAAGCAAAGTATCCCCCCCCCCCCGTTCAGCCAGATCAGAAGGGAGGTGCCCAGGTAGACTGTTATCTGTCTGGTCTTACAATCATATTCACATCTGAGAAGAGATGGCCTACACTAGGAAAAAGGGGCAGGAGGGGGAAACTTTGCTTGTGAATATCTCTTAAACCATAAAGGTTTGAGAGATAAGACTTATATCGTTCTTCATGTTTTTTTAATGCCTACAAACAAGTTAAAACGAAGTATTACTATCCCTTTAAAGCTGCTTGCTACAGTACCGGGAAGACCAGCACAATAGCAAAGGGTGCTAAGAACCACCGGGTTCTATCAGGCTACCTTTGATCTTTAGATATTGGAACGCTTAAGGTTTGATCTAGGAGTGTGGCTTCACACTTAGAGGAACTAGTACAAGAATGAAATAACAAACTGGGACATTATCAGCTTATTTAACTATAAAGGAACCAATGATGGACAATGTACAGGAATCGAATTTTCAGTCGTAACAGTGGAAAGTATTTATAAAATATTTGCTTCCTGTACTATCAAACTAAATGGTTATGTTATTCAAATTATTCAAGATTATGCCCCTACAAGTAGCCACAGTGATGATGAAGTTGAAGAATTTTATGATTATTTATTACGCCTCTACAAACAGTTCTTATGTATGGCTGTGAAATATGGACACTGAAATCCAAAGCTATACAAAGACATAACCCCTTAACACCTTAAGGACTGGCGCATGTGTGGCTGGCACAAAGAACAGGGAACATTTTTTTTTTTTTTTTTTTACAGATCCGATTCAGGGCGATTCAGGGCTCAATGAATTCCATGACATGCCAGGACCACCACTGGTCCTTAAGTGCTGGACAGTTGTGATGATCCTGGCACGGCATTGGATGTTAAGGACCAGTGACGTGCCACAAAGAAGTATGGAGCGCTGAATTCTGAACTTAACAAAAGACAGAAAAACGTGTGCATGGATTTGTCAGTAAACAAAGGTCTATGACATCACTGAGAGAATAAAGTGCCTAAAATGGAAATGGGCAGGCCACATAGCAAGACAGAAAATTGACCAAACCAAGGGAATGGATTCCATATGATACTAAACACCAAAGAAGAAGACAAGATGGGTAGATGAAATTACCATCACAAAGCAACAAAAAGCACAAGACTGAAGTTGCTGTAAACTTGCTGAGGAGGTCTTTATCCTGCAGTGGATTGACATCTGAAGACGATATTATATAAATATATATATATTTTTTCCCCCGAAGTCTGTACTGCCAGCACTCACTCTATCGTGTGGTGTCAATATCTGGGTGCGCGTCTGATTAAAGATAGATACATACAGTTCATCAAGGAGTAGACGGCACTCTCAGCATAGCTGAGGCCCCGCAATGTGGCCCGAAACGTCGATCTTAATAAACACAGAGTGATTTTCTCCACTGCTATATTATATATATACTAGCTGAACAGCCCGTTACACGGGCCACAGTGCCTCTGGCAGCCGGTCGCGGGGCAGTCACGCGCAGCAGAGACTGCCCGCGCCACTGCTGATACAGAGCTGGAAGCTCCTTCGGAGCGCCCAGCTCTGTATCAGCCGCGGCGCGGGCAGTCTGTACTGCGCATGACTGCCGCACGCGCAGCAGTGTCTACTGCGCATGTCGGGCGTTACACACAACTTAGCGAATTATTATATAGGATATATATATATATATATATATATATATATATATATATATATATATATATATATACACATACATATATATATATATATATATATATATATATATATATATATATATATATACATACATACACATACATTATCTATCTATATATATCTTAACTATTGCTTTGAATAGGAGGATTTTTGTGTACTTGTACTTAACCTATAAATATTTTTCTCTTAGTCCTGAATGAGGGGACTTTTCCACCATAGTTCCTCTGTTCCACGTAGGAAGTAAAAGAAAATAATTTACAGCTACGATACAATAATGTCAGACAGTGTTAACCAGAAGATGTAAGCCTCTTTGCTCTCTTAAGCCTGTACTAATCTTTTTATGCAGGCTCAAGGAGAAGTTTTAACCCCATAAATCCTGACGAATCGAGAAAACAAAGACAAGGACATCCTTACAAGAAACAGTATATAAACTCATACAGTACCAGAAGTGTGTAACGTGTTGCACACCCGTCTGGCACTCTAAGAGTTATAGGTCTTGTGAAATCAACGCTGTTCAGGAATATTCCTCCATATGGAACAGGAAAATAAAATAATTAAGAGAAACTATAAAATGGTAAAAAGAGCACAATGGACCTTTGGGATTTTTCCACCACTGCTGTACACTATATGCTTTGTGCTTCCAAAGAGATCCATGGCACTGAGGGACAATGGCTTGAATACAACAAAGTGGAATAGTCACAGTTTTTTCAAAAAAGCAATATATTTGTGATTGCACATGTTTGGATGCAAGAGACATACCAACGCCTTGATGCTGAATAGCACATGATCCTAAATGAAGGGCAAAGTTAGCGAATATGCCTAAAATAACAGCAAAGCTAAAGGGATATTAATATTTAAAATGGAAAAAAAATATATATGTTGTACCGTTTACCCCCCTGAGTAAAACAAGGGTACTCCCACTGCTGAAAGGTGGTTTTAATCAAAAGTTATAACAGCTAAAACCTGAATTTTTTACATGCAATATCACAGTGGCCTGAAATTGTACAGTGGCGCTGTTGCTACACCATCCTATGGAGATTTATGGTCTACGGACCAGAGCTGTGCATAGAATGGTGTAACAACAGCGCCACTGTTCAATTTCAGGCCACTGTAATATTGCACCTAAAAAATTCAACTTTGAGCTCTAACTTATGAATAAAACACCTTTCAGTAGTGAGAGTACCCTTTTTTTACTCAGGGGGATAAACACTACAATATATATTTTTATACATATTAAGTATTACTATCCCTTTAAGCAGAACTTTCACCTATTAATAAGTCGCCATGCAATCATTAACCCTTTTGAGTGTCAGAGTGGTACGCAAAGCAATGCATTGCGTACCCCTCTGGCACTCAAAGGGTTAAGCATATGGTGACTACCTTGAAAATGTGTGTTTTAACTATCAAAAGTGGCAGATTCTAAAGAAATCTTTATCCTTTGGAGACTGGAAGCCAGGTAACAGAGCAGACATCTTGTCTGTGTGCCTGCGCCATCAGTCCCGGTCTCCTGTAAAGCATTGCAGTGTGCCACATGGTAACCAGAAGGGACTGACGGCGCAGGAGCGCAGACTACACTAACCTGGCCGTCAGCCTCCAAAAAGTAAAGATTTCTTTAGAATGTGCCACTTGTGATAGGTAAGATGTATTTTCAAGCTAGTCGCCATATTCTTAATGATTGCATGGTGACTTATTAATAGATGAAAGTTTCGCTTTAGCCAGGATTATGAAAATGTGCGCCAATTGCTTTGCTGAATTAGTTGCAATTGCCAATTGTCTCACAAAAAGGGAGGACACTATAGCCGCACCTACTTTCCCTGAACTGCACTCACACACAAAGCAAGCACAAACGTTCGCTAATTCTGAAAAAGTAATTTAGAAGCATTTTGGTGCTAATCACTTTGCCATCAAAAGTACACTGTAAATAGTGATTGCACACGCTTCTTGCATTCTGCTCTATATGCTGAAAGCTCTGTTATTAACCCTTTGAGTGCCAAAGGGATATCTTAAGCATCACCAGATATTTTTTTTTAACCCTTTGAGTACCAGAGGGGTATGCAACGCATTGCGTACCCCTCTGGCACTCAAAGGGTTACTCTGTTGGAAGAGAAAGCAAGTAACATGAAAGGGAAGGAAAGGTGATTTTGCACACATTCCTAAACTGAGAAAAAATGTAAATATTTAAATTTAGCCTACATTATGGCATCCTCCTTCCAAATACAAACCCTTAAATTAAAGCGTTAGTAATACTTAATTTTTATAAAGTTTAATTTTGTTCATATTAAAAAAGTAAACAAAATGATGTAAGCCCCGTTACTTAAAGGGTTGGTAATGCACAAAATAAAGCTGATGCTATATGCTACATTTTACAAAAATAAAGTATTTGGAAAAAGTCCTATCTCTCAATCCTTTATGGTTTGAGAGATACCCTCTGCTAAAGATCCCCTTTCCCTCCCCTTCTCCGGACGTCAGCTGTACGCTGACACCAGGAGTTCCTGGTCCAGGGACTAACAGGTGGCTCTTCAGCAGAGCCGCAATAGCGCAATTTAAAAAGAAATTCTTCATTGGAACAGAAAGTGTGCCTGGTTTGCAAGCATACTTTTTAGACCGTTCCAAAGAAGTACTTCTTTTTAAATCACGCTATTGCTGCTCTGCTGAAAAGCCTCCTAGTGTCGGCCAACACGGATCTCCTTTTGTCAGCTTCACAGCTGACATCAGGAGAAGGGGAGCTTTAGTGGAGGATCTCTCTCAAACCATAAAGGTTTGAGAGATAGGAATTTCTCCAAACACGTTATTTTTGTAAAATCTAACATACAGCATCAAGCTTATTTTGGGCATTACTAACCCTTTAAAGTTGTCTAGTTTTATAGCTTTACAATGTGTTGCGTACCCCTCTGGCACTGAAAGGGTTAAAGCCACCCCCCCCTCCCCAGACATCAGCGCTCTAACGGACAGATCGAGATTCTGATCATTTGACCGTACACTCTCCAGCAGAGACAAAATAGCATGGTCTACAATGAAATACTTTATTAGAGCGGTCTACAAAGTGTGCCTGCAAACCAAAAGACGTTAAACACTTATTACTATAAAACTAGACAACTTTAAGGAACGGGACTTGCACAGTTAGGTTTACTTTTTAATATGAGCAAAATTAAACTTTGTGAAAATGAAGTATTACTATCCCTTTAAAAAGAGGTGGGAGTGGTATTTATGACACGTGGATCTGTGATGGTTGTTTTAAATTACGCCCTTCGCAGACTGGAGAGGTGCAGCCACCTAGAATAAACTTTGTTGTCTCAATTTTAGGAAGTCTTTAGTGCTACTTGGTTTGCTCCATAACTGCACCACTTTTTAGTACATCAGGATTACTTCTTCCAGTAAACCCCTTCGCATCCAGTGACGTGCCAGGACCGTCATGGCTGTCCGGCACTTAAAGGGATAGTAATACTTCGTTTTATCTTTATTTTATTTTGTAGGCATTAAAAAAACATGAAGAACGATATAAGTCTGATCTCTCAAACCTTTATGGTTTGAGAGATATTCACAAACAAAGTTTCCCCTCCCGTCCCTTTTACCTAGTGTAAGTCATCTCTTCTCAGATGTGGAATGCAGTCCATTGACCAGACAGATAACAGCAGGGGACACTCTTCTTTCTATTAGAACAAAGAAATCCCTGCCTCCTTGACAAGTTTTTCGGGTTTTTCCCTTATCTTAATTGAAGATTGTCCCTCACTGCAGTCTACCTGGGCACCTCCTTTCTGCTCTGGCTGAGCAGTGTTACATTAGTAAAATTGGTGGGAGGGGGATACTTGATTATTGAATTACTCCTAAACTACAACTCTGACAGAATTGAAATAACACTCTCCATGGCCCAAATACTATGAAGATTAATAAGAGCTGCTTTTATTATGAAACATCACTTTAAGGACCAGTGACGGTCCTGGCACGTCACATACTTTTTACTCACAGAGATCCTGCAGGAGCGATGGGAGTAATAGCTGGGACTGAAATTGATCGCTCCAAGACTGGAGCAATCTCTTTCAGTCCCCCATTCGGTGTGCTGGCACACGTGATCAGTCACGTGGGACGGCACGTCAAAATTTCCTATGTCCCCAGGACTGCTGGTCCTTAAGGGGTTAAGAATGCAAGTGTGCAGGAGGCATGTAAAGTCTGCTTAATATTCAGCATGCCCCATGGTGTACTTCAGAAAAGTCACGCAAACTTTATGCAAACTCAACAGTGAGGATTGCCAAGGAATGGACTTCGAAATACACTTGGCATTTATCACACAGCTACAAACCAACAAGGCCGTTGAGGTTTTGTTTACTTGTGTAACTTAACACTCCCCCTGAGACTAAACAATCATTAATGCTTGGGCTACAATGGACGCAGTTTAACCCTTTGAGTGTCAGAGGGGTAAGGAATGCATTACTTCATTGCCAATGGGGAGTGAAAATGTAGCCCTAGAGAGTAGAAATGAAATTCAGCCCTGGTGGGTATGTTATGGCTTGCAGTGGCAAGTAACTTTTCAGGTCTGACTAGTAGCAAAAGACTTAAAATTATAAGCCTTGTATATATATATATATATATATATATATATATATATATATATATATATATATATATATATATATATATATATATATATATTTTTTTTTTTTCCTTCTTTTATTTGTACCCACCCACATGAAGAATCTGTTTTACTTATTATTACTTATTATAATTAATAATGCCATGAACACAACTCGTTTTGTGTAGGACAAAAGGCAGAATGGTTTTTAGTTTCACACAGCTGAGCTGCTGTCCAGGAAAAAGTTCATATTTAACAGGAGGCAAAGTTCATCCATGTTATCTGAACGTTATCTCAATGAAAGCACGGTCAATGAGATTACCTTTTGGGACTCTAATAATTTTCCTAGCAATTAATTTCAAAGTATTCCCTAGTAATACCTGGTAAGGCAATCTGCCACATTCCGCCTTGTTCACATGGTCGAATCAGTTGCAGAAACATGCGTAAAGGGATAGTAATGGTTAATTTTAAGTTGATTTAATATTGTAGACATTAAAAAGGGATTATCATCAATGTAAGTCTTATCTCTCAAACCTTTATGGTTGGAGAGATATAACTTGCTAAAGTTACCTTTTCCTGGCTGTTATACTCAAGTCTGCCATCTAGCTGTCAGCTGCAGAATCCAGTCATTTGACCAGACAGAGGCTCTTCAGCAGAGCTGAAATCATGCTATTTAGAAATAAATACCTGATTGGAACGGTCTAAAAAGTGTGCTTGCAAGCCAGTCACACTTTGTAGACCGTTCCAAATTAAGTATTTATCTTTAGATATCGTTATATCGGGGCTGCTGAAGAGCCACATCTGGTCAAGAGACCAGAATCTGCTTCTGACAGCTTTACAGCTCGTCAGGCAGAAAGGGGAGGGACCAGAGAACTTTATTTTCCTATATCTCTCAAACCATAACGGTTTGAGAGATACAAATAAGTGCAAGTACTCTCTTTTAATTGTATAAACCATATAGTTAATACTTTTTTTCTGACATTACTATCCCTTTAAAACAGGCTTCACATAATAGATCTCATTGCCTTATATGGGATAATTCATAACTGACTTACAGATTCTCATTTTCAACATTTTCAATGTTAGTCTTGTGTTGTTGCACATGTGAACTACGCCCTAGTTATTGTCAGAATACAACACAAGGATCTTTGCCAACTGTTATCGTGTTCTGATGAATAAGAAGTATATTACTTTGCAAATGAATCTCTATGAGTGTTTCCCAAAACCTGAGTAGTGACATGTATGTGTCATGGAATGCACCAAAGCTTAGTATGCCACACAAATACAGAAAAATTCAGTATGTTTTATTGCTTTTTCATTCACTCATGTAAAAGGCATTTTAAAGGGATAGTAATGTTTAATTGTAAGTTTCTTTAATGTTGTATGCATTAAAAACATAATTACATCAATGTAAGTCTCATCTCACTGGCTAAAGTTCCCCCCTCCAGGTTGTTTCAGAGAAGTCAGCGCTATTGCTAACAGCAGCAGATTCCTGTCATATAACCGGACAGCGGCTCTTCAGCAGAGCCGCAATCTCGTTATTTAGAAATAAACAATTGAAACTATCTACAAAGTGTGCTTGCAAACCAAGCACACTTTGTAGACCGTTCCAATAAAGTGTTTATTTCTAAATAGCGTGATTACGGCTCTGCTGAAGAGCTGCCGGCTGGTCCTGTGACCGGAATCTGGTGCTATCAGCTAGAAGACAGAATTGTCTGAAACAGCCTGGAGGGGAGAACTTTAGCCAGTTATGTCTCTCAAACCATAAAGGTTTGAGAGATGAGACTTACATCAATTTAATTATTTTTTTTAATGCCTACAATATTAACCCCTTAAGGACCAGCGGTCCCGGGGTGTGCGGTCCTTTAAGGACCACATAGGAAAGTTTGACGTGCCGTCCCACGTGACTGATCACGTGGGGCGGCATGCCGAATGGGGGACTGAAAGAGATCGCCCCAGTCTTGGAGAGATCAACTTCAATCCCCGGTATTACTCACCGGAGCGCGGCGAGTAAAAATACGTGACGTGCCAGGACCGTCACTAGTTCTTAAGTGCCAGACCAGCGTGACGGTCCTGCCACGTCAATGGTCCTTAAGGGGTTAAAGAAACTTACAATTAAACATTAATATCCCTGCCAATGGCAAACTATGAGAAAAGGGGGTGTTTGTGTTTTTCTAAAAACCCTTCTTACTGTCCCAGCGAGATCAAAGGGAACCAAAGCCTTAGGATCCCAGTAATGACCAATATTTTCTGCTATTTTGTATACGACTGTCATGGGCAGCGAACTGTCCACTGCTGCTGAACTACAATTCCCATCATCCTCAGCAGTTTCAAGCGTAAGTCAGCTCTTCTGCACAGGGACCTCATTTCCTCTGGTTTTGCCTGTCACAATAACAGTTACTAGGTTGCTAATCTCTGGCCTATTCATTGGTCTTTAGAAACAGTATTGCACAAAATAAATTCTAGGTATTGTTATTGGACACTTTATATTCTTGGAAAGCCCTCTCTAGGAATCTGGGTGTGCCCCCGACAAAAGGAAGAAGGGTATTGTAGATGGGGGAGAGGCACATGAATAGCTGAGAAATATACAGAGACTTGGGAGGAGACCATTAGCTGACAGAGGTTTTGAGGTTACGTTACCTTACCTAACCTGTCAGCCCAGAAAGATTTAAATCTACGCACAAAATGTGCCCTGAGCTTCTGTATTTATAGAATCCTTGTTTTGTGATTTTTAATCCGCACTTTTTTTTTCCAATGGGGCAGAGAAAACTACTTAACAATATATATCCGTGCAGTTTGTAAGGCTCTCATTAGTGAGCACTAACAATGAAAAATGAAATTGGATTATATGTCATTTTAAATATGATGCACTTCTAGGCAGCATCTATAAAATGAAGATATTTTATGCAAGATACTTCTAATCCTAAACTTGCATTTTTAAAGGGATATTAATACTTAACCCTTTGACTGCCAGAGGGGTACGCAACTCATTCGTACCCCTCTGGCACTCAAAGGATTAATATGTGAAAATATATATAATGCAGTGTCTATCCCCCTGAGCAAAACAAAATAAAACACCCCTGAAAGGTGTTTTATTTAAAAGTAATTACAGCTCAAACTTGATTTTTTAGGTGCAGTATCACAGTGGCCTGAAATTGTACAGCGGCGCCATATACAGGTTTATGGTCAAATGACCAGATCTGTCCACAGGATGATGTAGCAATAGCGCCACTGCATAATTTCAGTTCTCTGTGATACTGCACCTAGAAATTCAAGTTTGTGCTGCAATAACTTTTGAATAAAAATGCCTTTCAGCAGTGTGAATGTCCTTGTTTTACTCAGGGGGATAAACCCTACTATATATATATATATATATATATATATATATCTATATATATATATATATATCTATATATATATATATATATATTTTTTTTTTACATATTAAGTATTACTATCCCTTTAACGCTTTGAGAGCCAGAGGGGTATGCGTTGCGTACCCCTCTGGCACTCAAAGAGTTAATGCCTGTGTATACTATGCTATACAGACAATTTGGCTGTGCTTGTGCAGCGCTAATGTGGTGGTATTTCAGCCCACTTACAGACATTAAAATAATCTTCTGACACACTGATCAATATTTCTATGGTAAAGGGAGTCCTGGAATAAGACTTATCCCCAGACTACATATTTTATTATTATATATGTATGGAAGGCAAGGTTTTAGGCCTCAGAAACCAAACTGAGAATTTTTACAGATGCTAACAGGGAGTATACGATATTTACGTGTGTATAACGCCAGATAATTTTAGGTGTTAAGTTTCCTTTAAAGGAGACCTAAACTTAAAGGGATAGTAATACTTAATACGTAAAAAAAATATATATATATATTGTAGGATTTATCCCACCTGACTAAATCAAGGGTATTCCCACTGATGAAAGCTGTTTTATTCAAAAGTTACTACAGTCCAAACTTTATTTATTTATTTATTTTTTAATTGTATAGTGGTCCTGTTGATGCATCACACTATGGACAGCTCTAGTCAACTGACCATAAATCTCCATAGGATGGTGTAGTAACAGCGCCACTGTACAATTTCAGGCCATTGTGATACTGCACCTGCAATAACTTTTCAATAAAACACCTGTTCGCAGTAGGAGTACCCTGGTTTTACTCAGGGGGATAAACCTTACAACATTATTATTTTTTTTTTTTTACATTTCAAGATTTGCTATCCCTTTAATGAACAAGTCACGCTTCAATTTGTTTAACCCTTTATGGACCAGGAGTGTGCACAGCATTGTGACAGACCTTATAAATTTTCTTTCCTTAATCCCTTAACGACCGGCTGCGCATGCACGCAGCAGTCACTAAAAGACCACAGAGCATGTTTTTTTTTATTTGCTGATCCGGCTCAGGGCTCCCTGAACGGAGTGCAGCCGCGCGGGGAGACCTGAAATTCATGACGGTCCTGGTACGTCATGGGTCGTTTAGTCACTTTTACCCGTGATGTACCAGGACCGTCAAGGGTCGTTAAGGGGTTAAAGGAATAGTAATGTTTCGCAATAAAAACGTAGTATTTGGGCCATGGAGAGTGTTATTTCTATACTGTCAGAGTTGTAGTTCAAGAGTAATTGAATGATAAAGTATCCCCCCCCATTTTTACTGATGTAACACTGCTCACCTCAGAGCAGAAATGTGGTGTCCAAGTAGATCGCAGAGAGGGACAATCCTCAATTAGCACAATGAAAAAAAAAAAAAATCTGAAAAACCTGTCAAGGGGGGGGCAGGGTTTTTATTGTTCTCACAGTAAGAAGACTGTCCCTTGCTGTGAGCTGTCTGGTCTTAAGACGATATTCTACATCTGAGGGGAGGTGGCTTATATTAGGTAAAAGGGGTGGGAGGGGGGATACTTTATCATTCAATTACTCTTGAACTACAACTCTAACAGTACTGAAATAACACTCTCCATGGCCCAAATACTATGAAAGCAATGTGTTGGATACCTCTCTGGCACTCAAAGGGTTAATAAGACTCATCACAGCAATTCTGGGATAATCCGTTGTACTATGGGGACAAAAAGTACTTGCTACTCAACTTAAATGGATCTTTTAACTACTTGAATGCCAGAAAAGTCTCCAAAGAGTTTGTTTTCATGTAGCAGTCAAATATCCATTTACATACTTTTTTGCATTATATCTGCTGTTTCCTATAGAAGATTGTAATTGACAAGCACGCAGCTGGCTACAACAGAAATCAAATGCAATTACTTAAATAAAAATAAAATAATACTTAATATATGGATGGTTGGGGATGACTGGAGTTGTAGTCTCCAACAAGATGGGGTGCTGACAGTTTCTTACCCTTGACCTATTTTAGGGGGCTGCTTTCCCTTTAAAAGCTCAACTATCTTGAAGTATATTTATCATCTCTAAGATGTCACTTTGCAGCCAGAAGCAGTCAGCCTCCTCCACAAGTTGGCAGAGTGTGCCAGGCAAACACGACAACATAGCAACAAAGTATCTTACAACTGGGTGATAGTTCAGGTCTAAAATGCAAGACAACATACTTACAGCTCTCAAAACAGCAATTAAATCCAGAGATTCCAAGAAAGAAAACAGGCGGTATTAAAGGGGAATCGTACCCTGGGAATGAGTGGTTTTTAATTTAAAGTGCACAGGTCACCCAAAAACAAGTTTAATTTATTTTTCCGAGAATTAAAGTCTGCCTATATGCTGAATTTTCTATTTTACAGAAAAATGGCTAATTTTAATAGCACATTGCAGCATTTAACACCTTTAAGTGTGAGAGGGGTACGCAACACATTGGTCTGCAATGTGTTGCGTGCCCCTTTGGAACTCAAAGGGTTAATGTGAATTAATTGCACAGTATGTTAACTAGTTATATTTGAGCTGAAACTTACTGCTCACTGTGCTTTGGAAATGACCCCAGTGTGTGGGCTCTGCATAGATTCATTCGTAGCATAGTGTGTGTGGTAATTCTGGCCCAGAACAAACTAATTAGCATAAAGTGCCGCAGCTGGGAAGTCTATGGATTTGCCCCAGAGACTCCAGTTTTGACACTGCATTAACGGATCTCTGGAGCAGGAGCTGATTCTCCGGATGTGAGGAGTTTCTAATGCCCACTTCTGCTCCTTCCCAGCCTGTTTCTCCCATTTACCTCCCTCCTTCCCCACCCTTATCCATGTCAGTTAAGCCCCACCCCTTTGATGGTAATGGTGTTATTTATCTCCCCATCTACCCCAGAGCAGTCCCCTCCAGGGAGTCCATAAGACAAAGTTCCCAGGTATGACAACGTGCCACAAAGAAATAAAGGCCAAAACACTAAGGGTGGGGCTCGCACCAGTATATGTAACAATTAACCCTGTAATAATAAAGACATAGTAGTCTGGGCGCACGCAGGATCAAAAATCATATATATACAAGAAATAAAGGGGCATTTCTCCAAAATAATTTCTACTACAAACAAATGACTAGCACAACATTTAGACAGATTTTAATTCTCCTTAACCCCTTAAAGGGATAGTAATACTTCGTTTTATCTTTATTTTATAGGCATTAAAAAAACATGAAGAACGATTTAAATCTTCTCTCAAACCTTTATGGTTTGAGAGATATTCACAAGCAAAGTTCCCCTCCCACCCCTTTTACCTAGTGTAAGCCATCTCTTCTCAGATGTGGAATGCAGTCCATAGACCAGACAGATAACAGCAGGGGACAATCTTCTTCCTATGAGAACAATGAAAGCCCTGTCCCCCTTGACAAGTTTTTCAGGTTTTTCCCTTATCTTAATTGAAGACTGTCCCTCTCTGCAATCTACCTGGGCACCTCCCTTCTGATCTGGCTGAGCAGTGTTACATCAGTAAAAGGGGTGGGAGGGGGATACTTTGTCATTGAATTACTCTTGAACTACAACTCTGACAGAATTGAAATAACACTCTCCAATGTCCAAATACTATGATGATTAATTAGAGCTGCTTTTATTATGAAATATTACTATCCCTTTAACGACAAGAAGCAGAGTGTTCCCGTTAATGGATTACAGGGTATCCCTAGCGGTGTGCCGGAACAGAAGTTGACAGTCTGGCACATCCAGGGTCATTAAGGGGTTAAAATAAAGTAAACAGATATTAGGGTGACATCCGCTTTAGACTAGACAGACATAGGTTCATACCCTTTTAAATCTCATGTACACCTAGCCACATATATAAACAATGAAACACCAAAATAGATTCCCCATTCATCTGAAGGCAGCTGTGTATGACCATTTCACCCCTCACGGTTTATCCAAATGATAAGAGCAGTGTAAGGCATGATTTGGGTAAATGAATAAATACGAGATAAGAGTTCCACTGAAGTGAAATACTTGTGTACTAAATTTAAACCAATTATCAAAGTTTTATGGCTTTATTAGTTTTATTACAGTATTACAGGCCTGATAAACTGTGGCCAAACATGGTGACTTTTACCTCTTATTTTGAAAGATTTTAGAACTTTTTGCCAAAGGGAAAGGAAAACAAATTGCGGTCTAGGACTACACAATATGTTGATGGTTTTGAACCCTTTTCGTTTTTTGTTGATAATGACTAACTTAGGAGTCCTTCATAGAACAACAGATATCTATTTTGCTTAGTATCTGCATTTTATATTATATATAGTGATCTTTGCACACATTAACATAGGTGATGAGGCTTGGGAAAAAACAGACTTGCATCCAAGTCCAGCCTCTGCCATTTCACACTTATTGATCCAAAGGCAAAAAAGCAAAACACAAATCAAAAAACAAACTCTACTGAAGTAAATTCCTATTAGCGTACAGTTAAAAAAAAAAAGAAAAAAAAAAGAAAAAGGCAGCTGGTTGTCACACTATCCTGAATAATATCTGTTAATTATCAATCATTCTAATATCTTACCCACTACTGAAGTCAAGCTCACATGTCTGTAATTTCCTGGTTTAGATCTTGGCCCTCTTTTTGAACAATAGTAATAAATCTGCTTTCTTCCAATCATAGAGCACGTTGTCTGATGAGAGTGAATCAATAAATATTCTGTATAATAGTGTTGCTGTTCCAGAATTAAGTTCCTTAAGTAACTCTGAGTGTTTGCAATCTGGTTCACGTATCTTACTCACCATAACACTATTCATTTTCTTTTGTTGAAGACCGCTTTTTTTTTTTTTTTTTATACCTACTCGCAACAATGGGCGTCAGAACGCATGAATGTCTTGTAAGGGTCATTAAATTTGATCCAATAGTAAACAAAAAATTAGAAGTGGACTATAGGAAAGATCTAATGCTAATAAAATATAGCAACATCTGACTTGTATGAAGGATGACTAACTAGGTAAGTCTATCTGTTAAACAAATGAACACTTATTCCTAGGGTACAATTCCCCTTTAAGTCAAGAGTGGGCCATCATTAGTTCTTCAGCTGCTGTTGGACTACAACAACTCATAATTTTCAGGAAATGATGGGAGTTGTAGGCAGCTGGAGGGCTGAGATTGTTGGGAATTCAGATCCAGATTTCCCATTAGGCTATGTACTCAGCAGGGAAATACAAACATTGTGGTCCTTGAGCATGGCGAGTCTGGCCATTCACGCAGGATGTTTTAAAGGGATAGTAATACTTAAAAAAATTAAAAAATATATACTCTGTAGGGTTTATCCCCCTTAGTAAAACAAGCTCAAACTTGAATTTTTTAGGTGCAATATCACAGTGGCCTGAAAATTTACAGTGGAACTGTTGCTACACCATCCAATGGACTGTTCTGGTCTGTAGACCATAAACCTCCATAGTATGGTGTAGCAACAGCGCCACTGTAAATTTTCAGGCCACTGTGATATTGCACCTATAAAATTCAACTTTGAGCCGTTATAATTTTTTAATAAAATCTCTCTCAGCAGTGGGAGTACCCTTGTTTTATTCGGGACATAAACCCTACAACATATATTTTTTAACATCTTAAGTATTACTATCCATTTAAATAATAAAACGTGACCTGTTATAATACCTTTTGACCATTAATATTCAGTATCCCAGTTGAAAAACATCTTATTGGCCCAGCGATCTACTGCATATAATAATACACATAATTGTTTATTTTGAAAATTTTTACCCTTTGGGTGCCACAGACATATCCAACATATTGCCATGGGTTAATGCAATTATTTAGCAGTACATGACCCTCAACAAGTTATTTTCAAAGCTTGGCCCTGGATAAGGGGGTTGCTTTGGACATTCCTGCCCCTAGAGGGCACCAAATCATGAGCAGCATTTCAGATGTGCTTAAACACTGCCATTATGTCCAGTCTATAGGTAAATTTGGCCGTTGTATCAGGGTTTAAACCCCAGTAAGGCAGGTTAATTTGACACTTTAAATACATCATACACTGCCCAGTTTATTTACCAATAAAATGTCAGAGTAATGGCCACATCCACAAAGAAAATAGATTAAGTTCTGTGGGCAATCTGCAGCACAGGGAAAAACACAAAAATCCTACTCATTAGAATGGGTTAAATCTCTGAGATGTCTCCAAAGCATGGACACCTGTCTAGCATTCAACAGATTAAAAGTTCTATTAAGATCAATGGGGATTCTTACTTGTTCCCTTATAGGGCATCTAATTTGCCACAGAATTGTTCCACTTTTGATTTGTACATATGGATTCACATGTATTTTCTGAGCCAAGAAAACAAAGGTGGAACACGAGAAGAGCAGGAGTGAAGCCATGGCAAGGGAAGGGGTATTGCCACATCAGGGGTGTGGCCATGGCAGGGGAAGGGGTTTAGCCACGTCAGGGGCAGGAGAGTGGCCAGGGCAGGCGTGCGGCCATTGGCATAATTATGGATGCAGCCATTGGCAGAATTATCAGTGCCCAAGATGCAAATCCAGACTTGGGTGAGATGCACTCTAAAAACTGCTGGAGAGCCACTTGTTGCTCAATCCCATGCATAGTAAGAGTAAATAAACAAAATACACCGACTTACCATTGCTCACCATGCGTCTGGCTACTTCCCATAGGACCAGACCAAATGCCCAGATGTCAACCCTCTTGTAAGAGTCAAAACAATCCACTTGGATAGTTTCGTCTAAAACTTCAGGAGCCATGTAACGTTTTGTTCCCACGCGAGGATTGTTCCCGACATCGAGCTGGTTTGTGGATTGTGAATGCATTACCGCGAGCCCTGAAAACAACACACAAAATTAGCACTGAAACTTTCTGTATTAGCAGAGCTTGGGTTATAAGGGCCAATTAAACTGCACCACCATAAAGGACAAAAAAGAGCAGTGATTTAAAGGAATAGAAACATCAAAATTTAATTGGGTTATATCATTTTAAATGTCCATATTTAAATTTATTCAGTATTGTCGATGTTAAAAAATAAAAGTATATGGAGAAAGTCCTACCTCTCAAATCTTTATGGTTTGAGAGATATTCGCATCTAAAGAGCCCCCCTCCCTCATGTCAGCTGTAAAGCTGACAGAAGGAGATCTATGTCGGCCAACTAGAGGTGGGCTCTTCAGCAGAGCCGAAATCGTGTTATTTAAAAAGAACTACTTCATTGGAATGGTCTATGAAGTATGCTTGCAAACCAAGCATACTTTGTAGACTGTTTCAGTGAAGTCATTCTTTTTAAATAACACTATTTCGACTCTGCTGAAGAGCCGCCGGCTGGTCCCAGGACAAGGATCTCCTGCTGTCAGTACAGCGCTGACGTCACAAGAAGGGGAGGGAGGGGGAACTTTGATGGCGAGTATCCTTCAATCCATAAAGGTTTGAGAGAGGACTTTCTATAAATACTTTATTTTTTAACATCTACAATATTGAAATAAACTTAAAAATGGGCTTTACTAATAATTTAAATACCATGTGCTTCCAGCCAGCATCTGAAAAATATAGTTGTTTTATGTTTGCATTGTGAATTAATTTGCAGATTATCCTATACAGACAGAATTTGGTTATATTGTTTGTGTGCAGCTAAAACTATTAACTCTCTGAGTGCCAGAGAGGTATTCTAAAGCATTGCAACACAATGCTTTGGATACCTCTGGCATGCAGATGGCTAATGTATTGAGATTAGTTGCCACTCCTTCTATTCAGAAAGGCAGATACATCATCTCAGGCTTACTGACACACAATAAAACACTTTCACTTCTGAGACACCTATCAAGAGTACTGTTGTAATGGTAAAGCAGAGCAAATAGCATATTATATATATATTACAAAAATAAAGTATTTGGAGAAAGTCCCATCTCTCAAACCTTTATGGTCTGAGAGAGATCTGCCACTAAAGTTCCCCTTCTCCTGATGTCAGCTGTAAAGCTGACAGAAGGAGATCATTGTCGGTCGACACAAGGAGGCTCTGCAGCAGAGCCGCAATAGCAATATTGGAAAAGAATTACTTCATTGGAACGGTGTACGTGTGCTTGCAAATAGGGTTGCACCGATACCGATATCGGTGCCGATACCAGCATTTGCGCGAGTACGCATTTGCGCCAGCACAGATACCCTGTGTCAAGGTCGGTGCTGCAGAGAGGGAGCCCAGGGAGCAGCTCACAATGCTCCCTGGTCACCTCTCTCCCTCCTGCAGCGTTGGAGCGTTGCCGCGGGTTACCATGGCAACGCTCCAACGCCGACCTCTGCCGGGGCTCACGAGAGAACAGCAAGCACCCAGCAGAGGAGGGTAAGGGAGGCAAGATGGGGCAGCGGGTGTTGAAAGAGGCAGAGAGTGGGGTCAAGAGGGAGAAAGAGGCAAAAGGAGGAAGGACCAGGAGACAAAAGGAGGGGGGCCAAGAAGAGGCAAAAGGAGGGGGGATCAGGAGAGAGAGAGAGGCAAAAGGGTGGGATCAAAAGTCAAGTAGGGGGAGAAAGGGGGATCAAAACAGAGAGAAAAAGCCAAGGCAAAAGGAGGGGGCTCAAGATGGGGAGAATGAAGTAAAAGGTGGGAATCAAGTGGGGAAGAGTCAAAAGGGAAGAGTCAAGAGGTGGTGTGTGTGTGTGTGTGTGTATAATATATATATAATTGGTATCGGTGAGTACTTGAAAAAAGTATTGGTACTCGGTCTTCAAAAATCGGTATCGGTGCATCTCTACTTGCAAACCAGGCACACATTGTAGACCATTCCAATGAAGTAATTCTTTTCCAATATCGCTACTGCGGCTCTGCTGAAGAGCTGCCGGCTGGTCCCAGGACCGGGATCTCCTACTGTCAGCACATCACTGACGTCAGGAGAAGGGGAGGAACTTTAGCGAAGAACATCTCTCAAACCGTAAAGGTTTCAGAGACAGGACTTTCTCCAAATACTTTATTTTTCTAAAGTCTACTATACAGAATAAACTTATTTTAGGGTTTTACTAACCCTTTCAATGTCAGTAGGAATCAGTTGTTAGCACTAGATCGTCATGTCTATGTAGGCAGACATGATTCTTTCTGCTAAGACTCCACAAACTCCCCCACTCAGGAAGCATTCAATGGGAGGACTTTGGGAAGTGGAGTCTGCCTCCTTGGACAGGATATTCAGGGCCAATTTAGATATTCGTTTTGGGAAATCAATCCATGCAGATTTGATTCAGTGCTGCCATTCAGTTTTTTTGTCCAGATTAAGGTTAATGTGGGGTTAAAAGAGGGAAATTTTCGTGCATCTTTAAATCAATGGAAATGATTGTTTGTCCCTCTGACCCCTGGTGCAATTGTTTTTTCCCAGCATTGCTCCCCTTTAGCTTCCTGAATATGGCCCTTATTTACTGCTAGTAACAGAAAACCATAGATTAATCTTGTGACTATTACTGGGATCACAGCTATATGGCAGCAGTACAATGTCAGTATTGTGGTAGTATGGATACAAACACAGACTAGTAAATACACAAGAATGTGATGGCAACAATTACCTTGTTTAACCCTTCTAGTATCAGAGTTATCCAACACATTGCAATGCGCTGACTACCTGTCTGACACTCAAAAGGGTTACTGAAATATTTTTTGTAGATTTTTTTTTCTCCCAATTTCCATCAAAATTTTATGTTCTGAAAAAAACCTCACCCGCAAAAAAAGATAGACCTGTTTTTAAATTTAAATGCATTGTACACCACACTGGTCATCAAAGCGTTAAACATAAAAACTATATTGAGAGTCACTGGTTATATGTAGTCATGCTTTTCATAAAAAGGAACAATATAACAAATGCTGCCATCTACTGGGAGTACAATGGCTAATGCTGAAAAGTCCAAGATAATGGATTTAGGAGACAAAAACCCAGAGGTGGAATGAGGCCTTAATGGTGCTATGCTGACAAATCCATCAGAGTAAAGGGACCTGGAAGTTAATATTTCAAATGATGAAGGTAGGCAAGTAAAGCAGTAAAGCGGTGGGAAAAAGAAAAGCATACTCTTGGTTGTACAGGAAAAGACATAAGCAGCAGGAAGAGAGATGTACTAATGTCATTCTATAAATCACTGTAAGACCTCACGTGGAGAACTGTGTACAGTTCTAGAGACATCTTCAGAAGGGCATTAATAAACTGGAAGCAGCGCAAAGCAGAGCTGCCGAAATGGTGTAGTGTCTTCTTGACACAGAGTACCGAGACAGATTCAAATGTACAGTTTGTAAGAAAGGAGGAAGAAGGGTAATTTGAAAAATCTATTAAGCAGAACCACCCAAAAGGGCTAAGGGGTGTGACACACACACAAAAACCTCTCTCAAGACATATTTGAATCAATAATAGAGAGAATTTTTTTTTGCTCACTTTTTAAACTGGTCGGTGTAGCTTCACTTGCTCACCGGCTGAAAGGCTTCAGGGGATCAACACTCGCCCCTGTGTGAGTAAACTTCAAGAAATACCAGAAAACATGTGACTGGATCAAAAGTAAAAAATAAGTTTTACTGTAACTAAAAAATAAACAACAGACAACGTTTATAGTCTGAATAAGCTGACACTTTTCTGGGTTAGAATAACCCTCTCTTCAGGTATCAAATATAAACAGACTTCTTAGTTAGGCAAGCGGAGTGGCACTTTTATAAAGGAATGAGTGCAGGAACACGCTCAGTCTCTGCCTGTACAAGGACCTGGATGCACATCTGCAAGACAGCGCGCCAGGTTATATGCCAGAATCCTCCATCATTGGAGGAAGTGGGAAGGAGGCAATACTTGGGGAGGGGAACAGAGGAACACTGACTGGCTGTGGGACAGAACAGTACCCGCAGTCTGTAGGGAACTGGCGTCACTGGCTTAACATTAAAAGCCAATCTCTCAGCCAATTAAGATTTACATTGAAAAATAAAACCAAATAAGAGCTTCACTAGAAGGGAACTTTTAAATGAAGACAAGTTTACTAGAGGTGAGAGTTCCCCTTTAAAGGGTTGCATAGGATCATGCACTCTGCCTATTCCAGGCTGTTATGTCTGCCTCTATGGACATGGCATCTAGGACTGACTGAACATGTTATCTTGTGAGCACAGGTACAACCGCAAAATCATAGGGGGTATTAGGATTTTCTAGCCATATTATAGTATGCGAAGGGTTATTATTAGGTGTTAAATCTCCTTTATCATACGGATTTAATATTCCCATCTCTGTAAGAGACATTGTATTCACGCTCTGATTGCGTTCTTTCTGATCCACATTGATTTCCTTGTCCCCTTTGTCTTCTTAATTGCCTCCCTGTTTCCTTCTTCCTTTCCAAGTGTTTCACAGTCTCCTGTTTGCCCTTCGTCAAGGGCACATGAAGCAGCGCGGAGCCAGTTCCCATGCCCCAGGGGCTAGGGAACAGTTCTCTCAAAGTAAAGGTTGAAAGAAAGAAACAGAAGAGCCCAATGTTGTGTTTTGTTTTTCTGTATTACGTTTCTCATTATGAAGTCACTGTGCAAAGTAAAATCATTTAGAGACTTGAAAAAATTCTCTTTAACCCTTGAGTGCAAGAGGAGTGTGCAACGTATTACAAAGCAACACGTTTCACACCCTTCCGGCACACAGGGTTAAAATCAAAGACTTCTGTATTTTTGCTTCTTTTAAAATATTTCAGCAAACCCATATATTTTAAGAATTGCAGAGAGAAAGATTGCTAATCATCACATGAACGGAGTAAGTTCCCATTATGGACGAACTATGTTATCCCTTGAATGACACTGTGAATTCATATTCATGGGCAGATTTAAATCTCAATTATCTCAATTACGCAAAGGCACCTTAGTCTCAACTGTAGCAACCCCCCTATCATCCCATAATCCCCACTGTTCCATGGCACACAAAATATTCTCAGTCAATAATAAAACTGAATAAAAAAACCTCTGCACCGATTGGTCATAAAACAATGTACTGGACAACTCTCCAGCACCAAAACGTTTAAATAATGCGTAGTAATGTGGTATGTAAACAGTTAAATTTGGTAAATTAGCCAACACAAACCAGGGGGACTGTGATTCTTCTGGCTACACCCATAACTCAGAATATGGGTGTGGCCAGCACAACTTGGGCTCCTCCCCTCCAAACTTGGATCTCTAGGCAATTTGGTATTCCAATTAATGGGAAAACCAGTTCTGAAAAACAAAAAATACCACTTAGGCAATTACTTTGGCAACTACTGACTATTTGGATCTTACAAAAATATGCAGCTCAGTTTAGTAACCGAGTGGGAAAAAATCAGGGTCTCTATTCTGTCACTATTATACAGGTAAACCACCCTTTTGCTACTTATTTACCCTTTGAGTGCCAGAGATGCGTTGGATACCTCTCTGGCACTCAAAAGGTTAATAAAACCCCATGTCTGTACTTTTATCACTCCATCCACCAATCCTCACTATGCAATGAACTGTGGTTTACCAAGAACTGGTATAATGCCGAATCAAACCAACTGCAACATAGGGGACATACATATTATCAAAATATCCCTTAATTTAAATGGGGCTCTTAACCCCTTGAATTCTAGAGATGTCTCCAATACACCACAAAACAATGCCCTGAAGATCTTTCTAGCATTAAAGGGGTTAAGAGCCCCAGTTTGATCAAATGGAATTTTAATTTGTTCACTATGATGCAGTTGGTATTCTACAGAAGTGCACCATGGTGGAGATGCATTCAGGTGTGATAAAGAGGTGATAACTTCTCCAGTGATATCACTTCTCCAAGCCCTATATTATTCTGTAGAGCCTATGCACTAAGATTTCTCCCACTCTGGAGATCTTAGTGCACTAGTTCCAAAGAATAACATAGGAACTGCAGAAGTGGTATCACTGGAGAATTCATCTCCACTTTATCACACCTTAGTGCATAACCCCCAGTTCTAATTACTACACCAGTCTCACTGTGTTGCAAAAACCCATCGGTACACAAACTGTTAAATCATTAGTGCTCCTTTAAGTATTTCTAGATGGAGATTTGAGGAAGTTTGAATTTCCTACACATGTGTGATTCACATTAGCTTTTTTTCTCCTTTCTGCAGAAATTCCCACAGCGAGGAAATGCAAGAGAAACTTACCTGAAAAAAGGTAAAGCCGAGTGCTAAATCTTCCCACGCCATGTTCCCATACTACTTACTTATGTTACCAGATACACATCATAACACATGCGTGCATTATAATGACACATATTCAGGCATGCATGAGCAAACACATTTTTTTGTTGAGCAAAAGATAAGTGGAAACAGCCAATTCATGTGAATTCTCCAGGCTGTAGAAGGCCCTGTTTTCCTACAAATCTATTCTTCGATCCCCAAGGTGAGACACCTTGGACCAAGTGAAACTTGTTTTCCCTATAGAAAAGGAATATTCTTTACCTAAATCTGCTATGCAGCACTGTCCATTCTTTTTAACGAGGATATTCTTGCTCTTTAGGTCTCTGTGAGCAATGGCCGGTTTCCCCTGAGTGCCGAATATTTCTACGTGTATGTGCGCTAGTCCGCTGGCTATGGACAAGACGATCCTTAGACACGTCACTGTATCCAAGGTGGTGACTTGCAGGTAATCATAGAGAGACCCCATCTCGTGGTAGTGAGTGATTAGCCACAGCTGTGTGCTGGAGTTTCTAGACGTCATATCAGAGGCAATAAAACCTTAAAAATAGAAAAGCAATGCCGTAAATATACCGCATGGTGGAAAAATGCTTTCCTAATGTTATCAGACAATGTGAATAATGTGAACTAATGATTTTGTGTTATTAATAGCCGCACACTGGAACAACCAAAAACTCTCTACACAGGTTGAGAATATACCATAATCCATTGTCTGCAATGTGTTACGTGCCCCTCTGGTACTCAGAGTTAAATTAGCAGTTCCCAATCACAACGCATGGCACTTTAGAATGCCATGGACCCCAGGCTTAAGATGCTACTTTTCTGTCCTATTAGAACTGTCAAAATGTGACCATGGTATATCAGATTAATATTTTTTGGATTTTGATAGGCAAAAAAGAGCCCCCCCCCCCCCCCCCCAGTTGTACGACTCTGTTCTCCTGTTGTCAGCTTTACAGCTGACACCAGGAGAAGGGAAGGGAGGGGGTAACTTTGAATTCCTATATCTCTCAAACCACAGCAGTTTGAGAGATAGGGCTTGGAGCATATTGATCATTATTTTAAACTCTACAAAACTACAAATATTTTTTTTGGGGGGGGCATTACTGTCCTTTTAAAGGGATAGTAACACTTCCTTTTAACTTTATTTTATTTTGTAGGCATTAAAAAAACATGAAGAATGATATAAGTCTTATCTCTCAAACCTTTATGGTTTAAGAGATATTCACAAGCAAAGTTTCCCCTCCCGCCCCTTTTACCTAGTGTAAGCCATCTCTTCTCATATGTGAATCTGGTTGTAAGACCAGACAGATAACAGCAGGGGACAATCTTCTTTGTATGAAAACAATGAAAGCCCTTCCCCTCCTTGACAAGTTTTTCAGCTTTTTCCCTTATCTTAATTGAGGATTGTCCCTCTCTGCAGTCTACCTGGGCACCTTCCTTCTGATCTGGCTGAACGGGGGGGGGGGGGGGGGGGATACTTTGCTTGTGAATATCTCTTAAACCATAAAGGTTTGAGAGATAAGACTTACATCGTTCTTCATGTTTTTTTTAATGCCTACAAAATAAAATAAAGATAAAACGAAGTATTACTATCCCTTTAAGCTTCACTAATGTACCCGTCAGTCTTCCTGAAGTGCGGTCCTGTTCGCCTCCACTCTGCTGATGTTCAAAGCTGAAAGGTCCTTCCAGGATCTCTCTCACAATGTACAGTCTCCATACGTATTGACAGACTGCTCCTTCCAGGACTGCACGTGATCAGTGTGGAGGTGGACCACAGTACAAGAAGACTGCCGGGTACATTATTTGTGTACATCAGGCACTCAAAAGGTTAAAATGTCTCTCTGTTCCTCAGTGGGTTAAACTAAATGACCCTAGTCCCATCTCTCAAACCTTTATGGTTTGAGAGATATTCAGGACCAAAGTTCCCCCCTCCCCTTTCCCTGACATCAGAGCTGTAGCGGACTGCAGGGGAATCCGGTCCATGAACAAGAGTAGGCTCTCCAGCAGAGCAGAGATCGCATTATTGTGAAAGAAATCCTTCACTGGAACAGTCTACAAAGTGCTTACAAACCAAACACACTTTGTAGACTGTTCCAGTGAAGGATTTCTTTCTCAATAACGCGATCTCAGCTCTGCTGAAGAGCCTCCGCTTGTCCAGGGGCTGGATTCTCCTGCAGTCAGCTTGAGCGCCGATGTCAGGGAGGGGGGAACTTTGGTCTCAAATAGCTCTCAAACCATAAAGGTTTGAGAGATGGGACTGTGGGCATTTAGTTTAGTTTTGTAATGAGTATAAGATACAGTTTACTTACTATGCGACCATGCTATCCCTTTAAAATTGGTGTTTTAACCCTTTGAATGCTAGAAGCAATGCATTGGAGATCTCTCTAACACTCAAGGGATTAAAAAGGCCACTTTATACACTTGAAATGTTTATTTGCCCCCCCATGCAGTGCAGTTGGTTTGCCCTGGAATTACTCCACTTTACTTTTGAACATAGATATTAAATATCTGACAGGGATCTCACTGAATTTCTGTTTTCAGAGAGCTTTTGTTCAGGCACTGCGAAAGCGGTGGGGAAAGAGTTGCAATGATGATCCCTGAAGCGGGAAAGACTGCCTCCACAACACCATACAGAGTATGCAGTGCGGCATGGACAGGGTTGCACTGCATCAATATCCCTGCTTTCACAGTCACTGACAGAAAACTCTTTGGCGACAGAAATTTCTGGAGCTCCCTGTAAGAGACAAGTGTAAAAAAAAAAAAAAAAAAAAAAAAAAAACACATAAAATAGGTAAAGATTAAATAAATAAAATGTATAGGCAATTAGACTTTTCATATTATGCACTTGCACAATATGCAACGTCAACGAGGATGTTTACCGTTTCTTTAACCCTTTAAGGGCCAAAGGGGTGTGCATAGAGTGCCAGAGGGGTATCCAAAATATCACACTGTAATGTGCTGGATACCCCTCTGGCACTCAAAGAGTTAAATACCTTGTAGCATTAGTGAGCTTCTGTAAATTAAAAAAATAATTGGGTCAAGGAATCTAAAATGTAGTTTTATTTATCAAGCAGTAATTTTAACTTCATTGAATTGAAGATATCTCTAACTTTAAAGGTTAACCCCTTAAGGACTGGCCGCGAAAGCACCCGGCCGGCACTTAACGACCATGGACAGTTTTTTTTTTTTGTTTTTTTTTTTGCATCCGGTTCAGGGCTTTCCGAACAGCGTGCAGCCTCGTGGGGAGCCCTGAATTCCATGACGGTTCTGGCACGTCATGGGTCCTTAAAGGAATTCTACCCATGACATGCCAGGACCGTCAAGGGTCATTAAGAGGTTAATAAAGATCACTCTGGTTTCAAAATAGGATCTTTATTTATAAATGTGGCCCTAAGGGTCTTATATTCAAAGGAAGGTGGGGGAATTCTACGGTAAATCAACTGCAACATATGGAGAAAAAGTTCCCAAATTCCCACTTATTAAACTGAGCTTTTTTTTAGTGCTAGGGAGGTCTCAAACTCACTGCAGAGAAATATGCTGAAGACCTCTGTATCACTCAAATTATCAACCCTTCACAAGTTTACCTAATTGGAAACCTCATTAATCGTTTGTGTTTTTTTTGTTTTTGTTTTTTAAATGCATGCTCTTGCGAAATTTACATTATTAAAAATGAGCCGTGGCCTTACTTACACTTACTATCCTACTTACTTTAGGAAACACATATAGAATTGGAGTGAATAAATTGTCAGTTTTGGGAAAGGGCTAAGGATTGCACCTAATTCAGCATAGCAGTTAGCAGATTCATACATCTGGCTAATTTTGCCTTTAATTTAGGAGCATGTACTAAATGTGCCACTAATTAAGGAGCCAGTGCTAAATGTGCAGTTAATTTAGGAGCTTGTGCTAAAATGTGCCACTAATTTAGGCACCTGTGCTAAAATGTGCCACTAATTTAGGCACCTGTGCTAAAATGTGCCAATAATTTAGGAGACTGTGCTATTCAGCATCAGGGCTCCAGTATGAGTCTTTCATCAAAAAGCTGGCAGGTGCAAATAGTACATAAAAGCGAATGTGCCACCATCTTGAGATCTGCCCTAAGTCTCTGCTTATAAAATAAAGTGAAATGCATGTCATAACCCAGCTAATCTCAAAGCTCTACCATACCTTAAAGGGGAACTAAAACTAACAATTCCTAATAATAACCCTAGCTTACACTAAAATAACTAGAAGATCTTAATGGCACCTATGTTTTTTTCCCTCTTGCTCCTTGGCTTGAGAGATAATATATTCAATCAGTCCTGGATCCCCTGTCCATAGCGGCAGACTCACCGGTTGCTAACAGGCCCACAGAACCTCAGACTCTGCTCACTGCAAATGGCAACCTTAAGCCTTTAAGGACCAAAGCAGTGGATGTGCAACATATTGCTACTCAATATGTTCAGCACCACTCTGTCTGTGAAGGGTTAAAGCAGGCTCATGAACTCTGTTTGCTTCAATCTGAGAAATCTTCCAGCAAATGTCAAGTCTTCTTGCATGGACATAAAACATCCAGGCCTGAGAAGAGGATATGTTTGAAGAAAGGCACAAAGCAACAATTCATAAGACGCCATTAGGATATCCTAGTCATAGTCAGGAAAGTGGGGATTATCTTTGCAATGCATTCCGTACCCCTCTGGCCTTCAAAGGGTTAATCCCATGATTGCCAGAGTAATTCAAAGGGTTAATCCCATGATTGCCAGGGTAACTGAAGTAATTGGATAGGCACCCCTCTGGCACTCAAAGGGTTAACTCTTTGACTTAACAAATGATAATCAATGAGTTGGATAGCCTCTGGCAGTCACGTGGATGGTTCCACCCCCCCAACTGCATCAACATGCTTTTACTAGAGATACAGTGTAAAATAAACCAGATGAAAAGCACAATTTAATGCAAGAAGCAACTGCTTGCTTTGCCGTACTTCTGTCTGGACATGCAGACAAATACATGCTAGGTGTTTGAAATTAAATGGGTTGGAAGAAAAAAAGAATTGCATGTCTGGAATGTACATTTTCCAGAAACAAAGGATGGATGAAACGGGTCAATAAACCACGCTTAAAGGAACAGTAAAAAGCATAAAAAGAAGATTGTCTTTTATGGATGAAGTATTCTTTAACATCCACAGGTGTGTATGAAGCGTTTCTCACCTTAAAGGACTGTGTTACGTTTGGTGTGTACAATAGTACAATGGCAAAGCTGTTTTAAAGACAGTTTAAAATTAAATTAAAAAAAACAGAGCTCTGCAAATAATTGTGTACAAAGCAACTGTGTCCGCTCTGTACACAGTGCTTACAGAAAGAAAACACTGCCACATTTACTGGACTAGTTGCTCTTTAAATGGGAAGTTATATGTCCTGAAAAGCGTAGAAAGTTACCCCACAGCTATGTGAATTGAGTTCCCATATCGTAACTGTTTAACCCTTTGAGTGAAAGAGGGGCACGTATTGAATTGTTTTGCAATGCTTTGCGTACCCCTCTGGCACTCATAGGGTTAAGGATGAGAGGGATGTACCCCAAGTCTGACATACTCTCTTTGCTCTCCCTGCAGTTTCCTATGATCTGCAGGGCAGGGTAATTATAAGTGAGTCGCAGCTCTTTTTTTTTGGCTTCCACTTGAAGCCCCATTTTGTTGAATTCTCTGAAAATTGGCTTCAATGGAGAGAACGGAAATCTCCCAGTTGTGCCAAATGAATCGATGACATTAACCATTCCTGCAGGTCAGAGATTTGTAGGAGTAAGAAGAGTACTGCAGCCTTTTAATTGATGCCAACTTCATTTTCTTAAATCAACTGCCGTAATTCTTAGAAATGTGTTGGACAACTTGCTAACATTCGAGGGTTTAAAAGCCCCATTCCAAACACTGAGAAATTGCATTTCTCCCCCACGTTATAGTTTGTTTGCACTAGAATATCTCTTCTATAGTTTCCTGAATACAGTCCTTTGTTTTAATGTTTTACTCTCCCTCATTTCTGGTAGCATCATTAGCAATCCTTAGGCAGAATGATCTGCCACTTTAAGACTGACAAGCCTGCAAGAGTCATGATGGTGTAGTTTTCCATTAACAGCAGTTGCTATCAAACAGTATCTAAAACAAGTAGCTGTCTAACATTCCCATCAGCTACAGCCATCTGTGAGAATGTGGGACAGGCTTTTTGCTAATTAAATCCTCCCTGTCCCAAACTAAACATTTAGCAGTGTTCCCAAGGGGCAGGCCAGGAATTCCCTGACACTCACAATAGCGCAGTCTCCATTCCTTTCACAGCCAGAGACGGGATGTGTTGTGCGTATTCTGAATATCACAGGCTTACTACTGCAGACCTTCCAAACCAGGGATGGGCAACCTGAGGGCTTCCAGCTGTTCAGGGCTACAATTCCCATTGTCCCCAACCAGCCAACTGCACTGGTGCCCTGAACAGCTGGATGGCCGCTAGATTGCCCACCAATGCTCTAACAATTAGGGTGCCAAAAGTGTTGCACATCCCTCTGCTACCCAACTGTCAGCTTTCTCTCTAATGAAAGAAACAAGGATACAGGGAGAATTTTCAATCAAGAGGAATTATAGCTCAAACAGCTCATTCTTTTTAACATGAAACTGCAATTTTCCACTGTAGCCACCAGGTGGTACTATTCCTAACGTGTCAATGACTCCCATAGAGTGCACGGTTTAAAAAGAAGTTGTATTTATTACAATAGATTTTATTAAAACAGAATACTTCTGTAAAAACCTTAGAATGAAATCTCCCAGCAAATCGGAGAACCCTTTTTTCAGGAGGAAAAGACGTCATCACTGTATGTGTATTTACACATCAAATTATAATATATATTACTCAAAGCATTAACACACAGTGGGTGGGGGACATCAACCTTGTGGATAGGGAATGTACATGTGCAATATCTTACCTAGAATATTTTCGTGCCTCAGTAACACAGTGTTATATAACTCTGTCTCTCGAAACCAGGATTTTTCGTCTCGAGATGAAAAGATCTTTACTGCGACACTTTCTCCTTGCCAGAGACCTCGCCACACTTCTCCATAACGTCCCTTTCCTGAAGGAAAAAAAGAAAAAAACAAACATTTTCATGAGAACAGTACCATGTATTTAAGGGGCAATTATCACATCTTATCAAGACTTCCTATTTTGTAAAAAAAAAAAATTAACCCCTAAGCTATAATGCACCCTGGAACTTTGTGGCTCTCAGCCAAAACCTGAGGACGCAGTAGGTAGCTACAGTAGGTCTTTGAGGACTGGAATTGCTTAGGGCAGAGAAGTGAACTGTTAAGACTTCAGTCTTGTATGTCAGCCTCTCCCTGAGCTGGAATTCTGTTGTGTTCATCCACAGTGTTGGGCTGTCAAGCTAGATACAGGGGGTCAATGGGGAACTGCATTGCGCCAGATAGGAAACTGTCATTATGTGCAATGCATTTGAAATAAAAAAGGGGAGCAACTGGGGTCTCCTCTCAGACTCCTGTCCGTTCTACTCCTGTTATGAAATTCACTCTGTAGAATTATATTATATAAGAATATAATATATAAAACTGGTACTTTTTATTTCTTCCCTATGATGCAACTGGTTTGCTCAATAGTTCCTCCAGGTTTCTTTTGAACATAAGAGTAAATATTATAACTACCCCTTAACCCATTGAAGGCCAGAGAGGTAAACTATGTATTGCTTTGCAATGCATGGCGCACCCCTCTGGCACTCAAAAGGTCATTAAAGGGGAACTCTATCATCTATTAAATTGCATCTTATCTTAAAGTGCTATCTTCGTTAATGTTCCATCCATTTGTTTTTTGTTTTGTTTTTAAATGTAATGAAGTCAATGCCAAGATATAACCTTTTAAAAATAATCCTGTGACGCCAGTCAAAGACAGGCTGCGATACAGCTCTGTACCACTGCCTGTAAATCTTCGCCTCTTCCCCTCCCCAGTAGTGCCTCATTCCCACCTCCACCAATGACAGAGGATTCCTCCATGTGAGCAGAAGCGCTCCTTTGCCAATGAGAGCGCTCCAGCTCAGATGCTGGATTCCTCAGTCATTGGAGGAGGTGGGAATGAGGCACTACTGGGGAGGGGAAAAGGCAAAGATTTACTGGCTGCGGTACAGAGCTGTACCGCAGCCTGTCCTGACATAATCAACTTATTTTTAAAAGGTTGTGTCTTGGCATTGACTTCATTACATTTAAAAAGACAAAACAAAACAAATGATGGAACAGTAACTAAGATGGTGATGTAATTAAACAGAGATGAGAGTTCCCCTTTAATGAAAGCAACCAGAGCCACTATACCGAAGGCTCTGTAGGTCACAAAAGATTATTTTAAATGGACAGAGAGAAAAAAAACAATATACATACAAGAAACACAAAACAAAGTCCTGTTATTTGATAACCTCGCTAAATGGTCAAAACGTTTCCTCCATTTCTCTAGCACAGTAGTTTTTCCAATTGCAACTGTCTGCGCTCAAGCCATTAGGAGAAATGAGTGAGCGAACGTCTCTCTTGATCCAGGCGGTGCACATGAAATGAAAACTTAACTCCGAGTCGGGCAGTCACAGCTGAAAGACAATCTCCACTAATGGCGAAGCAGCGCTCATCAGCAATGTAAACTGAATCTCTAGGCACCAGCCCCCACCTCTAAACGCTCTGAAAGCTAATGCATTTTACATTATCCCTTCATGTCGGGAAATCCTAAATGTTTCTGCCAAGAATTTTATAAACTGCCACTCATTAACATGTCAGAGCTTTACACAATAAGAAAGGCCTTGCAGGTACATACACACTCATAAAACAAGTCCGCTCTGTACCAGTGCTTTGTCTGCTGCAAGTCTTGGCTTTTCCAAGTCTCTTTCCAATAGGTATTGACTATTGCTTCTATTACGGTGGTAGGAGTTTATGATTTTAACCCTTTGAGTGCCAAGAGAGATTGCTTTGGATACCTCTCTGGCACTCAAAGGGTTAACAGTAAAGTAGAACTTATTTTTGAATCCCTTTAATGCTAGAGACGTCTCCAATATATTGCTTTGCAAATTTGTCGGTACAGTTCTCTAGCATTCAAGGAGTTAAAGTTGAAGGGAAAATATGTATAGCGCAGGGTTCTCCATGCTTTTACTGCTGTGAGATACTTCATTCAGAAGTTACCACAGCTCATACTTGTATTTTGTTTGCAACACTTTCATGGCCTACAGTTTTAAGGTGTTGCTGTTATATTGATCACTATGTATGCGTCACCAAAAATATAGCACTACATGACAACGGTAACAACAACAACCCCCTCCTGTAGTGGCACGTCATGGAGCCATTAACAAAAAAATGTATTTGTATGTCAGTTCCTCCCTACTGCTGCCTGCAGGATCCAACCTCATCCCAGTAAACAGATGTCTGGGGTGGTGATGTGTTGGGGGGGGGGGGGTAAGAGACACAAAGACCCTCTGCCCAAATCACTGCACTCTCCCCCTCATTGTTTCTCACCACTCTCCGCCCTGCTCATACCATTTTCCTCCCTGCCCCATTAATTGCTCCCTCTGCTCCTTTCCTCAATCCCTCCAATCTCCCCATTCACAACTCCTCTGTCCCTACTTCCCTCTACTCCATATATTCCTCCTTCACTCTCCTCCATCAATGGCTCCCTCGGATCCTTTCCTCCCTCCATCTTCCCCATTCATGGCTATCCTTTGTCCCTCCTTCCCTCTACTATATTTATTCCTCCTTTCCTCTCTGGTTTTGTCACTGCCAGTTGACAGTTGAACAAAACTGGGTTGTAACACACTGCATGTGTGTGTCATTCTGTTGCTACCAGTGGAAGAGTGGAACAAGGCTCAGTTATCAGACTGTACCTGTGGTTCTGTGGCTACCAAAAGATCATGAAAGAAGGGCAGGGTGATGGTGTATGTTGTTCTGTGACTACCAGCAGAACTAGGCTGGGGTGTCACAGAATGTAAGTGTGGTTCAGTGATTACTAATGGAGTATGTGTGATTCTTTGGTATTATTAGACAGTGGAAAAGGCTGGGGAAGCAGACACAGTATTTATGGTTCAGTGGCTACCAGCAGGACAAAGGCTCAAAGTTGGGAGTCACACAGTGTGTGTGTTTGTCCACAAGTGAATAAGGCTGGGGTGTCAGACAGATTATGAATTTGTGGGTCTGTGACAACCAGTGGACAGTGGAACAAGTATAGGAAAATCAGAGAGATATGTAATTTTTTAACTACCAGTGGAACAAGGCTAGGGTGTGGGTTTCTGTGAAGGCCAGTGGACTCTCCTTGTGTGCCTTCCTCTGCTTCTTTTGCTAGTCTCACAATATTCTGCCTTTAATTAATGCAATCAAAAGGGTTAAAGTAATAACTAGGTGATTTTGAGAGAGTTTTCAAAAGCAAATTATATTTGCATTAGGCATTTTTTTATTTAAAACAATAATAAGACATTTTGTTTCATTTGTCAGTTAGTGCAAGCTGGAACACTAAACATAGCTCTGCATTACAAACTGCCGCTTGCAACCAAGAAGTCCTAGCTGACAAATGAATAAAACTAGATATCTCAGGGACTATTCTTTGAAATCAAAAAATGCCTAATAGAAATATGGGTGATTTTGGATGCTGTTTTCAAAATCACTTATTTGTTTCAAAAGTGACAATTCCACTTTAAAGGGGATGTATCACCCCTACATATCAGTTTCCTTTTCAAAATTATCTGGCCGAAATTCAACATGTAAACATTAGCCTGTTCCCTACTTCCGGACAGACTGCGGTTACCAGCTCTGTACCACAGTCTGTCACTCTGTCTCTGTTCTCCTCCCTCTATCCAGCCTCCTCCAATGACGGAGGCTTTCTGCATGTAAGCTGTAGCGGTCTCTGGCCAATGAGAGCACTCCAGCTTACGTGCATAAAGGTTCTGTCATTGGAGGAGGTTGGATGGAGGGAGGGGAGCAGAGGCAGAGTGACAGACTGCAGTACAGAGCTGGTAACCGCAGCCTGTCTGGAAATATGGAACAGGATAATGTTTACACGTTGAATTTCGGCCAAATAACAATTTTAAAAAGGAAACTGATACATTATTCCACCTAGTCGCTCTATAACCTAACTTTTAAGACAAACTTATATAGAAGTGATAGATCCCCTTTAAAGTAATATAAAAAATATATAGATATTTTGGGACAAATAAAATAGATTTGTTAAAATGCTTTGCAAATAGGCAATAATGTTAGCTGTTTGAGTGCTGGATGGGTGAGCAAAGGCCTACTGCATTTTGCATTTCACAATATCAATGTCTTCTGCCATTGCATCCAAAAAACATCCCTACAAGAATATGCAGTAGTATTCATGAATGCTTTTAGGCCAATATATCCTTATTTAAAATGCAACTCATATTCACAACTCTTTAGGAGTTGTTTTACTATATACACTGTCCTGTCAGATTAAGAAAGGAAGCAATTATAGCGGAACTTTCAGTTAGTAATAAGTCGCCCTTTAATAACTAAACGTATGACGACTAGCATCATAATACATGTATTACCTTCTGTAAAGTGCCACATTCTAAAGAAATCTTTAATCTTCCAAATCCAGAAGCCAGACATCAGCGCAGACATCTTGTCCGCGCCTGCTCTGGTCAGTCCTGGTCTCCTCTAAGAAGCATTGCAGCGTGCCACAAGGTAACCTGAAGGGACTGACGGCGCAGGCACATAGACGGAACTAACCTGGCCGTCAGTCTCCAAAGATTAAGGATGTCATTAGAATGTAGCACTTTAGCGAGGTAATACATGTTTTTATGATGCGAGTCACCATATGTTGAATTATTGAAGGGGGACTTATTACTACCTGAAAGTCCTGCTTTAAGGAACGGAATCTATATAGATACTAACCAACACACTCTGCCAGTGTTATCTGACGTGCAACCGTCCTCTGCACCAGGAAAGGAAGCCCCGATCCACTTCCCGACGTACAGGAATGATCCAACAGATCCTGCAAAGACAAAGACATGCTGAATCCGTGGGAAAGCTTATAGATTATTTTACTACACATTTAACAGAGACACTCCAACGTAATCAGTGTGACCAGTAGTGCATTCTATGACACAAAACAGTCAAAGGGGAAGATCAACTACATCTGCATCAAATAATTGTTATGAAAAAAAAAAAAATATATATATATATATATATATATATATATATAAATATATATAATTTGCAATAGTGAGATTATGTTTTAACCCCTTAAAGGGATAGTAATACTTACTATCCCCCATATTGTACATATTTGTAAAAGAATTTAATAGCCCCCAGGTTCATCTCTCAAACCTTTATGGTGTGAGAGATAACCAAAGGCAAAGTTCCCCCCTCCCTCCCCCTTCCCTGAAGTCAGCGTTGTGCTAACTGCAGGGAAGTCTGTCGTACGACAGGCTTGCGGCTCTGCAGCCGAGCCGAGATCCCATTAGCGAAAAAGAATTATTTCACTGAAACGGTCTTCTACATGTGATTGGTTTGCAAGCACATGTAGAAAACCGTTTCAGTGAAATAATTCTTTGTCATTAACGCGATTGCGGCTCTGCTGCAGAGCCGCATGATGAAAAACAGACCGGATATCCCTGCAGTCAGTACAACGCTGACTTCAGGGAAGTGGGAGGGAGGGGGGAACTTTACCTTGGATTACCTCTTAAGCCATAAAGGTTTGAGAGATGAACCTGGGGGCTATTAAATTATTTTACAAATATGTAAAATATAGGGGATAGTAAGTATTACTATCCCTTTAAGGACCCCCAAAGTACATATACGTCACGGGAAAACTTACATTAAGGACCCACGACGTATATGTATGTCATGGAATTCAGGAGTCCCTGAGCGGCTGCACACCATTTGGGAACCCCTGATTCCATTTCCGCAAAAAAAAAAAATAAATAAAAAAAAATAATATTTTATATATTATATATATATATATATATATATATATATATATATATATATATATACATATACATATACACACACACACATATATATATATCTATATCCATCACATTTGGGGTTTGGACTGTAATCTGTCACACTGGTGCAGTGAGGGTAGGCAGATATTAGACCTGGCGTTGACCAATTGAGCTATCTCACCGGTATAACCCAAGCCTGTGCACACTATCATCCGAAAGTATCCAAGCCTGGGTGCCAAACCAAAAGTAAAATTGAAAGGCCTCAAAACAATTGCACTCACATTTCTCACTGTGAAATAAAGGTGTTGTTTTATTCCATCAACATTTTGGCACCAACTTGGCCCTTTGCATCTTGACAATATATAAGCTATATCTCACATATTGCAATTCAGTAGGAGAAAGGCGTAATTTGGATGCAAAATAAACTGCACATAGGGAAGAAATTAAAATGCTAAATTGGGGCTTTTAACCGCTTCAATGCCAGACAGCTGTTTAATGCAGCGCCCCATTTCAATCAATATGTATTTAGGGTAATTTTGTCTTCTTTGATATAGCTGGTTTGTTCCATAATTTCATATCCTTAGCTTATCACATTGCATCTACAGAGTTATTAAAAACTGTATTTGCAATTTTAAAAAGCAGTTTTACTGGATTTATTCCAAAGAGTTCTAATGTAAGTGTGTCTCAGCTTACGTATAGTAGCCTCTGCCACTGATCGAAGAAGATTGTGCCACAAAACAGTTCTGTGAATTCATTGGCTGTCTCTATATCACCATGAGGGTGATTTATTTGGATTCAAGAGACCATTGCCAGATAAAACAAGATTTG
Organism: Rhinophrynus dorsalis; assembly: GCA_037306005.1. Classification (NCBI taxonomy): domain Eukaryota; kingdom Metazoa; phylum Chordata; class Amphibia; order Anura; family Rhinophrynidae; genus Rhinophrynus; species Rhinophrynus dorsalis. Next base: position 208,642,108 of record CM074725.1, on the reverse strand, counting down.
CCACAAGGTGGCAGAGCTTTACATTATCCCAAGGGTTGAAAACTATGGTTCTGCAGCTGATGATAGACCAAAATTCCTCAAATCCACAGTTGGCCAACTCCTGCTTTGCAATGCTTTGGAGACATATCCAGAATCAAATAGGTTAATCCTTAAAATAAACTCCCCCCCCCCCCCGAACCCTTTCCATGATATATTAAATGTATTTGGTTTGAAAATCATGTTCTACAATAATTAACCCTTTGCATATTTAGAAATGCACCAGAATACAGTGTTTAGCATCCAAGAGGTCAAAAGTGTAGTTTCATTTGCAGATAATTAGTTCATGGAACCACCTAAAAATTAAAAAGGTTAATCTCTCTTTAAATGTTATGTACTCAAAAGCTAGCATTTATTAAAAAAAATTATATTATATTATATATATATATATATATATATATATATATATATATATATATATATATATATATATATATATATATATATATATATATTACATACCCCCCCCCCTTCTGGAACTGGAGTCCTAAAATCTGATATTAACCATTTCAGAGCTAAGGTTTTATGAATGACGATAATAATATAATAATAAGAAATGTATATAAGCCGACATCAAGAAAGCTAGTGGACTTTAAAGGCAAAAAGAACTTCAGAGCCAACATTATAGTTCTTGCGTACAAAGCACAGAAATTCAGAATTCTAGTTCTGTAAACTAACTCCGCTACCCTGTTTGTTTGTGCAAATTAACCCCTTAACTACCTCCCAATCTGGATGTTGGTGGCTGTACCACGGAGGTTTTTTCCCTCAGTGAATTCTGGGATGGCAGTGGCGTGCTGCCACGCGCTGCCATCCAGAATTCCATGAAGTTCCAGGACTGTCACCGGTCCTTAAGTGCCAGAACCGAAGTGAAGATCCTGGCACGTGTCACTAAGAGGTTAATTTTCATGTTATCACCAAAGCATGCAGGAGGGGTGGGGCTAAAGTTGTCCAAGTTTGCAGGAGAGGTGGAGCTTAAGTTGTCCAAGCTTTTGTATACTTCAGTGAGAAACATAATATTGGCTTTAGCTTACACCCCCCCTTTTTTTGTTAAAAAAAAACAACAAAAAAAAAAAACAACTACCTAGGTATGTCCATATGCTAAATATACTTATATCAGGGTTAGCCAACCCTGGTCTTCTAATGCTACCAACAGGGCACAGGTGGACTAATCAGTGTCTCATTCACTATGACCCTTTGAGTGCCAGAAAGGTATCCAATACTTTGACACGCAATGGGTTAATTGGTCCATCTGTGCTTATTCAAGGATATCATGAAAACATGTACTGGTGGTAGCTCTTGATGACTGGGGTTGGAGTCCACTGACCTATATAAAGTTAAAGCTGTAGCCATTGCCAATCCACTGCAGGATGAAGACTTCCACAAGTCAAGCTGAGGGAATAGTCCGTAATCTGCCACACTGGGACTGGAACCTGCAACCCCAAAGTTTGAACAGATTCCACAACGGCTGGTGTTTTAACCAACTAAGTTATCTCCCCAGGACATTCATATTATATATTAGCAAATGCTACACGGCGTCATCTGCACTATATGTGGATGCATCGCTAGTGTTATGGCCACCCTGCCCCATCCCTACATTGCTAGTGTTAGGGTCACTCTGCCCCATCCCTACATTGCTAGTGTTAGGGCCACCCTGACCCATCCCTACATTGCTAGTGTTAGGGCCACCCTGTCCCATCCCTCCATTGCTAGCGTTAGAGGTGATGTGGCAATGGGCCAGGGGAGCCCCTCTCCTTCCCAGCATCGCAAAAGTTTAGTGAAGGTGCAGGGTAGGGTGGGTGAATCAGTGGCCCTGCAATGAATGCCAATGCAGTGATTTTTACAGAAATTTTGCACCCCTGTTGCCCTGCGGAGGCGCAGAAATTGTGCGTGTTTATTTTATGTAGTTATTTAATATGTTCTACTGTTTGCTCCATTCTGTATGTAATGTAATCTAGGTATCTACCGTTAATCAGCAAACCTACAGTTTGGTAAAACTGGACCTTAAAGGAACATTTTTTTTTTTTTTTTTTAATGAAAACCTACATGTTATAGGGCTTTCCATGCTGAGTAAAACAAGGGTATCCCCCACCATTATCAGTTGTTTTATTCAAAAGTCATAACAGTTCAAACTGTGGCAAAGAGAGAAAGCTGATTTTATCACGTTCTATGGAGGTTAGCGACTCTTCTCTCCCATTGAATGCAATAGAATAACTGTGTGAATACCAGGCTAGCTGTAAGTGAACTTTCTAGCCACAAGAGGGCACTATCAATATAAAAACAGTAATAGCTCTAGAATGAGACATTTCCAACTGTGGGAATACACTTGTTTTACTCAGTAGAAAAAGCCTTACAATGTAGGTCTTTCATTGCAAAAAACGTGTGTCACACTAATAAGGTCCTTAACACCAGGGAAGCAATCATAGTGAGCATGTAAAAATCATTACAGTAATTTACTTGAGGGTATACAAGATTTATAGTCACAAATTAATCTTTTTAATCATTACCCTTTAACCCAGGAGTTCACCATATCCCTGCTTGTACACAGGTTGCAAAGCCCCGCTGGTCCTCATGGGGATCATCCTCTGAGTGTTACAGGGGTTCTCAAAGGGTTAATCAGTGACAGTCATTTTGCTGGACCACTGTGTTCAAGCATGTGAAACCCTTAATGACCGGCCTTGTGGCCAGCGGTTAAGGAGAATGTTTTTTTGCCGAAATGAATTCAGGGGTCTCCAAAAAGCGTGCAGCCTCCTGGGGACCCCTGAACTCCATGACATGCCATTATAGGTCCTTAATGCAAGTTTACCCACGACGGTCCTGACAATACGGACCTGTTAGATGCCCTTGAGGACTGATGCTGGACGTGCCTACTTTAAACTCTTTGTGTGCCGGGGGACAGCAATGAGAAACCGTTCAGGAGAGAGGCTGATGTACCAAGAAGAAATGGGAGCAAACCAAGTGCATCAGACATCGCTGTAAATATGTCCACATTTCCTACTGGTGTAACCCTCCGAGTGCCAGACAGGTGTCCCAACACATTGAGATGCGACTCAAAGGGTAAGGGGGATTTTAAAACCTACAGGTGTTCTCCAAAGCATTTCTTTGCCATGTGTGTATCAAGGTGTTTAAGTCCCAATATAAATCAATGGAGATTTTGCTTAGTCCTCTATCATTCAGTTTTTTACCCCAGAACTGCTCCAGTTCTTGTTAGTAAATTGCTTACCGCAAGCGTGCTGTCCCCAACGTTGGACGCTATCAGCCCATCTATAGTGCCGTATTCTGCATCACGCGCACTCAGCCTCTCCATATGGCGCAGCTGTATTTTTCGGAAGACCACCACAGCCACGAGTGAAAGTACCACGAGCACGATCACAGGAGCCAGAATGAATATAGCCAGCGTTTCCACACTGTAATTTAAGGCCTCGCCAGGTACCCTGCCTAGAAGAGCCAAGAAGGTAAAGATTGATGTTACACACTGCAGTTGGTAGATATTCAAATATCTGATGAACAATGGGGCTTATGGATAAAAAACGAGTGGAGCAATTCTGGGGCAAAACAGTTGATCCACATTTATAAATTAAAACCCTTGAATGCTTGAGAGGTCTCTATCAGACTGTGTAGAATTCAAGGGGTGAAAGTCTCCATAGAAATCTGACATTTATTTATTCCATATGGTGCAACTGGTTTGCAAAGAATTGCTTAACATTTGCTTACTATATAAAGCCACAAGCATTTTTTTTTTTTTGTTTTGTTTTTAAATGACAGATTATGCCCCTTAAGGACCAGGTGGTCCAGGGGTGACATGCTTTGGAGAACCAGGGCACATTTTTGTTTTTTGCATGGAGGTCAGCTATGATCACAGAACAGCGTGGAGCCATGGTGCGATCATAAACATCCATTGCGTGCCAGGAATGTTCCCAGTTCTTCACGCTTCCGACAGCCATGACGGTCGTGGCACGTCATCAGGCATTCAAGTGGATGTGTCTCCTATGGACAACATCGCATAAATAGTTAGGCTACATATCAAATACTACTAAAACGTTTTTCATTTTTATTCAGAGTTTTGATTTTGTGCAAATTTAACTTACAAATTCTGGACTGCAGCTACTTCTGCACAGACTGCAGCCTGACGCTCTGCCTCTGCTCTCCTCCCTCCTCTGATGACGGAGGCTTCTGTCGGTAATTTGGAGCGGTCTTACTGGGTAGTTATTGATCTCTGCCAATGAGATCGCTCCAGCTTACAGACAGAAGCCTCCATCATTGGAGGAGGGAGGAGAGCAGAGGCAGAGCGTCAGGCTGAGGTTACAGAGCAGGTAACTGCAGTCTATACAGAAGTAGCTACAGCCCAAACTGTGTAAGTTAAATTTGCACAAAACCAAAACTTCAAATGAAAAATGAATACCGTTTTTGTAGTATTTGATTTTGCCTATTTATGCGATGTTGTCCATAGGTGACACAAACACTTTAAGGGGGTAAGTAAAAAAGGCACACAAAACACTTGCACAACACAAATGTGGCCCCTCTTTCAACACTAGTGAGTGGATGGCCTCTATATCATATACCAACATTTAAAATAATCTAGGGTAAATCATGCTTAAAGGGATAGTAATTTGATGGTATTAAGGCAACGATGATTAACTTTTTTTTTTTTTTTAATAAAAAAAACATACCTTTCTAACCGTCCATAAAGTTGTAGTCTTTGTTTTATTTTAAAGTGCCCCACCCCTTTTTCATACGTTCTGCTGTATCCCTTCAGATCTGAAAGCCGTTCTCTTGACAGAACAGACTGCAACGAGGGGCAATCTTCTGTTCATCAGTATAAGAAAAACCCTGCCCCCCCATGCTGACACAAGATTGTCCCTAGTCATGATCCATCCGGACCAGCTTTCTGATCTGAGAGAAGTCAGCATGACATATGGAAAAGAGGCGTTGGGGGGGCAACACTGTTTTTTGTTTTTTTTTATTATTTCAAACAGACGACAACATTATGGACAGTTCGAAAGTATTTTTTTTTTTTTTCCTAAACAAAGTATATTGAATAACCAATGTTGCCTTAATATCAACACATTACTATCTCTTTAAATAACCTACAGTCTGCAATAGCATTTGTAAAACTTATCTACTTTCCGAGGCCTCTGGCGGCTCCTATTACAGACTGTCACAGGGCAGCCGGCCCACCGTTGACATAGCATGCTTTATACATGTCTGAGAAGTGCTAGCGTTTTATTGTTTGCAAACGGGAAGAGAAAAGGTAACACAGCCCTAATGAATATAAGAGCAGTGGGTACTAATCATTATCAATTAACCAAATTAGCTCTTATTACAAAATATGTCTATTTTGGACAGTGTACAGGTGCATTAAAAATGCACGTTTAACCCTTTGAGTGACAGAGGGGTAACAACGCATTGCTTTGCAATGCTTTTTGTACCCTATTGGCACATAAAGAGTTAAGATTAGATGTCTAAAGTAACTCATTTTAGAGATGCTAGCTGGAAATACAGGATATTTAAAAGACATAATTCAATTACATTTTTTATATTATTGTCCCATTAACCCTTTGAATGCCAGAGGGATGCAATGTGTTGCACACCTCTCTGGCACACAAAGGGTTAAACTCTCAAAAAACTCATTGACATTTGCATAAAGCATCTACCAGCCTATCTTACGACAATGCATATACCTCTTAATTGTGTTTAGTAAATGTTCTTTAACCCACTGAATGCCAGAGGGGTATGCAAGGCATTGCTGAGCAATAGGTTGTGTATCCCTCTGACACTCAAACAGTGAATGTCTCTCATGCCTCACAGCTCTCCAGCCCATTGCAAAGCAATGCACAGGAGACCTCTGAAGCATACTAGGGGCTCATAAAAACCCTTTTAGTCTATGGTTTTACAACAATAACTGCATATTTCAAAGATCTCTTGATAACTCCAATGTCCTTCAAAGCACACCACAACCTCTACATTACAGGTCTGCTGCAATCATATAGACCATGCCTTTGACGTTGGCTTTTATTACTAAATCAAATATTTAATAACACTGAGTGAATGGATCTTATCATATTGCTGGTTTATATAAACAGTGACTGGTCACACTGAAATCCCACTCAACCCTTATACCTGAGCTATACTTCACTGTAAATAGGCCTAAATGCCAGGGCAGTTTTAAGCCATTGCTAGGACCTGGGAAAAGTAGTGTGCCCAATTAACCCCCTTTAGGCTACTCGAAGGGTCCCCAACAAATTGTAAATGAAAGGCAATATTTTTTTTTCTCCCCAACTTGGGCTTTTAACCCCTTAACGACCCTTGACGGTCATAGTACGTCGAGGGTCAATTTGACTTAACGACCGATGACGTACTATGACTGTCATTGAGTTCCGGGCTCCCCCCGCGGCTGCACGCCGTTCGAGGAGTCCAGAACGCAAAGGAGCAATAAAAAAAAATTGCTCCGTGGTCGTTCAGTCGGATCGCGCCGCAGATTCCCCGGTCCTTAAGGGGTTAAAGCCATGAATGTTAGGGAGCTCTCCAAAGTACTGTACAGTAGAGGACAAAATGAAATGTCCCAAGATTACATTTGTTCAAAAAATCCAATTTAACTAATGGAAATTTTTTATTTACTCCCTGTTGTGCAGCCCCAGAATTGTACTAAATTTTTTCTTTGTATATATGCCCTATTGTGTTGCAACATGCTTCCAGCTTTTTCTGAAAGAAAGCAATGACACTGAACATCGAAGATACATTCCTCAAGGACAAGGATGGAGATACCAGCGATATTCACATTACCTTTAGTTGGCAAATGCGCCGTGATGTTCATGTTACAAAGGTCACCTTGACAGCACTCCACCGCCTGGTCGGGGGAAGGAGGGGTTTTGCAAGTCATTTTGCCTTGTTCGTAGACTTGGAAACATCCCTTTTGGTAAACCTTGATACCATCGTTGATGCTGAGTGAGGAAAAACACTGCTGACCATAACAGTGGTCACCGCTGCCGCAGGACATCCCTTCGCATATACATTTGTACTGTCCTGCATTCACCTTCAGTTCCTCATCTGGAGGAAAACAAATATGCAAAGAAAATTAAAATTAGGAAAATAAATAAAATAATAATAATATCATAAAAACACACAAACATGGTACTCTGATAATAAATATATATATATATATATATATATATATATATATATATATATATATATATATGACATACACTAGAATTTAAACAACAGATAAGAACAATTCACCCATCTAGTCTGCCAGTTTTCCTGCTGTAGAAACCTCACACCTTATTTGGTCCTTGGTCTTGCCTTATGCTCTTGACAACCTTACACCTATCCCAACATTCCCTCACTGTAGATATAGAAAGATCAAGACTGTACATTGCGCTAGCAAAACGGCTAATAGTACTAGTAAGAGGAAAACTTCCAAATTAAGCCTGAATGTTCATTTTATAATATACATATACACATATATACAGTGTAAATGTGTTGGATACCTCTCTGGCACTCAAAGGGTTAATTATCTTTACCCCTTTGTGTGCAATACACTGAACACCCCTATGGCCCTCAGAGGATTTAACTTCACTAATTTATGTTTCCTCAGGACACAGAATATAATTTGTGTCTCCTCAGAAGACACTCACACAAAGAACAGAATAGCTCATTATATAATTTATGTCTCCTTAGGAGACACACATATCCAGGGGCAGCAGTAAGGAGGAGTTACTGCTCCCATTGGGTGATTCATCATGCAGGGAGTTGGCCTGCCCCAACTATCCAGCCCGCCCACAGCTACACAACCTACCAAAAAAACAAAATGGCTGCCACTTGATCCTATACAACAGACAAACACACATACACTATCCAACTCAGGAAAGAAAAAGCACACACACACACACACACACACACACACACCACACCATACACATATATACTTTGACACGCGCGCACACACACACACACACACACACCCACACACCCACACACCCACACACACACACACACACACACACACACACACACACACACACACACCCACCCACACCCACCCACACCCACCCACACACACACACCCACACACACCCACACACACCCACACACACCCACACACACCCACACACACCCACCCACACACACACACCCTGACTCCCAGTGGCCTCAGTAGTACAGCCACTGAAGGGAAGCTGCAGCACCAGGGGAACAAAATGGCACTCAAAGGGTTAAGGTAGGTCCTCATTGCTCAATTATTTCTTCACTGTCATCATTTGCCATACAACACAGAGGACAGGCAGCCATCAGGTACACACTTAACCCACTGACTGCCACAGGGTTGTGTATCACATTTTACCCCTCAGGGAGTATGTTCAAACCCCTTACACTGTAAACTTGCATTTCCCTCCCACTTCTTCTTCCCCAGCCTATTATTAACACTTTCCCACATTTTGTTAAGCCCCACCCCCTACTCATGATTAAGCCCTGCCCACTTTTACCCCAAATTGCCCCATTGGTCTCTCCACATCAGCACCACATGAGTCCCCTCCAGGGACTCCACAAGTCAAAGTTCCCAGGTATGAATGCAATTCCCACTGACCACCACTATCCAACTGAGGAAAAAAAATAAAATGGCTGCCACTTGCTCCTACACCACCCTAATACACACATGCCCCACTCACACAGCACAAAAACACACACAAAACCAGAAAGAAATATGGCTGACATACACACACACACACACACAGTCACTCACTCTGACTCCCAGTGGCCTCAGCAGGAACAGTAGTACAGCCACTGGAGGGAAGCTGCAGCACCAGGGGAACGAAATGGCATTCAAAGGGTTAAGGTAGATCTTCATTGCACAATTATTTCTTTACTGTCATCATTTGCCATACAACACAGAGGACAAGGCAGCCATCAGGTACACACTTAACCCACTGACTGCCACAGAGTTGTGTATCAAGTTTTACCCCTCAGGGAGTGTGTTCAAACCCCTCATACTGTAAACTTGCATTTCCCTCCCACTTCTCCTCCTTTCCCAGTCTATTACTAACACTTTCTCACGTTTATGTTCAGCCCACCCCTACTCGTGATTAATCCCTGCCCACTTTTACACCAAATTGCCCCATTGGTCTCTCCACATCAGCATCACATGAGTCCCCTCCAGGGACTCTACAAGTCAAACTACCCAGATATGAATACACTTCCCACTGCTATTTAACTCTGACATGCCACTCTATACCTTAACCCTTTGAGTGCCAGCTGGGTATACAACGCATTGCAACGCACTCTGGCATTCAAAGGGTTAACATGCTGCTATAAAGCTCCTTTTATTTTCTTATTTCCATTTGCACAACCCAAACACACACAGGCACAATACTGCAATTCTGGCCCAAAGTAAAGAAGAAATAAAATACCTCCCAAGTCTCCCTCTTTAGGATATAATACTGCTTCATACCTCCCAAGTCTCTCTTTAGGAGATATTAGTGCCACATGTCTGTGTTTATCAGTGTGTCTACATTTCACAAATGTACACCAATGGTCACAACATGACGGGCCACGCCACTGCTAGTATATATTTATATAAAAAACATACCTGGGCTAATGTGCTGAAGGGCCAGAGATGTCAACTGCGCAATCAGCGCCATAAAGCAGCAGGGCTTACTCATCATGTGGCAAAGTGGACATGAAGTGGTTGGAGAGTGGCAGAATGGGGTGGGAAGGAGAAGAAGTGGGAGGACAGGGTGGGAAGGAGGAGAAACTCACTACTACCGGAGAATTAACCTCCGTCTCCGGAGATCCGGTAATTCAGTCTGTAAACCAGAGTCTGGAGAGCTCCCAGGTATGTTTATATAGTATATACACATACATACATCTACACACACACACACACACACACACACACTAGCAAAAAGGAAGTACGGTGCTGCCTGTGCAATAAGAGGCAGGGTGAAGGGACAAGTCCCATACTGCAATGCCTGAGAGTGGGTAGGTAAAGAAAATTTTCAAAGTGCACCACAAACCAATGCAGTTAACTCAGTTGCGTAACAATAGGGGTCGCGACTGGGCCTGTCACTCCACGGGCCCGGCCGCCCCCCTGCAATCCCATCGCCACTCGCCCGCAGCAGCTCAGCTGATCTTCTGACGCTCTAGTTTCTGCACCAGGGCCCGGTGGCTTCTAGTTACGCCACTGAAGTTACTGTTCCTTATGCACCCACAGGCAATACTACAATGTAGCCGGTACAGGAGGGGCATCCAAGTTTTTTCAAACGTCGGCCACATGATCAGAAAACCGTAAGTGTGAGGGACACATTATTATTTTTATTGATAACGATGGGGAATTAAAGCCTGTCAGCTATTCCAATATCTAGATTTATTTATTGATTAAGTCCATATGGATATTAGTAGACAACTATTATTGAATTGTATGGCATTGTCATGTAAGGGACTAGATTCAACTGACCTACTAGTTCTACTTAATAAGGTTAAAAGAATATATTTTTAAAAATATCAGGTGAGCCATAATTAGCCTACGGCTGCACGTTGGATGCTCTTGTGTTCCCGTCCATCCAACCTGCTCATCCAACTTTGTCTCAAAGAATAGCTGCTCCATAACCTCTGCTGACACTCACACTACAAAACCTGCCCAACAAATCCCTTATGCTGCCCACTGGCACTAAGCCCACCCCAGTATTGATTAGCAATAGGCACAAAACCTCTTGATCCTTAAACAGTTAACGTTTTGAGTGCCAGAGGAGTATCCAATGGATTGCAAATCAATGTGTTATATACTCCACTGGCACTTGGAGGGTTAAAAGACAACTACCACCAGGTTGGTACCCCATCAGAAGATCTACTCTGTCACAAGCAACCCAGACAATGAAGCCAGGGCTGAGCCAACAGCCCCAGAGGATCAAGGGAAAACCAAGACGGCATCTAAAATTAGAGCCCTGATGCTCCCTCGTTGATCCTGCTGGAAATGACTGAACTCTTGCAGTACAGTTCCCAGTCCTGAGAGATGCAGCTTCTTGAAAGCCAGACACAGTGGATCTATGGAGACTGTGAATGGACAGTCACATCTGGAGTGCGTTCCAGCCAAAGAAGTGAGGGTTTTTCTTTTGTTGTTGGGTTTTTTTTTTTTTTGTTTTTTTTTTTACATCCCCACCCCCGGCAGATAGAAGCAGGTTAATAGAATTAGTAAAAGTGATAATTGCCCTTTACATGTTTTTTCTGTGTTTGCATGTTATAAGCTAATGATATTTTCTGTGCCAGTCAAGAGTAAGGTGGCAGGTTTATGCAATAAGAGGGGATGTGTCCATGGGTGTGGCTGTGGGTACTAACGATTCATTGCCTAGGGGAGCCTGGGTTTTAGATCTGCACCTGTCCTTTTTGTCTAGACAAGCCTAATTCTCACTCTGTTCACTCCTGTTGATGAACTCTGTCATCACCATTAATGCCGCAAGAATATTTACTGAAACACTAATTGAAAGTTTCCTGTAACGCTTTTAGGGCCAGCGGATAGTAAAAGGTGTTTTATATGACACATGGCCAGATAGAATATTTAGCCAGTTATGGAGTATTTGTATATTTATAATTTTATTATTATTCTTTATTTATAAAGCGTCAACTAATTCCGCAGCGCTGCACAATTGTATTTATTATATATTATATATTGTACTAGTTGAACAGCCCGTTACACGGGCCACAGTGCCTCAGGCAGCCGGTCGCGGGGCAGTCACACGCAGTGGAGACTGCCCGCGCCTCGGCTGATACAGAGCTGGACGCTCCTTCGGAGCGCCCAGCTCTGTATCAGCCGCGGCGCGGGCAGTCTCTACTGCGCATGACTGCCACACGCGCAGCAGTGTCTACTGCGCATGACGGGCGTTACACCCAACTTGGCGAATTATTATATAGGATAAATAAAAAATGACCCAAAATATCTACGAGCCAGAGAAAACATTTTAATAGCCATGGCTCCCAGGCTCCTGGGATTTTTTTTCAGCTCTTGGAATGCTAGCGATGTCTCCAACACACTGTAAAGAAACATGCTGGCGACCTCTTTAACAATCAAGAGATTAAAACAATGGAAAGGTTTATTCGCGCCCTACAACTCAGCTAGTTTGTTCAAGAATTGTCCTCTCTAGCTGTCTGAACATTGCCCTATACATTTTACTTGCAAAAAAGTGGCAAATATCGATTATCCAGGTGTGTATATCCTTTTATGCGTTGTTTACACAGAATACATGATTTCTAGTATTCATTGCCAGTTCTAAGCTTAACTCCATAAGATTACTATTTGCACAAGGCAAAATTTTGTAAAGCAGGGATATAATAATGTCTAAACTCAATAACTGGACTGTAACCACAATGAACTGAAGGCCAGACACAATACAGTCAAGTCACGGACAATAAAACGCCCGCAGTCTGGATCCAGCCCTCTGACTGATCTGATGGGGAACTCCGGTATGGTCTGGCTGGATGTTTTGGGTCGTATTTTCAAATGAAATCTGGAAGCGTTCTGAGGCAAACCAAATGCGTTAGGGACATCTTTATCGTTTAAGTGGTTAAAGTCCCCATTTTAATCAAAGAGAATTTTTAGTTCTCCCTTATAAAGCGAATGGTTTACCCCACAAATACCCCACTTTTCTTTTACACACAGCCTGATTTGTATTTTTTTAGCACATATTTCACATGCTGTAATGTTTCGCAGACAAAGATCACTTATGGATTTCTTTGCAGAGGAAGCACAACACTAATAGTACAACTATTAATAGTCCGATATTACTAGTGATCCAGATTCCTTAGACCAGTGTTACCCAACGTTAGCCCTGGGGGCACGTGAATCATGCAGGTGTTCAGGTTATCACTGCTTAATCACAGGTGGGTATTTAGTGGCTTGGTCACTTTAATTGATCCACCTGTGCTTAATTAGAGGACATCTTGAAAGCATGACCTATTGGTGTGCCCTGAGGACGGGAGCCGAGAATCACTTATTTAGACTTTCATTAACACCTAGCACCCAAAAGGTTAAACAATAAGGTGTACAGTAGCTTCTACTTATGCTTACAAATGCATTCTCAGAAACACGGGAGTGGTAAAGTGAATCATGTTGTGAAGCTTTAAATGCTTAGTCTAAACTTGGCAATGGGTCGTCATAGAACAAGGGTGTGAGAATGTTTAAGATGTTTCAACTAGTTTATGAATAATATACAAATTAATTATGCAGTGCTCCCTGCCGATACCATTGCCAAAAAGTGTAAAAGGAAGACACATTCAGCACTTTTAGCAGTTATAGGTGTACGCGAGTGTGTATGAGTGTGTGTGTGTATGAGTGTGTGTGTGTATGAGTGTGTGTGTGTATGAGTGTGTGTGTGTATGAGTGTGTGTGTGTATGAGTGTGTGTGTGTATGCCTCAGTGTGTGTGTGTATGCGTGTGTATGTGTGTGTATGTGTGTGTGTGTGTGTGTGTGTGTATGTGTGTGTATGTGTGTGTGTGTGTGTGTGTATGTGTGTGTATGTGTGTGTGTGTGTGTGTTTGTGTGTGTGTGTGTGCGCATGTGTGCATGCATGCGTTTGTATGCCTGTGTGTGTGTGCCTGTGTTCATGTGTTTGTACGCCTGTGTGTGGCGTTTATGCTTTTGTGTACTCAGTATGTGAGGGATTCACTTACCTTCCATGCTGGGAGAGGAAAAAGCCACCATCATAAGGACAGGGAGGATCATAACACCATCCACCATTGTACAGCTCTGAAAAGGAAAAAATTACATTATTACCCTCATTTATGAGGAGTCAACAAGTTATGCAGCACTGTTCAGCTGGTATGTTTTCGGTTTAATTACAAATGTGTCAGTAATTCAGTTTTCACTGAAGATGTTTAACCCTTTTCTACCAGAAAGGGAGTGAATCAAATGTCAATGGCTTTCAAGGACATGACTGAAATGAAAGAATATTAATAAATGTATAGTACAGGGGTAGTCCACCGTTGGGACATCCAGCTGTTGGGGACTACAACACACATCAGCCCTAATCAGCCACTGGTTGTTGGGGAGAATGGGAGATGTAGGCCTCACACTCTATAGTCTACGCACAGTATAGTATAGAACAGCAATCTGCACCAGTTAAGACGTTCAGAGTCATGCACTGCAGCAGGAAGCTTAAACATGAGAATGTCGACATTCTGATGCGATGACATGTAAGCTTTTTTTCTTATTTCACCAAATTTAACACGACACGTTCAGTGTGCCATTTGGTTGGTCACCCAATAGTGTGCGACATTGCAAAAGGATACAACTGTCTATTTCTGATAAAGTATAAGTTTTTTCTGCAGCTGTTGGATACTTCATTCAAAAACAATTACAGTTCAAACCAGAGGACCAAAGGGGCATGCAACATATTGCTTCACATTGAAATGCACCCACCTCTGGTCCTTAAGGGGTTAATAACATTTTAGTGTGTGTTCATTAAACAGATTTTAGAAGCCAAAAAAAACTGACTAAAAACCACATGTTCCGTTTATTATGTATTCAAGACCTTTTGCAAGTGTACATATTCACTTTAGCTTACATAATTACACTTTGCTCAAGGCTTGCGCCTTCACAATGTTCCCTTGTGTTAGAAACCATAATACAAAAACACAGTGTATTTATTCCCTGCTGGTGTAATGAAAACAGGATCGCATTCTAAATTCCGTATTCTCAGTTTATCTTCGTACAAATACTCGAACGATGAGCCAGACCCCCAACATCTTTCCTTCCTCACCGGCCAATGTACAGGCCATTGCTAAGTAACCCTCCTACACACAGCCTGAATCATGGAAAATTAACTGAAATTGTGCCTAATCAAACACTTTCTTTTTCCAACTATTTTTAATACTTTGAATGCCCAAGAGCTATCCAACACTTTGATTTACAATGCATTGGATACCTTTCTGACATTCAGGGGGTTAAGAGAGACCTTACTCCAGCAAAAAGTGACTAACATATCTAATCCTATATTATAATTCTCGAAATATGTTTGTCAGAAGCAGTCATGCGCAGTACAGACTGCCCGCGCCGCAGCTGATACGGAACGGGGTGCTCCAAATTCAGATCATAGTCCTCTCTACGGAGCGGGGTGCTCCAAATTCAGACCGTAGACCTCTCTGTACTGCGTATGACTGCAGCGCCGCCAGTGTTGGCCCGTGTATAGGCCTTTAAAATTAGTATAATAATTATATATATATATATATATATATATATATATATATATATATATATATATATATATATATTATATTTTATCTGCAGTGTCCTGTATATTGATCTCTGTTGAAGCCTGCCTCTAGGATCCCACCTCCTCACAACAAACAATGGCCATCAATAGTCCTGAATAGCTCATAAGTGTCAACAGTCTATGAGATTTTTAAATTGAAATAGAAGAAAACAACAGATCAAATGCAGACAGAAAAGCATATGGATAAAACAGACATCTGCGAGGACACCTTCCTAGGTAAGAGACACTTAGTGCTAGGGAAAAGTTTGCCTGTTTAGCAATATGATTTTCTAATGTACGGTACTTCAAAGCCAATTGAAATTACCAAACAAAATCTATATGAAGAGTTTGATAATTCATTCCAATTCATTACAAGTATAATAAAATACAAGCACATCAAACAAGCAGCAAAGTCATAGTATATAGTTAATTTGTAATGATGTGAAAGTATGGGCAAGCAGGGTACTTTTGCATTAAAGTTGTCAGAAACACACACACCACCAGATTAAGTCAATACCATCAAAAAATGCAACGTGTGCAAGCTAATGCTTCCAGAGTCTTCAGTTATTTGCATTTAGCAATCTCCATTTGAAGGCTACGTCCAAGTCAAATCTCCTTACAACTGAAACATCTTGCATGGGAAGTCAGTCCATTACAGAAGTCTGTCAATCTCTCTTACATTGTTTTGCTTAACCATGTTAAAAGAATGACATTGTTAAGTAGAAGTCTGACTGCACCCATCTGTCTGGCTACCTGTGTGTGTTTCAACACAACTCCCTACACATCATCTCAAAACAAAAAACTGTGTATGACAAAGTAATCTGTCAAGTATGTTTATTGTTCATTTTTAGCGCAATTTGACCTCAGAGGAATATTACTATATACTACAAGGCTTACCCTATACTCCTATTGGTGCGAGATATTTTGTTCAAAACTTATCACATCTCAAAAGGGATAGTAATACTTAAAATGTAAAAAAATATGTTGTAGGGTTTATCCCGCTGAGTAAAACAGCAGAGACTGGCCACGCCGCGGCTGATACAGTGCCAGCCGGTCGCGGTGTAGTCATGCTCAGTAGAGACTGCCCGCGCCACGGCTGATACAGAGCTGGACACTCCTTTGGAGCGTCCAGCTCTGTATCAGCCTCATCATGGTCAGTCTCTACCGCACATGACTGCAGCACGAGCAGCAGACTCTACTGCGCATGACTGCGTCGTTACAAACTTTTTATCAAAATTATTATATAGGATTAAGTATAACTATCCCTTTAACACTTGCCTCATGTCTGAGTTAGGAGGCAAGGGTGAAATTGATGGACGTGTCTTTTTTCGACCTAATTTACTATGTTACTATGATGCATTAGAGACCTCTTTGGTGTCCAAGTGGTAATAACCCCATTTACATTAATGGGAATCTGAAAATTTTGTATTTATCCCCATATGGCGCAGAGGTTTTGCTCCACACTTGCACCTCTTTTGGACCCTGAATAAACACCCACCAGAGATGCCCCCTTCTTCCTAACCTGGTCAGGCAGACAGAATAATGAGAGGTTTGTTCGTGGTTTTCTTTGTAGAATTGTTGGCACATTTTACAAAGACGTTCTTTTCTGTTCACCAGACTCAAACACTCCCGCTCCAGACCACACTTCCAGGGAGGATGACAAAGGCTCAGCCTGTACTTAATCTCATGGCACTAAAGTATGTTTAACAGACAAAACATAACATCCCTGGTCTGCAGAACATAAAGGATTCGCTCCCTCTGTCTTCTGCAGCCATCTCCAGTTACAAACTCCTTGACGGTTTCATAAATACTGCAAATTCCACCCAAAATGCCATATGTACAAATACATAGTGGAGCAATTCTGGGGCAAATCGACTGCATCATGAAGGAAAAAATTTAAATTAGCATTGATTAACTAACCCTTTGAGTGCCAGAGGGGTTAAATCTTATGAGTGTTAGCAAGATATCCAACGCATTGAATTGCAATACATTGGGTAACTCTCTGGAACTTAAAGGGTCAAAGAGAGCTTTCAACCTCTTGATAAAGTGGTCTCCAATACATTGGATTTTTAACCCTGTGAATTCTAGAAGTTTCCAAGGCATTTTGAGGGTCAAATGAGGTCTATGTGGAACAGATGAAAAAGATCTGTCAAATTAATTGAGAGAAATGTGGTGTTTTGGAGTAGATGGTAATGTCCTTGGTTGGCAGAGGATGATGGGAATTGTAGTCCAACAAGAGCTAGACGGCCAGGAATGCCAGCCCTGCACTATAATTAACAACTATTTAATTAAAACTTCGGCCTCCCGATTTCTACCATCATATGAACAAGGTAGATGTGGGGCCATTTTGGGGCACGCCTATTGCCTCCCAGGGGACACAGATTCCAATTGATTTTAATGGGGGTTTATACTCTGCAAACCCTAGAGAGGTCTCAACCTCTACATTAAAAGGAATATTAGATAGTAATGGATATTTTTGGTTCTTTACTGCAATACATTGTAAAATATGAAAGAATGGAGATATTTGTCACTGTGTGACTATTAATTTGTGTGACTAATGTCAGTCTCGTAGTCAAATTCCAATTAGTTATTCTGTTACATTCTATTTGATAGGAAAGTCAATGACAGTTCTCCATAGAATGTGACAAACTGCTGAGTCACTTCCTGTCAGAACTTTCAGTAAGTAAAAGTGCAGTAAATTCACTTCCTGATTATTTGAGCCATTATAACTTTTGAATTAGACAGTTGTGGGACTATCATTGTTTTACGCAGCAGGAAAAGCTTTATAATGTTTAGGTTTCCATTAATGCATACTAAGGGTCAGTCAGTGCACAGAAGTCAATAAAACTACTTTCAGAGACAAATGTCTTTGTGTAAGTGAATGCCAGGCAGGATGACATGACACGACAACTAATAATTATGTCATCCAGCACCCTTACTAACAGAAGAGGCCGACTTCAGGGAAAAGGGAGGCAGTGAGAATTCTAAAAACTAAATAACAGTTATTAAATAACCAGTAAGTAACAAGAGTACAACAGACATCAGTTAAACATTCTAATGCGTTACTGTGCACTGCAATAAAGAAAAGCTGACTGGCCTTCTTTGTGCATATTGCTTCAAGTATATAGGGCAATTGTCAAATCAGGGTACCAGGATTACCAGCTTACGGTGCGACTGTTTTTCCATGAAGAAGTTGACAAAAAATGTGAATACAGTGTTTTAAATATATATTTAAAGTAATTGTTATTCTGGATTCTGAAAATCAGAGTGTGAGACCCAAGAATAACCATATATTTATGTAACTGAACTTTTCATTTAGTTCCTGAAAAATACCTATAAAATGTCATGGGTGCCTTTAAAATTCCAGACTGTGTTAGCGGTGCCTTAAGGGGGAAAAAAAAAAAAAAAGACTGAAACCCACTGTTCTAGGGACTTATAAAAATTCATCTTCTTGCCCGCAATGTGCATTTGACAGAATTAAAATAAGAAACATTTCTGAGTCTTAAATTATTATACTGTTTAATAACTATAACGATATGTTTGAACCTGCAGAGAGAGACATGCAGAGCTTTTCCCATAATTACAATGATTTTAAGTGAAACGCTTAGGGTACTGTCAAATTTCCTTAGGTGTGTGGGCTACAAAAAACTAACACACAAACTGTACCATGAAGACAAATATAATCCCATTCCATGGACAAATTAGGCAAATTCCAATAAACAAAAGGTAAAAATAAATAAATAAATAAAAAATTATTTAAAAAAATAATAAAGAGTAATGAAGTTTACAAAACGGAAAAACACAAAAGAAAAGAGAATCTTTAAAAGGGTTAATATTACATCCCTAAAATCCAATCCTAAACTAGTTTTATAGTATGTAAACTGTCTTAATCATAGAGAATTTATTTAGAGCGGAACTAAAACCCCTTGTAATCATGGCCCCAAATAATCCCCCATCTGGCAACTAGCTGCTCAATAGCGCTAGTCGCCAGAATTATTACCGCATTAATGAGAATTATACACTGCTTCCGGACTGACCGC